>MU223045.1:1043879-1083160 GCA_018584345.1 Thuja plicata | reverse complement strand
TTCACCCCCCCCCCCTCTCAGTGATTCCAACAGATTTTCTTGGGGCAGATACTATCTCCCTTGCACTTGGATTATCCCACTTTCGAAGGTGAACTGGGTAAGCTGCTACTCCATGGAGTCTAGTAAGGGTCTCCATTTGAATACATCCTATGTGTCCACGCAAGCATGATTTAGGCCTATAGCCACACAAAGCACCTTGGCACAAGTACTCATGTAAATGTGATTTAGACCTCTAGGTCCCTACCATATTCTAGGCGAGAGCCAAGTTTAAGCTCAAATGTACTCGTCTTTCGAGACTTTGGCCCCAAGAATCAATTTTATTTAACATGAGTTGGAGTGGTGTGGCTTACACTTCGTGCTCATGTGGGTCATTATCCAAGGGTGAGTACTTTTTCCCACTTGGACAGACCCATCTAAAAGGTATGCATGAAATAAATAGAAGAGCTACGAGGGTCTAGATTTTTTATTTTCCCTCAAAGGGGAAAAGAGAAAACTTTCCTATCTTTTCACTTTTCTCAGACACGCCAAACAGTTATTTATTTTAAAAATTCTTGCATGTGAGATTCCTAGAAAAGTATTAATGAAAATACAAAGTTGAGTTGTTTCTCCTTAGGAAACCTACATGAAATACATCAGCAGTTTCAGTTTTTATCTCTCTGGCACGCTTCATGCACAAAAGGTCGAGATGTTTTTCAAGTGTCTTAAATGAAATGACTTGCATAGAAATGTTAAGCTGCAGAAAATCTAGAGAGACAAAAAACAATCAATCTGTTAGAGTCAACAAATTTTAATCAAAAGCCAGAAAAATAGTAAAAAGCCTATTGTTTTGTTAAAAACTAGTACAGATTCTCGTACGAGAATCTATAGGCACTAATACGACAATATACATATTGTCATACAAGAATTTATTGTAACTCATACTATTCTATGATAATGCTAGTATGAGAAAACATAAATAAAGTTTAGAAAGAATCTCGAGACTTGCAAAATTATATCAAAAGTGAGGCCAAATATGGATGTTCTGCCCCATAGTGGGTGCCAAAAATGTGTGTTAAATTTGTGACTTATCTAGACAACATAAAAACTTCAATGAATCATTGTGTGATTGATTAAACAAATTAAACTAATGAAGCACAGATCAATCAAAATGACTCATTGCCTTCCAGTAAATAGGAGTATGAATTTTTCTCTCAAATTATCGCAAAATACAGTGACTATAGACTATATCTAAATGAAAGATTTTGAAAGCTAAGGTAAATGAAATGCAAGTTCATCCAAATTAAGCCAAGGTTAATCCATTATTGAGAAAATGAAAGTAAGATTCCTATGATTTAATTATGCAAATGCAAGTAAACTAAATGAATTATGAATATGATAAGAAATTAACAATAATCTATTAACAACTCGACAACGTTTCTCTACTTCACAAAAATTCTCCCCCTCCAGAAGAATGGAGGCCTGATTATATAGAAATCCTCTAAAAAATAAACAGACAAGATAGATTAGTGATTGACAATTGAGATTTATCCCAAACTAGCACAATCCATGTGCAACTGATTTGATTGGTTGAGACTCAAAGTTGAAGAATTATTTAACTCCAATGATTAGTCAGTCATTGTGGAAGTTACCAAAGTTGATTAGAAAGTTGCTAAATCGAATAATGAGTTAACAGAACTAATTGAATAGTTAACTGATTTGTTTCTAAAATGATAATCAGCTGACTGAACTAAACTAATTTGATCAATCAGTTAAGTAATTGATGACTTAAGTTAAATGTTTTAATACATTTTCCTCCAAATTGTTGATGACATAATTAATTTAATCTATTTTTTTGATTAATTGACAATTATTATTTATTTAATTAACATCCTAAGACATTAATTAAATAAATAATATTAGTTTTCTTTAATTGTCAACAACATTAGGATTTAGGAATTAATTAATTAAATAGGAACAAGTGCAATGATTGAATGAGACCTAGCATTTAGGTCAAATCAGATTGATAAGTTGATTTTCCTTAGATTAGGACTTAGGGGATTTAATCAAGATTAGGGTTTTGTTGATGACCAATTGAGATTAGGGGCTTAGGGTTTTGTAGAACATTTTTGGGTGATTACAAATACAAGGTTATATCATCCATTATCGATACTAGAGTGACCATGGTAGGATATAAGTATGGACTTTGTTCTTGGTTTACCAAGGAATCCAAGAGGGAATGATTACTTTTGTGGTGGTAGACAGGTTCTCGAAGATGGTACATTTCATTCCTTGTAGAAAGAATAATGATGATGTTCATGTGGCAAAATTGTTTTTTAGGAAAGTGGTGAGACTATATGGTCTACCAAAGAGCATAGTTTGGGATCAAGACACTAATTTTTTCAGGTACATTTGGAGGACATTGTGGAAAAAGTTAAAGACAGATTTGAATTTTACCTCTACAGACCATCCATAGACTGATGGATAGACGGAAGTGGTAAACATGAGTTTGGAAAATTTGTTGAGATGCTTAGTAGGAGATAAACCAAAATGGTGGGATTTGATTTTACCATAGGCAAAATTTGCATACAATAATTCTGTCAATACGAGCACTGGTAAATCATCATTCCAAACTGTATATGGAAGTAGTCCTAGAAATGCTTTAGAATTAAGGAAGTTGGACAATGGAGAAAAGAGTAGTGTTGAGGCTAAAGAATTCACAGAAAACTTGAAGAATTTGCATGAAGAGGTGAGGAAGCATATTAATAAAATGAATATTCAATACAAGGCCAAGGAAAATCAGAAAAGGAGGCATAACGAATTTCATATTGAAGATGAAGTTATGGTTCATTTTAGAAAGGAGAGATTTCTAGTGGGAACATACAACGAGTTGAAGATGAATAAATTTGGACTATGCAATATCTTGAAGACGCGTGATTCAGGAAATACTTATAAAGTAGAGTTGCCAAATGAATTCAATATTTTACCTATGTTTAATATTTCAGATTTGATCAACAAAGTATCATGAAAGTGGTAGGGAAGATGAAATAGCAAAAGCACAGTGGAATATTCATGCATGTACTTCAACTATAGAAGAGATAGAGGATACCTTGGATAGTTGTGGGTAGAAGCACAAGAAACAAGAAATATGAAGAGTACTTGGTCAAATGGAAGGGACAACCTGTTGAAGATTCATCATGGCTATCAAAGGAAGAGGTTTACTACCTTGGTTTTCCTCTGAACACTTGAGATGTGACAAGTTCACTTCTCAAATTACCCCGGGTGTCTGATGCAGGAACATCAAAGGTGTAAGAGCAATCTTGCATCACTGGAAAATATTATCTAGTTTTCAATAAGGGGTATCTTTAGACAGGGTTAATTTTTTTGAAAAGTTTACTATTTTTAGTAAATTCTTCATTTGAGCACAGATTGTTCCAATTGCTTCCCTGGACGTTCATTTTGGATATAGAAGGTTGTTGATAAAGTTTCATGGCAAGATCAAGTCTAATTTTGAAGATATTGAATTTTCTATTTTGGTGGGGTGGTACAAAAACCTTAAGATTAGTTTTGAAGGCATTAGAGGCTCTGAAAGGGGGTCACTTTGATTAACTATTATTTTGTAAGTCCATCTATAGAGCACTTTGTGGGATTTCTAGAATGGGGTTATAATAGCCAATCGACTCAATAGTTCACAAGTTATTATTTTTCAAAGTTGGGCCATCGAGACTCAAGTTTCAATACAAAAGGAAGAGGTAGAAAATCACTTAAGGCGGGAAATTGAACGACTGGGTGCCAAAATGGTAAAATTTCACTTCTAGAATCTTCTAAGGAAATTAATTATGCTACTTATATAGGGAAAGGTTGGTTTTAGGGTTCAACTCCAGAAGTGTAGATTGTGGCTTTGTCTTGTATATTATTGTAATGAAAATGGCCATGTGGCTATAGCATGTTACTTTTCTAAATATTTTAATGTCTTTCTATTGAAGATAATAGAAAGAAAATTTTTATGTTCTTTTCATTGGTCTTTTCTTGCAATTTTATGTTTATTTCTCTGTTGTGTTGTGTGTCAGAGAAGAAGTTCTTGAGTGTGTAGAAAGATCACCGAATGTGAGGTAGTTTACACTAGGACTGTGGTTGTGGGTCTGAGAGATAAGTAAAGAAAATGCCTCCACAAAGGAGCTTTGGTGGAAGATTTGTGGGTGTGACAGAAGAGGGTTTTAGAGCCCTCTAGAGTCAAGTGCAGGAACTACAAGAGGAGTTGTGTAGAGGGACCGATATTAGGGAAAGAAATGCAAGAAGAAGAACAAAAAATGAAGTTTCTACATTTTATGTTAATCATATTCCAGAAGAGTTGATCGATTGGATCAATGATATGGAGGAGTACTTTGAGTTAAACGAAATAGAAGATCCTAAGAGGGTCAGATTCATAAAGGCCAAGCTGAAAGGTCATGCTAAAATTTGGTGGAAAGAAGTTCAATTAGAGAGAAATAGAAGAGGGAAGAAGAAGATAACAAGGTCGAATTAGATGGTGGACAAACTGAAGAGATGATTGATTCATGTTTACTATGAGCTTGATTTTCAGAAGAAAATGCAAGGGTTGAAGCAAGAAGGAAAATTTTTCCATGAGTATACAAAAGAACTTTAACAATTCCTTATCAGAATGGGTCATTTCGAAGCTAAAAAGGAGAAGGTTGTCCATTACATAAATGGGTTGAGATCGAGTATTCAAGAAGAGTTGATAATGGTAATAATGTCTACCATTGAATATGCATATCAATTTTCTTTGAAGGTAGAATAAAAACTGAACAAGAAGTTTGAGAGAAAGAAAAGTGGAAGTGGTCATGGTGGAAAGCCTATTGGATGGGCTTATGGAGACCAAAATGAAGATCAGAAAAAGAATGGTGACTCTAGTAGTAGTCATAATTAGAGGGCAAATAAGGGCTATCTAGTTTTTAATAAGGGCTATCTTTGGACAGGGTTACTATTTTTGGAAAGTTTACTATTTTTAATAAGTTGTTCATTTGAGCACATATTGTTCCAATTGCTTCCTTGGAGGTTCATTTTGGATATATAAGGTTGTCGATAAATGTTCATGGAAAGATCAAGTCTCGTTTTGAAGATATTGAATTTTTTTTGTTTTGGCGAGGTAGTACAAAAATTTTAAGCTTAGTTTTGAAGGCCTTAGAGGCTCCAAGAGGGGGTCAAAATTTGATCAGCTAGCACTTAGTGAGCATAGAGATGTAGTGTTCTTTGTGGGATTTCCAAAATAGGGTTATAAAAACCAATAAACACAACAACTTACAAGTTATGGTTTTTGGAAGTTGGGCCATCGGGACTCAAGTCATGAGTGGGCGCAAAAAAAGGAAGAGGGAGAAAATCACTTAAGGCAAGAAATTGAACCGATGGGCGCAAAAACTAGAAAATTTCACTTTCAAATATATTCTAAGGCGGTTAATTTTTCTACCTATATAGGGTTAAAGGGGGATTTTAGGGTTCAGTTCCAAAAGTGTAGATTATTGCTCTTTCCTGCAGATTATTGTAATGAAAATGCCCATGTGGTTATAGCGTGTTACTTTTCTTAATATCTTAATGTCATTTCATTGAAGATAATAGAAAGAAAGTGTTTATGTTCTTGCTATTGTTTTGTTCTTAAAATCTTTTGTTTATTTTCTTATTGTGTTGTGCGTGTTTGGTTGAATAAGGGGAGTATCCTTCATCACTTGTGTTGGTTGTTTATGAACTATAAAACGTGATTATTTGTGTATATAGTGAATTCTTTCAAAAGAAAATAATGTCTGTAATTTTTTTTTAAGGACTCAACGAAAGCATAAAATTTTAAATCATAAGAAGAATACTTTCTCTTTTCATCGTTTAGTTTCTCACTAAAGTATGTTACTGGTTTACCTTCTTGACTCAGAACAGCCGCAATAGCCAACCCACTGTCATCACACTCCACTTGCATCACACTCTACTTGAAACACCTTATCAAAAGCAAGAAAAGAAAGAATAGGATGCTCACTTAGTTTCTATTTGAGAACTAAAACTTTCTTCAGCCTTTTTAGTCCATTCAAATGGTTTCTTATTCCCTTTAATAGTCTTAAGAATGGGTGTTACCACATGACTAAAATTTCTAATAAAATTTCTATAAAAACTTGTTAGGCCATGAAAACTCCTTACCTCCATTACACTTTTCAGTGTTGGCCAATCAAGTATGGCTTTAACTTTCTCCCTATCCATCTTTAGCACATCCTTGGACACCACAAAGCCTAAGTAAATCAATTCAATCTGCAAAAATATACACTTCTTGAGATTTATTTGCAGCTTATTTTCATGTAGCCTCCTTAATACCTACCTCAAATGCTCAAAATGCTCCTCCTTAGACCTACTAACCAAGTTAGAATGTCATCCAAATACACAATCACAAATTTTCCTAGGAATGACCATTTATAAGACCTCGTTCATAAGTCTCATAAAAGTGTTGGGTGCATTAGATAAACCAAAAGGAATAACCATCCATTCATATAAACCATCACTAGTCTTAAACGTTGTTTACCATTCATCCCTTAGTCTGATTCTCATTTGGTGGTAGCCACTTTTCAAGTCTATTACATAGAGCCACTCAAACAATCCATTAAATCTTCAATTTTAGGAATGGGAAACCTATATCTTATAGTACTTTTATTAATATCCCTTGAATAAGTACACATACACTATTCCCCCCTTTCTTTGGTACAAGTATTATAGGAATAGAGAAAGGGTTGAGCTTTCCCTTATAAAGCCTTTCTTGAAAAGATCCTCCACTTACTTTCTTATCTCTTTATTTTCCATAGGTGTCAACCTATAGGAAGCCTTGTTTGGAAGGATAGCTCCCACAATCAAATCCATATGGTGGCTAATGCTTCTCATAGGAGGAAACTCACTAGGTAAATCAAATGCAATTATGTCCATATGTTCATTCAAAATATCTTTAACTTCAAGAGGCAAATCATCAAGTTTTATAGAGGTAAACACACATCTAGGTTTAAGAACCAAAGAAAATCCTACTTCCTCATTCTTAATGTCAAATATGAACACCTTACCACTTACCATCATTACCTTATTATTGTTTTTACTGCTAGTGGTTTCCTCTTCTTTCTCATTTATAGGCATCAAAATATGTTTCACCCCATCCTTCTTAATGGTATAGATATTCTCCCTTCCGTTATGTATCACTTTTCCTATAAAATTGTCATGATCTTCCAAGCAATACATTGCACACATCCATAGGCATTATATCACATAATACACTATATTTATATCCACCAATCTAAAAATCTACATGAGCCTGCTCACTTACCAACAATTGATGACCTTTATGCAACCATGAAACCTTATAAGGATATGGATGCTTGATTCTTTTAAGGCCTAACTTATCTACCATGTATGCTACAACAATATTATTCATACTACCACTATAGATAATTAGTCTACAACATTTAACTTTTGACAAAAATTTGGTTAGGAATAAGGCTCTCCTTTGAATTGGTTCTTGGCTTTCCTTTTGGGGCTTCAACAATATCCTCTTTAGCAACAAAGACTCTCATGATTCTGGTTCTTCCTTTTGATGGACATGTGACCCCACACTCTCTTGATCAGCATGAAAATTTTGATTACTCCTTTCAAACTTTTTATGCCATCCTTGAGAATATTATGAGCATTCCTAACCCTTGTCTCCATATTCATTGCACTTAAAACACTTTCCACCAAACCCTCTACCTATACCTTGAGAACCACCACATCCATAGGATCTTCCCCCTTTGTTTTTATAGCTTCCTTTATCATTAATTTCTACTCCACTAGAACTTATATCCCCTTCTTCTTGATGTTGATTTCCTTTTCTAGTTTTTTGTCCCCTTCCTCTTTTCCTCTCTTGTTGACTTTGCTTCTGCTGCAATTTATCTTCTACTTTTAAGGAAATTTTATAAGCCTCCTCAAGTCTTGTAGGGGACACAAGACTTAATTCATCTTGCAAACTATACTTTAGACCATCCATATATATGGATATCTTATCCATATCTTCCTTACTATGGCCAGACTGAATCACTAAATTTTAGAATTCTTCAGTGTGATCGGTGACTGTCATATCTTTTTGTTTCATATTCTGCAATCTTTTGAAGAGATCTCTTTGATAATATCTAGGAAGGAACTTGGCCTTCAACTTTGCAACAATTCAATCCTAGGAGATAATATTTTCTTTATTACTTTTTCTCCTCCTAGATTGGACAAAGTCCCACCACATAGCAGCATGCCCTTTTAGTATTGTGCAAGAAATTTCACTCTCTTATATTTTTTAACTCCCTCATATTCAAAAATACTTATCTAATTCATTAATCCAATCTATTAGATCTTCTCCATTGAGGCTTCCTGAATATGTAGGAACCTCTATTTTGGGTTTAGATCCAACATTCATCACTATCCTCAATAGTCTTTCCTCAACCCTTTAAGGTTGTTCGTGTTCTTCCCCCTCTTCATCTTGTGGTCATTCTTCCTCTACATTATCACTAACATCACCAGGAGGGGTTCCTCTTCTCTGCACCCTTTCCATGGCATCCATTCCAGCAATCAAGTGCTACAATAACTCGTGGATTCCTTCATCAAGTTCTCTTCTACCTCTTCCTTAGGATCCTCCACCACCCATTTTCCTTGGTGGCATTCCATCCACTCTCTAATGCCCAACCTATTTTAGGCTCTAATACCAATATGATGACAATAACCTTACTGATCAAAGTAGAGACAAGATTAAAAACTAATTCTTAGACAAGAAAATGATACCAGTTATAATTTAAAATCTGAGAACAACAAACTTACTATCAATCCACAATGAAAGGAACTTCAAGAGAAAATTTAACTTATCAAATACCAAGAATTATAGATGTAATTAGTCATTGATTTTTATACATTGCTTTTGCAATTACAACAATCATTCTTATGTAGAACGAGAAATCAACAACGTAAAAGAGAGTAATAGGGAGAAATGTTTACAATATGATTGAAAAAAATCATTAAGCCAAATTTCAAGGGTAATTACACAGTCATCATCCCTCCGTCTACCCTGACCACTAATTCCACATTTTCTCTCAATCTGCTCCATTCGACGACCAGTTTCCTGCTAATGAAGACAAGCTCATTGTTTTCTTTTGTCCCGACCAACCCCCCAAAACACTAAATGTGTTCTTCAATATAATGGGCATTTATTTGATAACTGACTAACGACCGTTCCTTCCCCTGGAAATATTTGATTACTTTAACTGATGATAGATTGTTCGGCAACTTAGAAGTTATCGAACTGGTTTTGTCTTCTTGAATCTGTCATGACAAGAAGTCTATAATTCACTAGATAAAACAACAAAATAGAAATATAATGGCTTATTTATTCATCAAAACAAACTAAGGAATAAAACCAAAAAAAAATTGAAATGGAATTGGAGAAGGGACCAGGGGCATCAGAAATGAGTGAAATTAGTTGTGAAATAGAGTCATCTCAACATTCCTGATCAAGTGGAATAATTTTCCAATTGAAAATGCAATATGGAAAGATGAGCAATTTAAATAAACCATCTACAGATACTAAGAATTAAGGATGTTTTGTTTAAGGGGAGGGGCATGGTAGGTCTCTAACATTGTATATTTCTAAATATGATAAGGTGAAGCATATGTGGCATGCTTGACCTTAGCATTACTTTTAGTTAATATCATAATCCATATTAATTAGGATGAGAGGATGTGTCCCTACATACCCAAGCCTATAAATGAGGAGGATAAGTTTCTCCAAAATTATCATAACTTCGTGATATTAAATTCATATATTATTTTCTAATTATTGGAGGTCACCCCCTAAGAGTAGCCTACTATTTCCCTTTTTTTTTAAATTTCTTTCCAATAAATATCATAATAATTTTGATCAACTACCTACAATGTCCCTAGAAACATTGTGCCCTAAAATAAAATCTTACAGGGATAACTAGAATATAAAAATAAAGGCCCCATATGACACCATAACCCCTTCAATCTAGGACTATTTGGTAGTCTAATATTTAATACAATATAGATCCACATGATTCATCTAAGCATTTTAGCCAATCAAGTCATCATATATTTATATTGTCTAAAATTGTATACCCTTGTAATTTTGCATTATGTTTTGGCCATTATTCAGTTTCTATTCCCTAATATGTTTTAGAGATCATTTTAACCTTGGCCTAGGCCTTTTCCTTCACTATATTTTGAAGTTTATCTATCACATTCTAATTCCTCTCATTGAATAAGGACGTGTGTTAATTTTTTTTATGTTTTCTCTATTATGAGAGCAAAACATGCTAGTGTCCCGTAAATTCGTTTGTTGTCTAACTACTTTTTGCCTACTATAACATTCATCTTTCTAAGAAATATCTCCTACATACAAATTTGATCCTTCAACTTCTAGGGAATCTTTCTCAAATTTGCCCTTAATTTTTCTCGCTCCAACAAAAAGAACTCCATCCCATATATGCTTGGCTTAATATACTTCCATTGTTGAAGCTTATTGAAGCTACATGTTGTTGAAACCTTAACAATGAATCCATGCATATCTCCACTGAATATTTTTTGACATTATAACAATTAGTCTAATGTGCATTAAAAGAAGTCACCTTCCATAAATCTCCACCACTTGGTTCATTAAATTTTATAGATCTGAAGGTTCATGTTGATCTTCTTCAGAACAGCGGTTAGGGGTTAAAATGTCATGGCCAAAGGTGAGTGCCACAATCTCTTGTCATTTTACTATAATGTAATGAGAAATAAACATGTGCTAAAGTCTAGTATACACCCTACATCAAACAAAAAAAAGGAGGTCAAACACATAGAGCCACTACATGCCTAAAGCATAACTGTGTACAACTTGACTCATGAAAATTAAACAAGGTTAAGTATCATTAAAAAAAAACTGTAATACATGAGTTTGTATCTTACTCCTTTGGAGTGTGAAAAGATTTGACAAATCATATTAGTTTGTCCAAGATTAACGGGAAGTGGCAAAATGTCATGACTTTTCCTTTTATTGTTTCATCATAAAACACGAGAAATAGACACAATAACATATAATTAATGTACCAAATAGAAGCTATGATAGTCAATTACCATATAGACTTAAAAGGTCCATTTAAATTACATGAAAATAGTGATAACAAGTCACTAATCAATTAGATATATTGTGTGAACTAAAGGCAAAAGATTTAAGTTTTATGAATCATACTTGATAAAATAAAATGCTCACATAAAACCAAATAAAAACACAAAGTTACTATAGAAAACTTAAAATGAGACTCTCAAAACACAAACTTAGAAATAGAATATGAAACCCTAATCAACATTAATCAGCTTGAAAATGAAAATAAAGGGTCAAAAGACAAGATAAAGAACATATATAAAATTTAAAAATGAGTGTCCTAAGAGCCTACGAACTCTAAACATTATATATTTAACCCTATGCATGGATACTTTTCAAGTTTTGGGTCCCATCAACTTTTCTTGACAAAGCAAATCTTCAACGTACACCAAATAAGGAGGAGATTTGGAAAAGCTTTAATTTGAGATACATAGTGTTTGCATGATTGGGAATTTATGCTTTTTAGATTTATTTAGTGAGTGTACCTTTTGACGATTTGGGTATCATCCTTCACATATCTTATGCCTCCCACTTTCTTTTGCTTTTCAACGCCCGCTATTTTTTCAAAGAGGAAAGGCGTTTGGAATAGTATTCACTGTCATTTAATCAAATAATCAATCATTCACAAACTCCATACATATGGCCCTTCATTTTTCATACTTTAATCATCACAAGGGTGTGAAGACAATAAGCCTTGATAATATTTATAATGGGTGAGTTGATATATGCATGTATAACTATAAACTTACAATCATAGATATTATATAAAATCTATTATTTAAATTGCAATAGAATATAATTTTTTATTTAATTTTAGAAGTTAGTTTAAAAATATGATTTGTTATAAAAAAAAGTTATTGAGGTTTGTAGGGTTAAATTTTTCGTGTCAATCAAATTCAAGGAATATTAACATGTCTGAAAATTGAGATTTTGATTTCAAATATTTTAGCTTGAAGAAGCATAATTCTAGTAAGTCGTACAATATGAAAGAAAGGTCTAATTTAACCAATCTTTTTTTATTTTGTGTAAGTGGATAAAGTATTCTCACCTCATACTTTTATACTTTCATTTTATACCACTTTAAACAAACCTCACAAATATATTGTCATAATTCTCAAATTGACTTATTTTGATACACAAACTAATTTAGTCTATAACCGACTAGCTAAATGTCTATATACACTACAATTAGTCTAGATCAATCTACATCTTTCAATTTTCTAATAGCTTGGAGGAGATTGCATTGTACATACTAGTTCACCCCATAAAAAAATGGCTTTCCTACTTTAGAGCACTAGATCTCCAATAGCATCATTGATCCTCAAAAGACATCTAATAATATTTCCTTCATAAAGCCTTAGGAAGTTCAATTAATAATTCAATTGGCAAGGGACCTATTTATTTTATCTTTTGTTCTTTTAGTATATGCTTCCTCGTTGCACCTTGAAAACATTCAAAAGAATCAAATATTGATATAAATCAACAATTTGTGCATCTCCAAATACATGTTAATAATGAGAATATAATAAATTGCATCATTAGGTGGAAATGTTAAAGGTTAGTGGTGTTGAGTGGGCCCTGATGAGATTATAAATTGTCCTATTTATTTCATTATTTGTCACTTTAATCCATGTTTATAATGTTATTCCAAAATACTTCCATACTCTAGCTTATTTCCATGCAGCATTGATTATGATAAATGATGATTAATAAACATTTGTGTGTTTAGTTAATTAATGATTAAATAACGATAAATTATAATATGAATTGTGATTATTAAATGCTAAGTATGTTGGAAGAATTAAGATGTTATTTGTGAGATATTTGAGTCGTTCATGCAACTGGAAAGACGGAGAAGCAAGTTGACACTCATCAATACGTAGGAGTTTTTGGAGGTGCAGAAAAAGTCAAAACTCAATTTCAGTAAAATGAGCATATCTTCCACATTTCTTAATGAAATTCAGATTATTAAAATGATTTGGAAATATAAAAAGAGGAGCAGAACCCTTTAAATATTTTAAGCTAACTCGCAATAATAAAGGAGCACCATTCATTTGAAGTTGACCATAGAAAAAGTGATGAAAGGAAGGCAACAGACTTAGCCAAACTTCTTCCATTTATTTCAATCCAAGTTATAACTTGAAAATAAGTTATATATGAATTTTAATCTATTTATGAACACCAACAAATCTCCTGAAAAATAACTTTTTCATAAAAGGATTCCAAACAAAATATTTTCCAATCAGTCAGAAGACAAGTTGTAATATGACTCTCCTTCCTAGTCATTATTTTGTTGTTACTTGGAAGAATAAGTCTTTTCCTTGTTTAAAGGAATGATTAGACACATATTATATGGTTGTTGGAGATTCAATTAGCTTATATATATTCAAATTTATAATTTAAAAAAAAAAAGTATATAGTAGATAGTAGATGTTAATTAGTTTTAGAGAGTCATCATTCTGCAAGAGCAAATCTGTAACAACAGTAATTTTAATAGAAGTAGCAAATTACATTTTTAAGGAAGAATGTTAACTGTGTATGTTTTTTTAAGCACTCATATCAAAGTGTAAATTATCTAAGAAAGGGTCACTCGTGATATTTTTCCTATTTGATAGTTATAAAAGCATAACACACAACAAATTGTTGTGTTATTACACGGTTTCTTGCAACCACTACTAAGTAGCTAGTTTCATTTCCACCATTGTTATGTTTTTAGTTTTGTTTATTTAGTTCATTTTATTTTCTATACAGAATGATAGCATGGCTTAGAGAATCTCATAATGCATATATATTGCAAACCCGTTTCAAGTATACGTCCTTGGGTTGACAATTTAAATGTATTCTATGTCCAAAAAGGGTTGCTCAAGTATATAGGTTACTTTTGAGATGATAGGCTTATTAGCTATTAAATCACAAATGGATAATGGAACTCCACATTTTGGCATTATTTTTCGGGATGGTGTCAAGCTATGATAGTTTCTAAGTTTTTAAGAATATTTTTTATTATTTTTCTAAAATCATAGTTTCCATTGAAAATACTTAGGATTATTAGCGAGTTTCTAGCAGTACCACAAGTAGCATCAGTAAAAAATAGATTTTGGATCCGTGAAGCATAAAAGCCAAGAGCTAATGTCATTAGTAGCAAGTTTAAAAATCAATGAAGACATGACCACTAGCATCATAGAGGAATTTTGTTCACATATTGATGACAAGGTGTTGATTTATGAAGAGGCAAATGAAGATGACCTTGTTTTTTTTTAAATGAAGAAGTTAACATAAACAAGGTTATTCATCAAGATGAATGTGATGTCAAATCAGAACTCTTACTCCATGAAGAAAGTTGCAATAAAGTGAAAATCAGTCCTTTCATGCAGAAAAGTAAAGAAGATATTGAAGAAGACCAATTTTGGGATGATTTAGAGGATTTTTGTTTGACCTTAGATGCCAAATTAGTATCTTTTGTAGAGAAAAACCATGAGTTACATGAGCATGGTGCAAAACAAAATTTAGTGGTCTTTCGAAATCAAGAAGAGGATAAAGAAGTAGCCCATCAACACAAAACCAACAAGGAGGGTTCAATGTTTTTTTAATTTTATGAGGATATCCTATTAGACATGGGTGAAAGCAAAATAATATGTCGCCCTTTGGGCTAACTTTTCCTACTCGGCCCAGTTAGACTCAGCCCAGTCAGACTCAATCGAGTCTAACACGGCCAAGTTTATGTGGGCGCCACACGGCGTCGAGTGGCACTTACGTGGCCCAGTAGACTCGGTCAAGTAGTACTTGGCCGTGTCCAACTCGACCGAGTCTACTGTTTATTTTAAATACCCTGAAAACAACTGTAAGCCCCTCATTTTCACATTAAGGGGCTACGATTCCGGTTGAGGGGCTGAGAGAAGAAACTCGGCCAAGTTTGAGGTAGGTCCCCTTTTTTGTTTTGTTTTTTGTTTATTTTTTTTGTTTTTTAAATGTTTTGCTTTATAAATATATATGTAAAAAAAAAAATTACTAGCATTATAATGTCTCATTTTTTCTTCATAATCAAGAAATAAATGTTTTTAGGTTATATAATTCATGTTGAAAATAATTCATTTACCCAAATTTTTGAAACATAAATGCAAACTTGGAAACTTAAATGCAAACCCAAACCCAAAAATTTGAAACATTTACACGTAAACTTAAGCCTAAAATCATATAATTTATCCAAAACGTAAATTAGAAGCAATTGTTACATGGAATTATTTTAGGATACATGGTCCTATATTATTAAGAGAACGTGTCACAAAATCTGTTTGTCACAACTTGATCATTCTACATTTTCATTATATGTACACAACTTTCAAAATTATCACATAACAAAACCCTAAGTCTTGTACTAGGTTATAGTTCATACATAATTAGATTTTCATAATTGTAAATTTTTTGTAGCTCGTCAATTTAGGCTAATCAATTTGTATATATTTCAAAGTCTTTTATAAAATCATTTAAGCTATGTACATGGAATCTTCTTTTTAATGTATTTATGCTTAAGGGGATGTCATGGATATTTTTGTTCAGATGGACATGTATGTTAAATTATGTCTATTTATGTTAAAATATGTATGCAATTTGACTTGTTTAAAATTTATGAACTTTTGTTTGAAAAAATGTTTCATGTTGAAGACGTAAATTGAATTTGTTAATTTAAATATGTATGTATAGATATTTTTTAATTTTTTAAAATTTAAACATGTATGTTCTTTTTAAACACATGTATATAAATATAAATTGATTTCCTACTGAATGTACACATGTGTATGTGCCCACTTGTAGCGAGCAGTGTTTATCTCTATCTAGATATTACATTTCTGTCACATGGCTTCTACTGGATCAGATTGTAGCATTCATGGTAGTCAGGACTCACAAGCATTGTCAGGCTGTCATGATACCCCACATAGTCGAGATAGTCGTAGACAGGAGACTATCTCGAGGATGCACGCCGCTCTAACTGCGCTAGAGAGGACGTTGAAAAATATTTCTACCCTCCCTAATAGGGAGAAATTGATTTCCATTCACACAAAGTTGATTAGTATGATTCAGAAGGATGAATCATGCAATCCATATGATGACACATCTATTGATTCTTTTTACCATAGCCTCTCTAGCACAGTGACAGGTATTGTGGGTTAGAGGACAGTTGATTCAGGTGTTTCTGTTACTCAGGTTAAGAACATGTTTGGGACTCATTACATAGAGAAGAAGGTGGTTAGAGTATATAGGGTCACAAAATGTACAGATGACTTAGTAGCTCCTTTTATATATCTAAGATGGTTGACGACCCATCATATGTGGCCCCAAAAGGATGAGGTGCTCTTATATTTCTACAAACAATTGTTTACAGAGTTCCATTTAGGTTATGATGTCGATTACACAGATTTACCTCCACATGCTGGTCAGGGTCAGGGGAGATATCAGGATAAGTGTAGATGACCTGATGCACCACAGCGCCCTAGTAAGAAGGCATTAGTGGGTCAAAACCTTTTGGTTCTTCCAAAAGGTTTGGAGGCCTACACTAGAGTTGGACATGTTGCATTTGAGGATGCACGCGTAGATATGTTTTCTATCTTGCCACCATCGCGACTTGGGTCGATGATTTTTCATCTAATCATGTGGGTAGGTACATGCTCAGATCCTAGACGGGCGTAGGCATTGATCCTTCTAGTCCATTTTATGATCCTTACATCTGATTTGATCTTCTCACTCCATATGATATATCACGACCACCAGAGGATCATTTGCACGACATGAGCTCCATTTTAGTCAGTGATCTCCTAGCAGCTTACTAGCACATGTCTACGACACATGGGGTTCATCCGCGTGATATTCCTACATTCATTCAAGGGGACCAGGCGAGATCCTCCACATGTAGCAGGTGGGGACGAGGAGATGTAGAGGTAGGTACCTTCAGACAGGAGGATGTCCAGATACATCCTACAGCTCCACAACAGAGTGTGGATGATCTTACACCCCCTCGACAGCATACACAGGCTCCCCTATTTCAGACACCTACGACCTCACGATTTCAAACTGGATTCTCAGATTTGCTTATGGACGAGGCCATTGATCCTGAGACAGTGTCCTTACATTCTTCTGAGTTATCTAACATTGGACGTGCATTACACTAGGTACACTTGAAACCATTTAATTTCAAGATTCAAGAACAATCAAGTAATTTTGTATAATATAGTTTTATATATATATATATATATATATATATATATATATATATATATATTTAAATTAATTTGAACTAGGTACATGACACTACGATGGGTGTTGCATACGGAGAATCAGAGGAGCCTGTTGATCTGATTCATCAAGATATAGAGGTAAAATTTAATTTAAATTATTTTTAAATATTTTATTTGTTTCAAGTTTAAATGTACATTTAGAAAATTGTTGGTCTGTCCATAAATATATTAATTAAATTTGTTTTAAAATTGTTATATTTATATACAGACTCAGGTCTAGCAGGATGAGGATCCACATAGGCCTGCACATAGTGGTGATGGCGGTCATTGATCTAGATTTACACATGACAGATGTAGATTATATACATAGTTTTTACATTGATAGATACAGACATTTACATTGTTACATTGTTGATATCCAGACATTTACATTGATATGTATGTGTTTTGTACTTTGATAAACATTTTTATGTTGATATCTAGACATTTACATTGATACATGTATGTGTTTTGTACTTTTATATACATATTTTTTACATTGTTATGTTGATATCTAGACATTTACATTGATATATATGTACATGTGTTTTGTACGTTGATACATTGATATTTACAAGTCCATCTACCATGCATGTTTTATTTTGACATATATAGACATTTACATTGTTACATGTTGATATCTAGACATAAATACATTGATATGTGCACATGTGTTATGTACGTTGATACATTGATATTTACATATAGGTCCAAATTTACATTTTTATATGTTGATATCTAGATGTTTACATTGATAGATGTATGTTTTATGAATTGATATATATAGACATTTGTACATTGTTATGTATGCATTTTTTTTTGACATACATAGACATTTATGTTGATCTACATGTGTGTGTATATAGATCTAATCTTAGAGAAAATTATGTAAATTTTCAATCTAGAAGTAATCAAGTAATATTTAGTCTAATCAATATATATAATCAATCAAACTTCAAACTTAAATTAAATTTCAATTTCAAACCAAACTTCAAAAGTAAATTTCAATTTACCTAAATCAATAGATTTAACCAATTTCTAGTTCACTTGAAAATAATTCAAAACCTAATCAATCTAGATAGAAGATCAACATACCAGCTAGTATAGATCAAGTGATCTTTTATATAACCAAAATCAATTTATATAATCAATCTAGATAACTTCAAACTTAAACAAACTTTAAAATTGATTTAAAATCAATCTTTAGTCTAATCAATATAATATATAATCAATCAAACTTCAAAATTTTAAATTAAATTTCAATTTCAAATCAAACTTAAAAATTAAATTTCAATTTACCTAAATCAATAGATAAATAACCAATTTCTATCTAACTTGAAAATAATTCAAAAACTAATCAATCTAGATAGAAGATCAACATACCTAGTATAGATCAAGTGATCTTTTATTAACTAGAATCAATTTATATAATCAATCTAACTTCAAACTTAAACAAACTTTAGTCTAAGAAATATATATATATAGTCAATTTACAAGTAATCAATATCTATTTAAAACCAATTTCTATCTAACTTGTTCCAATAATTTAAAACCTTTTTAAAAAACAATCTAGATAGAAGATCAATTCATACTTAATTTGAAAAACCTTTAATCAATCTAGATTAGATAATTTCAATCAATCTTTAAAATCAATCTAATCTAGTTGAAATTGAAAAAAGTATCAAGTTCCTCAAGGTCTAATCCATTAAAATTCAATTTAGAATCAATATAAATTCAATCTAGAATCATGAATTTCAAATCATTTATATCTCCTGATACATGTACTCTGGATCCTCTCTATCCTTTATTATCTCCAAAAGTTTTTCATGTTCTTCAATAGTCAACTTCCCCTTTTGGTTTCCATGTCCTTTTTTGGCACAGTCTCAAACTGCAGTTTTGTGACTATAACCATGTGATTCTAATGTAGAACTCTTTGTCCATGCATGTATTCAATAAGTTGAACTTCATTTTTGTCAATCTTAGCTTGTTGATAATAGGTGCCTTCAATAACAACTGAACCAGTTGGATATTTTTGTCCATCACCATCAACAATTTCTTGCACCAACTTGGATTTTTCTTTGGTGCATCTTAGTAGATAATAATCTACACCTTCTGCATTCTTGGGATCCGTAACCATAGTAAAAATATCACATGTACAATTTATAATGCATATATATTGAATAAATTCTAAATAAAAAACCTAATCAATATATATATTGTACATGTACATGTATGTCAGCACACACCTGTAACAACTAAATCATAAACGCGTTCATAATCAGATGAATATATAGGATCGTGGAGGTCTATGTCATTGTCATCATCTTCATAATGAGGTATTCTGACTAACTCTTTCTGATCCCATTGTGAAACATATCCATTTACAATATTAACACATTGACTCATTGTGTTGTTGTTAACACAATCTTCACAAAAGCATGATTTATCTCTTAGTTGAATTAGTGGAGGCTTGTGTTGTCCTGTAGTCATGACTTGATGTAAACTTCTAATTCCAACAATTGACTGACAATTGTAAGGATTGGATCGATTTATATCTAGATACGGATTAAGAGAATTTTAAAGTTAGATTGATATCTCTAGATACAAATTAAATAAATTGACAAAATTGTAATGATTTAGATAGTTTTAAATACCTATCACTTCCCAAAAGTAACGTTTGTTGTGTTTTGTGTCTCGAGTAGCGAAATGATTTCGACACCATTCAACAATTTTATATGCATTCTCTATCATGTTACCTAGAGAATATATTTAAAACAAATTTAAAAGTACATGTAAATATAAAATTAGTTTATATTCAAACTATCAAATGAAGATTAAAGTTCACGCACGTACATGTAAATATAAAATTACTTTATATTCAAACTATCAAATAAAGATTAAAGTTCATGCGCGTACATATATCTAGTATATAAGTTTACTTGAACAAATTGAATATTGAAAATGTATACATACCTTGAAGTTCATGTTGTTGGAGTGCAGGCTTCACACATGCTCCAGCTCCATCACGCTCTCCTTTGCCATGTCCACTTTCAAATAAGTTCCAAAGAAACTTAACATTGTGTCTAGCATGTTGCATAGCTAACCAATTAAAGGATTTTGCAGATTTAAATTGACCTGCACAATCATGTGTAAAAACTTTAAAACACTTTATATATAATTGAAATACTATTTAAGAAAATTTAATTTAATTTTGTACTTACCCGCACACCCATCACACCAGATCCAGTGTTGTGAAGCATTTATGCCGCGACTGGCAAGGTTGTGGAAAAATATGCTGAAACAATGAACCACATAGCTCATATCATGAACCTTATCATCATTGATATAAAAATGAACCTCCTTGATGATAATGCATTCATTTTGATCTATACTTTCTATCTCATCCAAATCGAATTGTGCATGTCTATAGGTCACATGGAAAAATATTGCAACTTGATCAGAATGATAATATTGACTTTGGAGCTCTGTTTGCGGAGAGAATGTATAGTTCTCCACAAAATCTACAACTGAAAGAATACAACCAGGTGGAAAACAATTTTTGGAATCACGAAACTGTTTAGTTTTCCATCATGCACCATGACAATGTTGGATATGTGGATAAATCATAGATCAAAATCTATCCATGAACTGAAGGTATGGTAATTCACTCTCCTTCAATGCAATTTTTTTTAATTTTTGTCTTGTCTTCGTTTGGTATTTCTCATATTCAAGTATCTTCCACTGGACTGGTGTTGTAACATCAATATTATCAAATTGTAAAGGAAATTTATGTAAATTTCCACAATCATTGCATTCATTTTTTATACATTGGACATTGAATTCATCTAAGTCTTCTGACTTATCACATAAAATAGATTTCACAAATTATGTTGTACTTCCAAGAACCATATCTAGATTAAATATTGCCATAACCTTTTTATATGATTGCAAGTATAAGTGAAACTCAACATGATTTCAACATGTTTCACGAACCTTATTTATGTGTACAAAACAAGGACACAACATCTCAAACATTCTCTAACCTATTTTCGCATTTGAAAATTCTTGTTTGAATGTTTTAAATAGTTCACTTTGTGTAGTATAGACAAAATGTTTTGGATGTGAAATCTTCATACCGGTCTCTTCATCTTTAATCTATATAGTGTCCCTTCTATTGGAAGAAACATTAGAGTGGTTGGTCCAAAATTTAATGACCCGTCTTCTTACATCTTGAAAAAATTTGTCTTTTCGAGGAACTCTACAAATCTGTAACCAATTCTTTTCAATGTTCATATCCAACACATTTCTCTTCCTAATATATCTATGAACAGTTCTTTGAGATACCTTGAGTAAATCAGAAACTGCTTGAACTTGATTTCTATGTGTCAATCTCTTACTGGAAATCATAGTCATCAACGCTCTTCTAGCAGCATTTGAATCAGATCCTTCATGATCTGTTCTGTTAACAACGTTCAATGCATCTTGAAAATTTTCAATTATTGTTTCTTTTACTTGACCTCCTTGTACAATTTTCCTATTATCAACACCCAACAACTCCAAAACCAAAGTCATTTCTCTTTTCCTAAATAACTTTGCAAACATTTGTTCTTTTCCCACCAAAGTTTTATCCTCAAAATATTCCTTCCACATGTTTTTGACATGCAATTTAATAGTGCTTTTAGGTATCAGGTGCTCCGATGCAATTTGACTGACAAGTGATTCCTCGTTCATCTCCATCAATTTTTGCATTGTAGGATAAATATGTATACCCAGACTACTACCAATATCCTCCCTTAGTTGAGTTGCACCTTCTTCAACGTCGATAGGTTCTTCTTCAACATCGATAGGCTCTTCTTCAACATCGATCAGTTGCTCTTCGATAAGTTTCGTATGACCTTTCATTTGGTCATCCCTTTTACGATCATATTTCCTTGTTCTAGTCTTTTTATTTCCCATTTCTCAAATAGAAGCAAAAATTAAAAAACTTGCAAATTCACACTCCTCCGGTCACAAAATGCCTTTGTAGATTCTTCGAAAAATGCCTCCTAGCTTCAAAAGCCCTTATATGTTCTGAATTAAGGATTTAATTTCGTAATTGATATTTATTTTTAAATAAAATAACTTGTATATATACCCTTCAAATTGAAAGGGTGGGTCGCCCATGTGACCGCTCACCCATGGCCGACCACTAGGTAGACTCGGCCCAGTTTGACTCGGCCGAGTCTGCCTATGTGGCATGCAATGTTGGCAACCATACCTTACAAAACACATGAAATCAACAAGTTTGCACTTCTTCTGATTTTTTGTCTGCTCAAACTAGACAATGTTAAAAAACTAAAAGTACCTTTTCTAGATCTCGGAACTACAATTCTTGACATATGATTTTTATATTGTTTCAACTACAAAACATTGAATAAATTTGTTAAAAACTACATGTAGGTTATTAAAGCTTTCAGAAGTCGTTGATTCAGATAATATAAAATAATTCTAAATCAATTCAAAAAAAAAAATTAAATCATATATAACACTAGAGAAGAGATTCTTCTTCAATAATATGTAATTTATTTGGTTTTTGGTACAATTTTGATAGAGGAAAAATGGCGGGAGACAAAAACTGTTGATTTCAAGTAAGTTCGACTTTGAATACTTATAACGGGAAAACTATACATCAAAAACACTTCTTTCTTTTTTTTTGCACTACGTATACATGTCATCTAAAACATATTCTGAAATTGGAGGAAAAAACAATGTTTTACTTATAATGATTTGGCAGAAAGTAAACTCCCTGATTTACAGTATTTTTCACGAAATGAAAAATAGACCTAAAAATTTCAAAAAACATATTAATTTTGGTTCATTTTTTTAAAAAACAATTATAGGCATATAATTCGTCCTATTTCACACATTTCATCAGTTTACATCATCTTCAAATTCTCAACAGAAATGTGACTTTTATGCCCTTGAAGTTTTACAGTTTTGGTGTTGTTAACCTTTTCCTTTGTAAAAGGGTGATAGATTATTGTGATTTTACCCACATATCTCTCATATAGAGGAAAATAAAGCAACACAAGTTATGTTTGTAGCAAAGCAAGAACTTACAACTGAAGATGAAGTTGAATATGCAGTTGTAGTTGAAGGAGAACTATTTTAACTTACTTATGCACTTCAATCAGGGATAAATTTAAGAACCCCCCCCCCCAGGAAGATATGTAAAATTCTGACGAATCCTACACTATTTTAGGAGGAAAAAATTAATATTATTCGGCAAAAAAATTAATTTGAAAGGATAAAATATTAATTTTACTATCGAATCCTACACTATTTTAGGAGGAAACAATTAATATTATTGGCAAAAAAAATTAATTTGAAAGGATAAAATATTAATCACTTAATTAATTATCGGACTCGAAGGTTAAATTTTCGCATTTTATCAATGCAATTACCCCCCCAAATTATTCAACGAGGGTTTGGGGGCAGCGCCCCCAAAACGGGGTCAAGGAGCAATGCACCATGAGTTAATTTTATATTGGCTGATAGGAATTAACTCTTTTTTTTAACCGTTGGATGATTTGAAATCAATGGCCTGAATTCTATTTTGGGCCAAAGTCAAAGGATACAAAGATAACATCAAAAGTCTCCTAAATAGAGACATGTGTAAATATCATTGGCGAATATAGGTCATCGATTAAGACAAGCTTTAGAAAATATAGGCAAATTTTTTTAATTTACCATGTCCAAAAATTAGATTTGATAGGCCATATTGTGAAATAAAAAGAGAAAATTATATAAACTAATGGGCGATGGGCCTGGGAATTCGAACCAATATTCATAAAGTTTGGGCTACACGGCCAACCCAATATACACATATTATTCACCAATTCTCGGGTCGTCGGCATGAGACATTCGCCAAATGGAAAATATTCACCACTAAAATTATCCTTGACTTCAATACAATGGTATATATTGTCAATATGAAGTATTAAGTAAGTTTTTTAATGTCTTTCCAAAAGTATTTTTTTTGTTCATTAAGTTTCTACAGATGTTGCAACTATTTGTAATTGTTCATAAGGATGTTGAGCATTGGAAGTTGCTGAGAAAAGGAAGATACTTCAAAGAGCTAGTTAATAGTTTTGTTTGATTAATTCTTGTTTGTTGGTTAGTTTAGATTATAATAGGTTAGCATTGGTTTTTCATTCAATAAGTGTTTCTACATATTGTCTTAGATGTTTCTTTTTTTTATAGCATAGTTAGTTAGGTGTGTCTAGTGTAGTCTGTTTCCTAGTTATTCATGTCTAAATGACTATTCTTAGAGGTGTGCATGGTTAATTCATCATGTTTCATAATCATTTGTATTACAAGGTTGTGATTTATGTCTTAGCATGTGCTATCAAATATATACTTTTAAGGTGGTTGTGTCTTTATGAGATTAAAAATATCTATCCAAATGGTGTTTTTGAGTTAACCAAGGTCTAAGGTTGTATCAAAAGTAATTGGATAGAAGGGTTTTTTTACAATAACTACCTATCTATGTTTCATTCTATTACAATTTTGTTACAGAAAAATAGTTAATGGTTTTTGCAGATGTTAATAACAGTTTCTGATATTGATCTTGCAATTGTTAAAAGCAGTGCTTGAGACTGTTCTTGCAAATATTGTATCAATGAATGAGATAGTTCCTATAGCCAAAGGAACCAGTGTGGAGAATGAATATTTAGATGATGAGGCGACATAATAGATGTGTTGAATTTTATATTTACATGACAGAATAACAGGGATATGGAGATCAAATCCCTCTCTTGGAAGAGAGAAATTAATCACTCACAAGGTTCCATATGGTTGGGTCACAACCGTATTGGATAGGTTAATGAAGATAATGTGAAACTTCATAAGGTGGGAATTTTCTTGTTTGTGAGCTTAGGACTTGATTTCTATACTTCACTTTTTGGATAAGATTTTTAGGATATTGAAACATAAAGCTTGCAAGTAATAAATCTACAATACCAAAACTAACTAATGTTAACAATTACTCTAACACCAGATCTCAATAAATTTTAAAAGATAGTGGGTAACGAGGAATTATAAAGAAATAATATGAAAGTAATTCTTAAGGACATCAACCACCAAAGAAATGCATAGGTTCATAAGGAAGATTAAATTTGATAACCAAACTATGATAATATAAACTTGGCATCCATAATTTATAATATCAATGTGCTATCATTATAGGAAATAATAATGTAAGATTTCTTAAAATGATACAGACATACTGTCCATGTGCATATGCAAGGAACACAAAGAGATTGGTCAAACCAAGCTGTCCATCACCACAAGAAAGCATCCCATAACTAACACCAACTAATTTTATGGCGAGCAAAATTTTAATGAACACACAAAAGGCTCTTGAATCTTAAATTTGTATTCAAACTCACAAAATTAGTAGCTAAACACATTGAGATTGCAACAACAAATGTATATAGAGTTATAATAAAAATATCTCAACCCTTATTACATAACAAAACTAGGCTTAAATAGATTTTACAATCTCTAAAATACCAAACGTGTAACTAGGATTTCTCGGCATTATTTATGGGTATAACAGAATTAAAAACTAAATATTAACAAGCTAAAATAATTCTTAAACTATTACATTAGGAACACACTTTGAGTTCCATGTTTTTACAACTCAAAAGGAGCTCAATTTGAGCCAAAATATTCCCTAAAATTTTGGCTTTAACTCCAATTCAAAAAACAACAAAATGTGGATGCTCATATCCCTTTTTTTAGCAGATTCCTTAAGTTTAAACATTATAATATTGATTCTTTTGATTAACTTGACCTTATGGAAGAAACAAAGCACAAACAAGAATCCAAGATGAGTTCCATGTCCCAAAACTACCATTTTCCATGAAAAACATGGTTATTCCTTCCCTGCATTTTTTATTTGTCATTTGTAATGGCTTAAAATTTACACCCTCATGTAAAGGCCATTTTCGCACTTTTACCCCCTTAACCTAAGAAACAATTCTATCACCCTCATTCATCACTGTGATTCTCTAGGTCATTGTTCTACCAAAAGTCCATGCAGGAAATCCCTAGCGACACCGAACATGTGTGCGTCGTGCGCATGTCTGCGAATCTGCAAATGTGCAGATAGTCGTTGGAGCATTACAAATTTGCTAAGCTACGATTATAATGCTCCTAAATAATGGCTTCCTCTGCAGGATTCCATTCAGGTTTGATAAAAACCCCTTTGCATGTCATTTTGGGGGCTCTTTCACTCTATTGATCTCTCGTTCAAATTTCTAAGTCTTCATACTTGCATTCCAGGTTCCAATATAGCCATTCTTGCTTCCATATCTCCATTTTATTGCAGGTTTTTCCTCCATTGGAAAATAAATTTTAGCTATCTACTTCTCATATTTGAAACTACAACACTTCTTCAAGCCTTCTACTCTCATTTGGAAGACTTATCTCATATCCTCACTGTGTCTTTGAGCATATTTTTGACTTGATCATTTCGCTTTCACATTATTTTTATAGCTATTGCATCTTCAATCTTGTTATCTATCACTGAATGTCATGTCTATTTGGTCATTCGTGGAGGTGGAGACACCAAAATGAGGGTTTGACTGAGGCAAGCCTCTCAAACACCCCAAACCATTTTTCCTCTTTTTGTGTTTGTGCAGGTTTCCATGGCGACCTTGTGAGCTCAAAATTCTTCCTTGAAACGCATTATCAACCACCGAACTGGGTTTTTCATTCCTATCTCACTCTATTTTTATTTTTTCATATATAAACTACATGTTCTTTTCTCTTACAAAATCCATTTAGTAAACATCTAAAATTTGTATATTTCTCTTTTCATTTTAAACATCTAGAATATCTCTACTTTATTTCATTATCACTCTTCTCTTATCATCATTATGTTATTTTATTCTACATTCTTGCATTTTTCTTCCCGGATTCATAGTCTTTGTATCCTTTTTGTATGAGATGCTAGCACACTATGTTGAAGTCCTACAGTTACACTTTAGTCCTTGGGTTGCATGATCGCCCGAGGCAGTGAGCTAGTTGGCTTCAGGGATTCATCTTCTTAGTTTGTACATTTGGTTTCCATAGTCTAAACATTTTTGTCACCTCCTTCACACACAATTCACCTCTAATAGATGCATAACTACACTTGATCATCTTCCCATTTTAGTCTAGTAAGTGTTAATCAATTTACAATCATTTGGTTGGCTCTAAGTTAATCAACTTTATCACTTAAATTAGTTAATTAACACATCTTTTCAAACCTCTCATTGAACTATCTACACTTTAGTATCTGATCTACCTAGCACTCCTAGGTGGCATTGTATCTGATCTACTTGGCACTCATAGGTGGCATTGTGAGGTGGTTTGAAGGGAATCGTGTATCCCTTGAGACTTTAACCGGTCTTTGAGTTCAGTACATTATTTTCTTCCCCACTCCATCTGACTTCAAAATCGGAAAAAAATCATCCTAATGTATTTTACTTGCTCAAAAGTGTACCATGAGTTTTCATAACACTTCATTGAATGCTTGGATTGCTTTATTAACATCGCCTATGTTAGGGACTTTCATCTACACCAACTAAGCTTGATATTTTTTGTGGAAAGTTATGAGTTTTAGTCTTGCTTGTTAGAACTGGGGCAGCTCTTTCCTCATATTTTACAGTTCATCATTCATCTCACTCATACAATCAATATTCTCCTTAGTGCTCACATTGTGTAATTTCCCCTTAAACTCTTTAATGATATCATCAATGTTATATGCAATGTTTCCTTTTCTTCATGCTGAAAGAATGTTCAAGAAAGAGACTTTGTGATTTATTTATCTCATTTCATGAGTGGTATCATAGAATCTCCTTTCTTTCATTTAGGATTCTTTTGTTTCTTTTAATCCTTTACAACTAATTCGATGGTCCTAAACCATACAGCCAATCAATTTATCTCTTCTACTTCAAAAATGGCAGCCTCCAACAACTTGTTTACGCTGGTCTTTTTCATGTTCCTCAAAATGGTGAGGAATCCTTCCAAATTAGAGAAATTTGTTCAATACATGTTTCCTTATCATTAGAAAGAATACTATTCAAATAGGTTAACTCTTTGACCATGGTCTGATAATGAGTCAATACCCCTCTTATTGTATCTTCCCCTAGTTGTTCAATTTATTGCCTCCTTTAATCACAAGCTTTGGACAATGGATTTATTTGAGAAGGATGTGTTCAAGCCTCCAAATAATATGATACAAAAATATTTGGATTGGAAAGATCAGTGGGTTCCACAAGTTGTGGTACTCTTTCAAGGCCTTGACTCGATTTTCCATGTCCCTTTTTTCTATCTCATCATTATGCGTCCTCTTGAACAGGGAAGTGACCACTAAGGTCATTAATGTCTTCTCCCCTTCTTGAGTAGGTGGACCTAATTCCACTTCCTCTAGTGTGAAGTCTTCAGGAGTGATATCCTTAATGGATTCATCTCTAGATGGAACTATTGGAATGTGAAGTCATCATAGAGAGTCCACTAGCTTTGGTTGATTATTCATCATGGACAGTCCACCTTCTTTTGTTGATTCATCATAGAGAGTCCACCTTCTTTTGTCGAGCCATGTTGCAGAGTCCACCTTCTTTGGTTGAGTCATCATGGAGAGTCTACCTTCTTTGGTTAAGTCCAGAATTGACTAATTTTTGGTGACTTACTATAAATAGAAGGTTTTATGAGTCATACTTACTATAAATAGTAAGTCATTTTGGTAACTTATTATAAATAGAAGGTTTTTATGAGTCATACTTACTATAAATAGTAAGTCATTTTGGTGACTTACTATAAATAAAAGGCTTTTATGAGTCATACTTACTATAAATAGTAAGTCATTTTGGTGACTTACTATAAATAGAAGGTTTTTGTGAGTCGACTTACTATAAATAGTAAGTCATTTTGGTGACTTAGCAAAAATAGTAATTTCAACAAGTGGTGTACATGTAGTTGTATGATTCATACTAAATTTAGTAAATGGTTTGTAATTAGGACTCTGCAACTTGGTTTTTATATGCAACTCGAAGTCATGTTTGGAGATAGGTTTTGAAGATTGTTGTAACTTTGAAACTTCCTAAGAATAATATTGAAAGATATTTTCCCGTGGTTTTTTTCCTGGTATTATTTTACCAAGTTTTTCCACATAAATTCTGAGTGTTATGTGTTTTTGTATTTCTCTGCATTTTGTACACTTTTAAATTTTGTTATAGGAACTTCCACCTATTCCCTCCAATACCCCCTTCTATCTTTGACACATATGCTATTATCTAGGCTTTTGTTTAGCTAGTTTCTCCCTTGTGGACCACTTTTCCCACTGCTGTGAGATCTTGAGCTTCCATTTCTTTATATGTTTTCTTCCTAGGTTGCGCGAACCTAGTTAGTCAAGCGTGTATATTGTTGGAAGTGAGGGGTTGATAAGTTTCAATTTTGAAAAATCCTCTTTTATCCACCACCTCCTCTTCCAGTTGTGGTGGTGATAGGACCTTTTGTATTGGAGGTGTAGCAGCTTGACCAAATAAAGAAGATGATTCTTTCTCCTCCTCTTAACTAGGTGGGCTCTTCTCTTTGTTTTTATTTTTCTCTTGTCCCATTTCTTTTTCTTGTTCTCAAATTTCCTCTTCATTTATGGCCAGGGCTTCCTCCTCTCTACTTGCTTTCACTTCAACCCCTATGGGAAAATATTGAGATTCATTTCCTATGTCTATTTTTGTGATCATCTCCACATTCTCATCTTGACCCCCTCCTTCATTATTAAGGGGTGCTTCATATTATTTATCCGCATCTCCGTCTAAGCCACAAAACATGTCTTACAATGATCTCTCTACTAAATCCTATTCTCCCTTCAAGACTCAAAGGAGCCTCTTTTTATTCTTCTTTCTCAATAGTGTAATCAAATTCTATATTATGTACTTCAAGGAATACTCCTTTCCTTTTATATTTCTCTCCTTGAGATGTATCTAGTAGAGGTAGTTCTTATATATCCGCTAAATAGGGATCCCCTACATCAATCATTCAATCAACTTTTGATGTGGACCTTGTTCTTCTAAACAATAGAGGGAAAGCTTCCTCCTTCTCTTGTTCTTCTTTAGGCCCTTCCATGACATGCTACATTTATGGAGGCTTATTATTTATTCATTTGTACACTCTTCATGTGGGGATGGAAGGAACTGAATTCTTTCCCTTTAGTTTGGATCTTGAAGGGTAGAATTTTGGGCCTTGGGGATGAAGGAACATTTGTTGTTGTTGAAAAACTTTGTGTAGTAGCAATAGCTATTGGAGAAGATCGGATAATAGTAGGCATAGGTGCTACGAGACTAGAAGACTCTCCTTGTTTCTAGGTATTTTCCTTTCATCTTCTGGATCTATGAAGGTATGATATTTGCAACCACTTTGACATGGCTAGAAACTTCTCTTAGCAAGGATGTAGCTAGTGCCTTTTTAAATATGGGCACTTGAGTTTTCCTCCCTTTCAAAGAACCAATATTCCCCCTTGGAAGCTTATCTACCCCATCCACCATGGACATGGGATCTGATTTATATGCCTTGTTTATCCATTCCTATGTGCATTCATTCACATGCCTTGTCTTGAACCTTATGTCTTCTAGTTTATCCCCTAGGATGTTTGCATTTTGAATATCTCTATCAAATAATTTATCCTCATTATACATAGATAACAACACATCATTAGATTCCAATTAGTGGTTCTTATTAGATATTTACATATTCTATGCATTCCAAGCCAAATTCAAGTTCATTCTGCAGTATTCTCAAATACAAACTTCATAGTCATCTATACAATTAGCCCAATGGTTCTCAATATGTGGATCATGCTTAAAATAGTCACCCAGCGCATGGCTGAAAGTTACAATGGGATCAAATTTTCCCCAATTTATGGAGAGGATTTCTAATGGGTGCTCATACAATTCCAGTCCCACTAACTTAGAAATTTTGGCATCTTGTGTTGAATGAGCCCTCATTCTTATGGGGAATTTGATACAGTCATGGTAGGATTTTCCCCAATCGAGATGGTCCAAACCATGCAACATGAGTCACACAATGGAAAAAATCAACACCGCACACAAGAAATGATAATTAACATGCTATAACAAATCTTCGCATTATCACAAAATCAAAGAATTACATCAGATTGGCCTACAAAATGCAACTTTATATTCTTAGGCTCACTTGCCCATTATAAAAAAAATCCTATAAATTTTCCCTCCAAGAGGTATAATTACAACTTATTCAATCAATCCTAATTGCCTCCCTCCAACAAAGATGAACTGTCTCAATATATAGAGCCTTCACAAAATATATGTCTGCCAAATCTATTACATTGTCCAAGGATAAGAAAATGTAATGTGTGCAAATATAGGTTAGGACTCAAATCATAAGGATCTTTATGCCAAGATGTAGAAATGATGTGCAATCCAAGATAAATTTTGGCCAAAGATCAAACAACATCGTGATATGAGCCACAAAGCTTCATCAATCGGGAAATTGGTTTGCAAGATCAAAAAACTCCAAATGACCATACGAACTTGAAGAACACGCAAAACTGGCCAAGAATCCAAAATAACTCCACAGTGAAGTATCAAAATGAAGTGAGAACCTAGACATAAGCATAACATGACGTCCATAACATAACCTAAGGTCCGCAATAGAAAATGATCCAAATCCAAGGAATGCCACTAAAACCAGAGAAACTAGCTAACATAACAAAACTGAGAACAAACTGAAAAGGAAATATATTTGGGTGATGCAAGATTTCCAACAATCCAAGGATGCTCCTGCATTAGAATTAAAAGCAAGGTGTGTGCTTAGCCACAATTAATTTATGGGTGTCTGCAATTTTTCAGCATAGCTCCATGAGAATTAATCTATAAGATAGATATCTTAGAAGCTTTTTTGGTTGTAATATGCAACTTGTTACTCTTATGTAAGTGAAGGTCGTGAATTGAATATAATAATTTCCAAGATTTTTTATTTGGGTGGTTGCCTCCAAGGAAATTCTTTTTGTAAAATCACCCTCAATAGATTTGAAGATTGAAAATACAAAGGAATCATTAACTATTTTGTACTCTGGGATATGTACCTTCTCTTTTTGAACTAGTTATTGATAACATTTGTATATACAGGATTTTAGATCCTGCAGTGAACCTTTTGGTATTAGACCTAGGTAAGATGCTTGTGAAGCCATAAAATACATATGTATGAAGTCATGCAGAATCTTGGTACAATTTTGACTCCGCAATTTCTCATGGAGGTTGTCACTAATGATTTTACCCCAGTCAATTGTCTTCTTCCTTTTATGGATGGTGTCGATATAGAGTACCATCTAAGGTTCCAATTGCCTTGCTTGTAGAAAACCAAAGACCTTTCTCAATAGTGCAACACGATTCTTGATAACTTACCTCAAGTAAGCACTATGGAGATTCATTTTGTCTACTTGTTCGATCTTGTGAGGTCATTCAAGGAAGTTTTTATTGATGTGCAATTCAATGTCAAGCTCATCCTGGTAATATCTTTTTGCATATTCCTGTGTCACCTTTCCATATTCATCATAAGTGGGGATGTACAACACCTCTTCAATGCTATCTAGTTGTCTATTGAGGATCACTTCTCTGAGTTTTTTTAAGACTTTCCTCTTGTCTGGGTTGAAGTTTTCAGAAATAGTCATTATCAAGTACAGATATTGGATTAACACTAGATATCCTACTTCATTAATAATACAAAATTGGACTAGTGAAGGTGCATTAGGTGTTTGACCATTCAAGTTCAATATTTATGTTAGGAGCTCACGAGATCCATGTATCGTATTTCCATATTTTTCATTTCACTATGTCAATTTCCAAGCTTTGAGGGCTTCCATAATCCCAATAATGTGTAATTTAGTGGAGCTACTATAGTCATTTATTGTTCTAAACCAAGAGGCATATGGAAGTACCATTTTATTTATTCAACTAAACTAGTCTATCCTATGAGAAAAATAAAAAATGCTAAAACACTTGACATAGAAATACCCACAGTTAGGAATAAATCATTAAAACCCTATCAAATAGTGTAGAATTAGGGTTACAAGGACCTTGAGATCCTTGAACCATTAGGCTTCGAGAGTCTTGTGACTTTTGAACCCTGAATCTAGTCTTAGCATTAATGCATTTTCAAGACAAAGTGGAGATTAGGGTGACGTGATCCTTGGTCCACCTTTCAAGGTTGGGGGTCATGTGACCCTCAAAACCATAATATTTTAATGAAGGTTTCTAGCTATGTGTATTCAGGGATCATGGTGACATGATGCTTGGTCCCCTTTTCAGGGATCGGTGGTTATGAGACCATCGATTCCCCATAAAGTGATATTGTTCCAGGACTTAGGTTTTCAAATTTACAAAAAATTTATGGTTTTACAAACTTAATCTTTTGTTCATGTGCTCTTCTTATTGCAATAACTAAAATGCAAAAAGGGAAGAGACATATATAGAAACAATGCAGGCGACACAAAAAAGTAAATGACGAGAGGCCAAAACAAAAAACAAACAAAACTAAAAGATAAAAACCCTACCTTAGTAAGGGGAGAAAAAGGGAAAACTTGAATAGCAGCAGGGAAAAGGATGATGATGCTCAAAATAGTAGCCAATATCCAAATCAATCAAAGCGTAGACCTGGAATTTAAAGAGAAAATAATCGTGTGCTTGGGGTATTTTCTTGTGGTACCAAAAGAAAAGTGTAGAGTGAATGAGGCTAAAACCCCATTTATAGTCTTTGCTGACATCATCTTCCTCATACATTCCATTGAGAATCAAGCTTCAGGGCATCGAGTATATCATGACTACACTAGACCCTCGACACACCAAAACTCCAAACCAATCTCAGATCCAATTTTTGAGGATTGGGGTGTAGGGGCATGTAGAGATGACAATGATCCTCAAAATCCTACCAATGTAAATCTCTAATTTATCAGGTAGAAAAAAAAAGGGAAGAAGGAAGAGGGAAAAAGAAGAAGAGGAAGAAAAGAGAAAAGGGAAAGAGCCTTACTATCCAAGTATTGAACTATCGAGAACTAAAGGTCCACTATATGAATTATCCAATACTGTTGAACAAAAAGGACTCAACAAAGAAATGAGCATGACAAGACCAAAAAATAAAATGAAAAGGAGGGTTCCCTATTTACCAAGAAGCCAGGAATGGGGTGTGAGTTATGGGGACACAACAAGATGATACACTTGCAGCCATTTAGGAACCCATTTTTTCAACACTTCAAAGACATCTACATTCAGATATTCACCAAGATTGCAACTTTTCAATACATTATAACTAGTACTTGTATTTATAATTGTCCATTTACTATTAATATTTATCAGTTTTTAGTTGATTACCTATCTATTCACTACAATGTTTTATCAATTATCATTTCTCTAATTACATGCCTCATAAATGATTTATTCTCCCACCATCATCTATACATGTTCATTTGAGCACAAATGTCCTTTTAGCTAGGGGAAAGTGCATGCCTTATATTGTGTCCTTAAACAAAGGATAATGACCTTGTTGTAGTTGTATATTTTCATACCAACTCCCTATAGTCATGTATTTTGTGTTGACTAAAAATTGCCTAGTTATGGACATAGAGTAGTTTTGGGACAATCTAATCACGAAAATGAACATCATAGTCATAGGATTTATAAATGTCATAATCATGACACAAACAAGGTGAACATGCAAGATAGTTGATATGAATAAAAAATGTGAGAGAAAAAATATCATACATAAGTTTGAGATGATTGAGGCTATGAACATACATTTCAATGTACATAAAAGATACATGACTCATCATTAAATTATTTTAAGGAATCTATGATAATCCTAAACCTAAAAATAGGCAGTGTCAATCTATGAGAGTCTCTAAGTGTAAGAATTTTCCAATAGCAACAACCCAAGATCTAGAGGCCAATGAATAGCACAAAAAAAGAGAGAGAGAATATGCACAAGAATAAATTGTATTCTCATCAATATTGAAATAACTAAATTAGAATACTATAACTGATGGATTGATTGATATTGTAGATGTGTCTACTTATATAGACAAGGTAATAAGAGACCGTGATAAGAAAGAGAAAAATTATCACCCACACTAAGTGGAATCATATTTCCACCAAAGGTGGATCATCCTCCATTATGTTATGCAGTATGTGAAACATGTGGAGGATGATAAGTGATAAGTGCACTAAAGGTGAAGGCAACACATAAATTTTAATTTGGTAATAATTATCACCACCTAAAGTGGAATTTCTCCAACACCATGTGCAACTAAAGGTGCAAACTCCTAAGAGTCTCAAATGCAAACAGCTATGCTATGCATTATCCTAAGTAAGATTAAGTAAAGTGTAATTAGGTGAATAATTAATTACACCAACACCTCCCACCCCCTTAAGTGCAACTTAGGGGAATGCATCTCAAGTTAAAAATGCAATATGGTTCCTAGATAGTAGGTCATATTAGGTACCAATGTATAATTAAAATGAAATGCAATAAATATCTCATAAAGTGGAGGAAATGAGAAAACCTCGTGGGAGAAAAATCCCCTCTGAAAGAGATAAAATAAACAAATAAATCATGATGCACGAAGGACTCAAGACCCTCAAAGGAATACATACATCATGTATATATAATCAAGTATCCCTCTATAGGAGGGAAATAGGGAGATAATGTAGCCCCCCATAATGAACAATGTCTTGTAAAAATGGTGATTTCTTGAAGGAAAAAAATAATCAAATGCCGACAAACAACATTTATCCCATTGGGAAGAAGATATAACAAGTACATATGCAAGAACACTTCTCATTCTGGATAGGAATTAGGAAGTAGAATCCAAATGTAGTATGATGATGTTATCTCTAAAATCTTCTCATGTGTTTCCATTTCCTTGGATGATGAAGATGTCATGAACCAATCAAAAACATGCCCAATCACAATAGAATGTGACAAGCAAGGAACCAATGGAAACTAATTGTGAACAAGCTCCAAAGATAAAGATGAAGTGACAACATTGGTACCACAACTATAATCAAATAGGAGAGATGCCTCTAAAAACTAAATGGGAGTCTTCAATCAGCTTGAAGAACACGTTACATAAGCATTATCAAACTTAACCAATAAATGTGACATATCAAGTGAAGGAGGAGACTCATGAATTTTAATCTCCAAAGACAATGTAGAAGAATCTCGAACTATGATGAAGTTTTTATCAAAGGGAAGATAAACCCCCTTAAGTATGTCTCCAAAATCTGAAATGTAACTCCATAAATAATGAACCAATGTCTGGAAAATAGGAATCCCAATCAAGAAGACAAATAGACATCTCTTTCAATGAATCATTGGAATCACAAACAAAATATGAATGTGTGATCTCAACTAGAGAAGTAGGAGTTGCAGGTGGAGTCCCTAGATTATCATAACTCTCAAGTGTTACATCATATTCAATATCCTCTAATTTATCATCATCAAGGGAATATTGTCAACATTATAAAGTGGAAGAAAGAAAACTAAAAAAGGATCATTTAGAAAAGGAGAAACATGTGGATCTCTAAACATATCCCAAATAATAGTCAAAACTATGTGCAGACACTTAATACCTCTAAACTTTGGGTAGATTTAGTGGAAGAGACATGAACTGATACTAAAACCAATCAATACTATGATATTATCATTCTTATTTCCCCACATTAATTGTTTCCACTATGACTTTGGCTCGAGAATGTGTCCATAAAGATGAGGCAAGAGATTAAGCCATCTACAATGTGTGATGATTCCTTTTTCTCATGACTTGTAATTACCCTTAGTCAAAGTTATTATATAAGGATGTATTTTATAACCCATTATGACATTAATGATACACTTATCACATCACAAATTAAGATCAACAATTGATCACCCCCCACAATATAGTTTGAAAAATAAGGCAAATTTGACTTCTGATTTCAATGTTTACAACTACCAGAATTAGGCTATACTAGACTCTAACAAATAATGCATAAGATCCATCAAAGATCCAAGAAAATAAAAGTTCCAAATTAGGCCAAAATAGACTAAATGTTTAAAGTGATATATCCACTCACAATCGCTACAATCTGATAGAAGAATATTGTAGGCAAAAAATCATGCATTTCCAAAAAATGGGTACATGAAAATGTGTTTGTATAAGCCTAAATGAAGCCCCGAACATTGAATAATTAATATTGGATAGTTATAGTCATGAAATATGAGAATTATGAACAATTTGTCCACCAAAATCATAAAATTATTGTACCACTGTGAAGTTCATGAAAATTCAACACCAAAACAAAAACAAAGTTCTCAAAAAAGGGCCTTAAAATGAGCAAGATATGAGCCTCCAAAGTTGAACTAAAAATCTAAATATCTCAATGGTGAAGGGGCATAAAATTCAAAACCATTTGTTAACATCAACAAAATACTATCTTAAATTTAATGGTCAAACAGACGTTGCAGAAAAGACTGTTACCCAAAACAATTATGGTCATATGGCTGTCAAATTTATGCTTCTATACTATGACATCACATATTGATTTGTTGATGTATGGATGATGTGGTACAAAAGTGGTTGATGATGTGGATCATGATGTTTCAGTGTGGCATAGGTCACTGTTTGATTTTTTGTCTCACTGGTTGAGTATTACAGCCAAGCTTGCATAGTGGAGTCTACATGTACCTGTTGTAAATAATGTGTATCTGATAGTGTATCGTGTGGGTGGAGGGGAAGCTATCACCTCAAGTGGTAGATCTAGGGGAGGTACAATCAATTTTTCTTAGAGTGTGTATTTAGGTTGTTCAATTGGAAAGCATCTAGAAGAGAAGTTGGAAAAGGGGAAATCTTGGAGAGCATCAGTTGTTCTTGAGTTGGTTCATAGTGGTGTAGCAGGCCCCTTTCTAGTGCCATCATTCAGAAAGGATCTCTATGTCCTCACCTTCATTGATGACTAATCTCGCTTTACACAGTTCTACTTTCTTGGTCACAAAAGTGAAGTCTATGATAAGTTTCTCACCTGCAAATCTCATGTTGAGAAGCAACCATGGAAATTCATCAAGGCTCTACGAACAAATAATGGAAGGGAATATGTGAACTCAAGAATTATGGGCTTTTGTACACTTATGGGATTGATCTTCAACATTCAATTACATCCACTCCGCAATAGAATGATATTATGGATAGGAAGAATAGAACACTTAAAGAAATGGCTAGTTGCATGATTCATGCTAGGTCTCTTGATCCATCACTTTGGGAAGAAGCTATAAGTTTCTCTAGTCACATCCAAAATTGAGCTCCTCATAAAGCCTTGGATGGAATCACTCCTTTTGAGGCTTGGTGTGGTACAAAAAAAAATTTAAAACACTTCAGAGTCTTTGGTTTTCCAGCATAGGTACACATACCTCAACATAAATGCAAGGCACTAGAACCTCAAAGTAGGCCTTGCACATTTTTTGGATATCTTGAAAGTGTTAAGGCATATAGACTAATGGATCCTGAGACTTGTGAGATATTCATGGAGAGGAATTCTCACTTTGAGGAAAGTTCTCCCAACTTGGCATCTACTCCTCTTCCTTCAGACATTGTGGATAGTGATGTAAGTGACTCGGATGATGATTCTACCTCAACCCTTGTTAGAGTAATTTAGCAATTGCTCTTTAGTGCTTAAGTTTCACTTAGGCAGTTTCTTTAGTCTTAGGAAAGTTTCTATTTCCTAGCAGTTGCCCTTTTAGGGTTTCGACATCCTTTATAA
>MU223045.1:955979-1007678 GCA_018584345.1 Thuja plicata | reverse complement strand
CCCCTGGCCCCTCCCCCCCCTCGTCCCCCCGCCGCCGTACCCCCGCCGTACCGAAATTGAGGCCCTTTTTTTTCGCGTACCCGAAACTCGTCCCGGCGTCCCCCCGTACCGGTGTAACACTGCTAAAAACAAAATCAATATGGGATAATGAAAAAGTTCAAAAGTAAATATAGTGTGGAAAGGGCCTAAGTTAATAACTAGCTAGGAAATGAACTAGTTAAATAAAGTAGCCTGTTCACACTAACAACCCTCTTTAAAGTGCATATAGGGGAAATGTAAACAAAGATGGGACCCGGCTATATGGCCTGTTGAGGTACCCACGTTTAAAAGATCCCCTCATATATAAACGGAGAAAACCCAATGGGAAAAACCTCTACTTTCTCAGTGAAGGGTTTGGTGAAGATATCTGCAATTGCTCTATTGTAGGACAATAAAGCAGATCAATGACCTACTCCTAAATCAACTCCATGGGAAAATGCATATGGATCTGAATGTGTTTGGTCCGCTAATGATGGACTGGGTTCTTCGAGATTTCGATGTTGCTTTGGTTGTCACACAGTAGATGACTGATGACTTTTGAAAAGTGATACCAAAGTTCAATAAGGATATTCTAAGGCAAATTGCCTCAGTAGGGGCACTGACCGCCCCCCCAATACTCAGTCTCAATTTAAGAGAGCAATGGCATGTTGCTTCTTGCTCTACCAACAAATGCATCCAGAGCCTAGGTGAAAAGTGTAGCCGGAAGTGAACTTGTCATCCTCAAGATCACCAGCCTAGTCAAAATCGATGTATCCAAACAGGTTTAAACATGTGCCTACTGCATAGTGAATCTCATACTTGTGAATAACCTAGATATATTGCAAGTTGTGTTTGGCAGCTTTCGGGCTCCGTCAGGAAGCATGAAATAGTGCCAACTACAAAAGAAATGTCAAGGCCAGTATGAGTCGAGTAAATGTGGCTACCAACAAGCTGACACTACAAAGTGCCACCAACCAACAGTGTGGAACACTTCACCTCAAGCTTGACCCCAAACAGAAAGGGAATTGATGCAAGCTTACAATCATTCATATGAAAACGAGCCAAGAGATCAAGAACAGACTTGGGTTGTGCAAGGGAGATCTTGGAAGCGATCTGAATGCTCTCAATCACAAGAAAATGGTGCAAGAGATCCGAGTCAATCATCGCAAATCTGTCAAACAAAGCAATCTTGACACTCGCAATGATGGATGAAGTGCTCCCAATGACAATCAAGTTATCAACATAAAGAGAATCCTCATGTCCTAGGATATAGACATTCGGATCTGAGTGGCATCTCGAGAAACCAACTAAGAGAAGAAAGGAATCCATCTTGGCATACCGAGCCTGTGGGGCTTGCTTGAGTTCATATAGAGACTTCCTCAATCTGCCAACCAATGAAGAATTTTGAATGAATCCTTGTGGTTGCTTCATGTAAGTCTCCTCATGGAGATTCCCGAGAAGAAATGAATTCTTCACATCCATCAGATGTACAGCCCAACCATGGCCTGCAACAATAGCAAGTATCAAGTGAATGGAGTTCATTTTAGCAACGAGAGCAAAGGTTTCAATGTACTCAATACCTAGCACTTGTGAAAAACCTTTCACCACAAGTCGTGCAATATACTTCCGCAATGTCATAAATTGCAACCCCTTACAATTTCACTATTTTTTGTGCACTTGCCTTAATGTGCCTCATTGCTCTAAAGTTGGGCCTATTGAATTAGTCTTCAATGTGGGTTGATGTGAATGGGCTTGATCCCTAGTTTAGACTAGTGGATCCCTATTCCTTACCCCACAACTTGTTAACTAATCCATCTACTAAAAATTTGGCTCGGTAGATCCACTATCATCGAACCAGCTTTCTTCCCTTTTGTAGTAGAACAAGATCTCATGTTTTGTTTTGCATCAAAGAGTTGTACTCTTCCTACATTGTTGAATCACACTCAGCAAAACCTTATGCTTCATGAAATGATTACGATGTAGGAATGTGGAATGTCTTGGTGTTGTAACTTAGTCCTTCAAGAGTCTGAAGGATCCCCAACAAGAGTACTTGCAGACTCAACTGTTTGGCGAGGCCCAAAGAGGCATGGTAAGGGATCAAAGAGAAAATTTTGAGCACTGTGCAGAGGGAGATGAAACCTCATGATCAATTCTACAAGTAGATGAAGCTTGAGGAAAATCCTCGAGGCCACTGTCATCTTATTCCACAATGAAGGAAGGAAGATGAGAGGGTGATCAAGGAGAGTGTTGATGGGTGTTTTATGACCTCACCAACACAAAATAAAGTGCCAAAGATACTCTATCCTCACTTGAACAAAGATACCATGCATTCTAAGATTGCAGAGAAAATCATAGAAGTGACTCCAAAGTTCTGACTGCGAACTTGTGACTTTAGTGTGAATATGAGCTTGTTTGACTTGATGTATGATGGTTATGCAAGGGGACTTACGGTATTTGTTCTAGACTTGTCAACTTTACTTTGCGAATGATATGACAATTGGGTGCATCAACTATTCCTAACTTCAAATTGAAATAAAGTGCAAACGGGGTAAAGGTTTGGAAATCTAAGCTACTTCTAATTCTACTTCTACTAATGCAAGACAATGTTGAAGTTGTAGTGAGACCAAACCAGTCCTTGCTTCACCAAATCAACTACGCTAAGGAGGGTGCAATCTTCTATGGGTAGGACTATGATTTTCAAACTACTTATGCTCATCAAAACCATAAACTATGCAAATCAATGAACATTAAGCAATTGAAGTGAAGTGATTGCAATGAGGTTCAGACCAACCTTACACTGTGGTTTGCAATCAACAAGTACCAAAAAGTATGAACACTAGTTTCACCATAATTTCATCAACAACAATATCTTTCATCATCTAATCAACTATTCAGCTTAAATTACCTTTTAACTTCTACTCAACTTAAGAAAAATCAAACTAAATGGGAAATGAGGAAGCCATGCAACACTCCAAAACTTCACAAGTATTCACCATAAAAACAACAATGAATGAGGAGCAATTTTGGTAGTATATTGGCAGCAATTTCTACAAGTCTTATACAAATGGTTTGAGCAAGGCTTATCTAGGAAGCTCAAGCACAATGAACAGCCCAGATTGATTTGAGATTAATGGCCCAGATTGTGCCACCAAAACCCTAATGTAACTACTAGCTATAAGCATTAAATGTTGTCCAATGAAAATAAAGCACATGTCCAAGAACCAATAAGAAAATCATTACCACATGGGCTTACAATAAATATTTTTCTAGAAGATTGTTTCCCTTATCCTTTTCCTTGATTGCAAATTCAATGAACCTAGACATGATGTTGATGAGCTCTTGTATAGGTATACTTGGCATAGCCTTGACCTTCCATTCAGCAACCTCCAAGTCGGTTGTACATGTGGCAAAAGTCTTCTCCAATTCAATTGCATTGTTTCGATTAGTCATGAAGGTTTCGAATGATGCAGCACCCTTCAAATGAATTCACTGAATAGAATTGGTGGCCCTAAGATTGATGATTTTGATCTTTTCTCTCTCCAATTCTACATATATGTTTTCACCTATGCATTTATCAAACTTGAACATGTCTGTCACTACCTCAAAGATTTCATCTTGGATTTCTTGAGCTGATTCCTTTAGCTCTTGACATTCACACTTCACTTTCTTAAGGATATCTCATTTCAAAATCAATGCACGTACCATTCACGGAGATATCCTTAATACTGACAGTCGTGGGATAGTCTTCTCCTTGATGAATTGAAATTCCTCACATATCGTGTGCAAAGCCTGAATTCTATTCTGAAAGGAAACAACCATCTCAAAACTCTACATGAACTCTTCAAGGAACTTGTTTGCTTCTTCGAAGACCTCCTCAATCCACCCATTTGCCTCTTGAGTTGTCATCTTCATCGCTTCTAAATTATCAACTGACTCCCTTGGAAGTACTATGGGAGGGGTAAATGCTTGATCGTTCTGTTGAATTGGATTCATCAAGTGTTGGATATATTCCTTAAACTATATGTTTTCTTCCTTGCATTGCTTCTTCTTCTCGACTTCTTTGTTCAATCTCTCTTCGAGGACTTGGATGGATCCATAGGCATCCTCAACCTCTTGCTTCTTTGTGGTTTGCACCAAGTCATGTTCTGCAATGTCATTGTCCTGTGGGAGTATATCTTCTCTCACCTTGTCAATTGTTGGAATGGCAATTTGTACGGTGTGAACACCTGAACTATCCTTTGTGATCCTTGAAAATTTCTTTGTTGGCCTTTTCTCTTTCTCTTTCCCAATCTTTTCCAAAATATTATCAATCGGTTGTTTCACTGTTACTTCCTTTTTCTTCATCCTATCTTGCAACCATGTAGGTGCAGTACACTCCCCTAATTCATCATCTTGATCTTCCTCTTCTTGATTTTCATTTCCTTGATTAATCATCTTCTCGATTCCCTTGGGATGCCACGGTCATGTCATCATTGAAGTTCTCATCCAGGAATCCCATCTCACCTTCTTCGGGAATGTTCTCAATATTAATCACATTATCATGTTTATCTAGAAGATCTTTCAGTCTTTGAGGAGGAATATCTACTTCTTGCCCTTGTTGATCCATAGGAGACTTGTAAGGACTTTGACTTCTACTAGCTTCTAATTCTATAACAACTTCTTGAGAAACTTAATTATTCGAAGTTGGTGTGATCTTCTTTTGCACAGAAGAGGTACTAGCCTTCGATTGAGTGACTTTCTAATTTTGTTTCTTTGGTGGCGGTCCTTGATTTGATGTTTACTTCCTTTTCATGTCTTTAGTTTGTGAAGCTTTGTCAATGTCATTGCCTTTCTTGCTACTTCCACCTTCTTGCTACTACTGACTTCTTGTGGTTGTTCAGATGATTTTTGTAATGTACCCATGCACGTCACAACCCTCACCTTGATACTTTGATGTCCGTACGGTGGTGTACGACCAAGGCAAAATCTCTCAACACAACAAATGTCATACTGCAGCCTTCTTACGCGTACAGTAGAGTGGGGACAGCCCGTATGGTGAAGATGGGTGTTCGTACGGTGGGTTTGGATAATTTGTATGGTGTGTTTGGACAGTCTGTACGGTGTGTATAGGCAGGTCGTACAGTGTAGGGAGTTTGTCGTACGGTAGCTCCAGGAGGTCGTACAATGGTATTATGGGCAACACTTCAAACTCGCCTAGTTGTCGTACGTCGTGGATTCACTCTCCAAGACTGGAGGCAATTGCGCAAGGCGTACGGTGGGTGACAGAGTATGAATGAAGTTGTCATTGCAGAATAGACACAAAACCATAGTTACAAGACTCTGCGAGTCCTGGCAGGACTTTGTGAGTCCCAAGCCGAGTCAAGGCTCCAAAGTTTTTTGGCCTCTAGACTCTAACTCGGTCGACTCCTGCAGAGTCCTACCAGGACTCGCAGAGTCCATTGACTCTCCTAACTCGGAGAGTCCCGTGGCCAGGACTCTACCGCAGCCAGCTGAGCCATAAAGTAAAAAATAAACATTTTTAAATTGTTTTCAATGATTTTTTGGCTTATATGATCATATTGCAATAGCTAGTTCCAAAAAATTTAAATGGTGATGCCCAATAAGGCAACCAACATGGAGTAGTAAAAAATTTCTCGCATGTAGCAGGTATAAAACATAACAATTTATCTGTAAAGCAGATTGCAGCATGATTTCACTAAAAAACTTGCCAAAAAAGCAGTGTCATATCACAGATTGTAATCACAAAGTCCTAGAACCATGTATTAAAACAGCACTATCAAATTTGAAAGCATTGCAACAAATAAAATGCTTTCCTTTTAAAGAATTGGACATCTCTAGAACAATAAAAGAACAGCTTTAAGGTTTGTGAAACATTGCAAAAAAAAAAGTCTGTTAAACCGGTCATTTGACAAAGTTAAAATGTGATGATTCCAATAATTCATAATGATCTTTCTAATCTACTAACAAAAAATTTAAGCGAATTTGTTATGAAATAACTTGCATGGTAGAAGAATATAATATGAAATATGTTGTAAACACTTGATAATATTATGCCACTTCGAGGGAGCAACCTCATAGTCCACTACAAGGGAGATACCACCAATAGTCTTCAACGTGAACACAATACTCAACATGATGATAATAAATAACCTATACCTTCTATATAATTTTAGTTTAACTTATTTCCTTCAAAAATTCGCATTTTTACTTATGTCATCAATGTAAACTTGTGTATGTGTGCAAAGTAGCTTCTATTTATCTCAATTATTGTGTCTTTGATGTTAATTGACTAAATGATGCATGAAAAAGGTTTTAAATCCTTAAAAATCTTTGAATTTCCTGGAATTTTCAATTTGTCGAGTCCTCGTCGAGTCCTTGCCAAGTCCGGACGCTGAGTCTGAGGCCGAAATCAGCTTGCCGAGTCTGAGTCTTGTAACTATGCACAAAACAATAAATTGATACACCATGAATATAACAAGAATGTCCACACATGCAAGAGAAAATACTATGAGTTATGTCGAATAGATCGTCAGTAATGCTAGCACTTTGGATTACAACAATCTCGAGCAGAGAGCAAAGCAGAATAGGGTGAAGAGTTACTCCCAACGAAACTGCAACAAACTAAATAACTAAATAGGGAAGATCTTCCACCTCCGAAATGGCGAGAACAGAACTCCAACAGGAATTTGCAATACAATAAAATAACAAGTCGCATGAGAAATACATCCTACACGCCGGTCATAAATACCCATCAAACAAACTCCCGAGGGTGCACAAATAAAGCTAACATGACAACACCTACTCCTACGCTAAAATAAAAGATGGGCCCGAGATAAACAAAAATCAATCTCAACCCAAATACAAACATTATTATTTATTTTATTTAATGATGGGGATATTAGTCTTTCTGTCCCGAAAATTGCTTGTCCTCAAGCAATCACGAACTGGGGCGCTCCAAAGATCTGCTCGCCTTCCCAAGTGGCGTGTTCTAGCGGTAGAAATTCTTTGACCGTGTGTGTCCTCAACCTCTTCTCTTGGATGTCGATGATCTCAGCTGGCTCCAACACTAACTTCCCTCCTTCGTTGAGGGGTGAAACCTCCTTTGATACCGTGACGTGTTGTCCCACAGCTTTCTTCAGGCAAGACACATGAAAGACATTGTGGATTCGACTTCCTTCGAGCAGATCCAATTTGTAGGCAACTTCACCTACCCTCCAGACCACACGATAGGGTTTGTAAAAACATGGCCTCAACTTTTCTTTGCCACATGTCTTCAAATAAGATTGTCTATAGGGCTGAAGTCGGAGGTACACCAGGTCACCAACTTCAAAATTTCTCTCTATTCGGTGCCTGTTAGCATACATCTTCTGCTAGTTCTGGGCCCTCTGAAGGTTCTCCTTGAGAGACTTCAAAATGTCCAACCCTTCTAGCCAATCCTTGGCCTTCGGCACACGGCTATCGCCCAGTGCCATATCAACAAATGATGGGGGCTCAAAGTCGTACAGTGCTTTGAGTGGCGCCTTGCCAATCGAGATGTGGTACGTGGTATTGTAATAGTGTTCACCCAAATGCAACCACTTAACCCATGCCTTATGTTGTGCCGAAACGTAGTTCCTGGGGTAGCCTTACAGCCACTTGTTCACAACCTTTGCCTGTTCATCAGTCTACAGGTGATAATTGTTGCTCGGTGACAACTTTGTCCCTGCGAGCCGAAACAGTTCTATCTAAAAGATGCTGAGGAAGCGGCTATCTCTATCGCTGACGATGTTCCGAGGGAGACCATGCAAGCGGAATACCTCACGGAAGAACAAATCCGCCACTTGTGCAGCTTGATACCCTACGAGAATGGCGAAGAAGTGTGCATACTTGGTCAACCGATCAACCACCACGAAGATACAATCCTTCCCTTGCACCTTGGGAAGCCTTGAGATGAAGTCCATCGAGATGCTATCCCACTTTTGCTCAGGTATCGGCAATGATTGTAGTAGACCAACTGGTAATGTGTGCTCGGATTTGTTCTACTAACAGGTAGCACCGTAGCACATTCCCGAACATATTGTAGGACATCATTCTTGAGACCCTTCCATGAAAATCTTTCTCTGATTTGTCTGTAGGTCTTTGGGTACCCTAGATGCCCGACCAAGGGTGAGTCGTGCATCTCCTTTAAAATTTTCTCCTTCATCCTGGATTCAGGTACTAAATAAATCATGTCCTTATAATAAATGACTTCGTCGACCACCTTGTATTTGTTGTCATGCACTTCGTCATCCATCAGCTGACACGCAAAAGGGTTCATAGAATATTCGACCAACAGGTGTGCCTGCCAATCCGCCGAAATCTGAGACAAGGAGCATATGGCGGGCTTCCTTGATAAAGCATCGGCCACAATATTATTCTTCCCCTTCATGTACTCAATATCGAAGTCAAACGCCTGGATTTTGCTTACCCACTTCTGTTGCCTTTCGTTCAGATCCTTCTGCTCCAAGAAATACCTCAGGTTGTTGTGGTCCGTACGAACGATGAACGTAGATCTAACGAGGTATTGTCGAAACTTAATCAGAGCGTGCATGATGGCGAGCATTTCTTTGTCGTAGATGGAATACTTCTCTCAAGAGTTTCCAACTCTCGAATGCAATCAGGTGACGGTCCTGCATGAGTACGGCCCCGATGCCTTCCTCCGATCTGTCGCATTCTAAGATGAAGGGTCGAGTGAAGTCTGGTAATGAGAGGACCGGACAGGAACTCATGGTTTCCTCCAGCTTCTCGAAAGCACATTGTGCTTGTTCATTCCATTGGAAAGATCCTTTCTTCATCAGATCGATCAAAGGTGCGGCGAGCTGAGAGAAACCCTTCACGAACCTTTTGTAGTAACTGCATAATCCGAAGAACCCGTGCAGCTCTGAGAGAGTTGTCAGAGGTGGCCAATCCAAGATGGCTTGGATCTTTTCCTAATGCACCTGAACACCTTGACCACTGACAATGTGTCCCAAATATAGTATCTCCATCATCCCAAACTCACATTTGGATCTCTTGACGAACAAGGATTGAGATTTCATGATTTCCAGCACTTCGTCCAAATGCCTCAGATGTTCACCCCATGTCTTGTTGTAGATGAGTATGTCGTCGAAGAACACCAACAAGAACTTGCGCAGTTGTTTGTTGAAAATGTGATTCATGCAGGACTGGGAAGTAGTTGGTGCCTTGGTCAACCCAAATGGCATGACCAAGAATTCATAGTGTTCGTAGTGACAACAGAAGGTTGTCTTCTCCACATCTTGTTCCCTCGTGCGGATCTGGTGGTAGCCTGAGCAGAGATCTATTTTGGAAAAATAGACAGCGTCGTGCAACTCATCCAGTAGCTCGTCAATCCTAGGAATAGGGTACCTCTTCTTGGCGGTCTTCTTGTTCACACACGGTAGTCCACACACATCCGTAGGGTGCCATCTTTCTTCTTCACTAACACCACCGACAATGCGAAAGGACTGGAATTGGGCCTGATCCATCTCTTGTCGAGCAGTTCTTGGATTGTCTTCTCAATCTCATCCCTAAACCTTTTAGGATGGTGGTATGGAGTGGTGATGACGGACTTGGCTCCCTCCTCCAGCTCAATGGTGTGCTCAAAACCACGGTGCGGTGCTATGCCAGGTGGAATGTCGGTGAAGACCAAATTGTGCTTGTCCAACACTGTCTAGAGCTCGTCGTCATGGTAGTACGTGTGTTGGCCCTTCACGAGAGCGGTTGAAACCAAATTGTGCGCGGCCCAGACAACATCGTGTCTAAAAATGGCCTCCATTTGTCGTGCCGAGATTTCCTTCGAACCGTCGTTGGACATTCCCCTCGGTACCACCTTTCCATCCACCTTGAAAGAGAACTCCATCCTCTTGAAACTCTGTGTGTATTCATCTAGAGTCTCCATCCACTGAATGCCCAGTATGACCTCCATGTCATCCAAATCTACCACGAAGAAATCGTTTGGTACCATGTGGTTCCCCGTGGTGATGCTCAGTTGTGGAACCAAATGGGTGCACGACAAGAGGTTTCCTCCCACCACCTTGACTTCAAACCCTTGATGTGCCTCTATACGCAGATCTCTTTTGTTGACCAGTGACGAGTTGATGAAATTGAGTGTCGCCCCACTATCGAGCATTACCACAACCCGTTGTCCCTAGAGCGTACCCCGTACCCGGAACACAGTACACCTCGGATTGCCAGAGGTGCCGCAATGGCTCCTCCCCTCCGAAGCAGTGTGGCAATCTTCTCTATGCGGTCAAAAACTTGTTGCCCGTCTCCTTCGGCTTCAGGTTCTTCATGTTCCTCTTCTCCTTCGAACATCACCTCAATGTAGTGGATTTTTCCTTTGCCCAAACATCAGTGCCTTGGTTCCCACGGCTCCTTACAGTTGAAACAAAGTTTCCTTCTCCTCAGCTCTTGTCTAGTGGCCTCATCCAACGATGGCTTCTTTGGTGGGGGTTTGTTGTCTCTTTCCTTCGGAGCAAGTGGTGGCTTGGGGTGTGAATAACTCTTGGAGGAAGAGGAAGATGTCGCCATATCGCGTGCCTTTTTTATTGCTTATGTGAGCGTGATGGTGTTGAATCCTTTGACCCAACCTCTGAGAGGTTCCATCAGCCCATCTACCAACAACACAATCAGGCGCCTTTCTAAGATATTTGTCACCAGCACGGATAGCCTCTGGAATTCAACAATGTAATGGTCAACTACCCAGATTGCTACAGTTGAGCGAGCTCCTTGAAATTAAGTTCTGGATTTTTCCCGTTGAAGCAATCTATCAACCTCTCCATGAATTCGGCATACAACATTATTTGATCATGGTTGAGGGTCACCATTTCATGATGCCACCATTCGTGCGCGATCCCTTCCAGCTGGAGCGCTGCAAACTTGATTGCCTCCTCTGGCATCGAGTTAAGCTGAAAGTATGTGTCTGCCTTCTGTACCCATGCCCGCGTAGTTGTAGGTCCAGCTCCATCAAAAGATGATAGATTTACCTTGCCTATCTTTCGTTTAAGGTCATCGTTGTAATAGCCACGACCATTGCCTCTTGAGTATCTCATTCGCAGCTCATAATCTCTGAAGGACAGCCTTCCCTCGAGATCCGCGTTCCTCCAATCTTGCATTAGTTGATCCTGCATTTCTTTGAAGGTGGCTCTCGTTCCCTTCGAGATGCTTTGGTCCTTGGCGGAAACGTCAGTATCAACGGTTGAAGGCGTGCATAAGAGTTTGCTCTCCCTGTGAATTATCACAGCCATGTCCATTTTGTTCTCCATTCATCCTTCCTTCAACCAATTTCTACAACGTCTTTTCCATGAGTCGTCGTTCTTGCCCTCTGATCATGGTTTCATTGAGTTGTGCCTGACTTCTGGTTAACTCCTTCAATAATTCCATAACTTCAGCAGCCAGATTTTGTGGCTCCCCGTTCTGTCGAGAGAACGGTACCTCCTAGTGTACACCCGAAGCTCCTTCCGCATTCACTACCCAACAGGCTAGCAAGATAACTAGCTTTGATACCACTGTAATGTACCTGTGCACGTCACAGCCCTCACCTCAGTACTTTGATGTTCGTACAGTGTTGTACAACCAAGGCAAAATCTCCCAGCATGGCAGATGTCGTATTGCAGCCTTCTTACACGTACGATAGAGTGGGGACAGCCCGGACGGTGAAGATGGGCGTTCGTATGGTGGGTTTGGATAGTTTGTACGATGTGTTGGGACAACCTGTACTGTGTGTATAGGCATGTTGTATGATGTAGGGAGTTTGTCGTACGGTAGCTCCAGGAGGTCGTACGGTGGGTTTGGATAGTCTATACGATGTGTTGGGACAGCATGTACTGTGTGTATAGGCATGTTGTACGGTGTAGGGAGTCTGTCGTATGGTAGCTCTAGGAGGTCGTACGGTGGTATTTTGGACAACACTTCAAACTCGCCTCGTCATATGTCGTGGATTCACTTTCTGAGACTGGAGGCAATTGCGTGTGAGGCATACGGTGGGTGACGGAGTATGAATGAAGTTTTCGTTGTAGAACAAACACAAAACAATAAATTGATACACCAGAAATATAACAAGAATGTCCACACATGCAAGAGAAAATACTATGAATTATGTTGAATAGATCGTCAGTAATGCTAGCACTTCAAATTACAACAATCTCGAGCAGAGAGCAAAGCAGAATAGGGTGAGGAGTTACTCCCACCGAAACTGCAACAAACCAAATTAGGGAGGATTTTCCAACTCCAAAATGGCAAGAATAGAACTCCTACAGGAATTTGCAATACAATAAAATAACAAGTCACATGATAAATACATCCTACATGTCTGTCATAAATACCCGTCGGACAAACTCCCGAAGGTGCACAAATAAAGCCGACACGACAACACCTACTCCTACGCTAAAATAAAAGATGGGCACAAGATAAACAAAAATCGATCGGAACCCCAATACAAACATTATGATTTATCTTATTTAATGATGGGGATATTACATTTTTCTTCGGGCTCTTCCACATCTTTCATCAAGTCATAAGTCAAAGGAATTCCACTTTCCCTCAATTTCGTCATTTGCTAATCAACCCAATACTCAATGAATATTGTCGCTGGTTTCATCAATGCTTGCAAATCTATGTCATGATCTTCGAACCCATCGATGGGATCAGGCTCTTGCTTCCTTACTATTTTGAAGTCATCTTGGATATGTTTTCCATCATCCTCAAGCTGATCTGGAACTTGCATGCACTTGTCCGTTCTAATCATTTCAACTGTTGATCTAGAGAACATCCTCTTTCTTACTTCATAATCATCAGGTGCATTTGCTCAATAATCCTCCAAGTGTAGCAGATGTTTGTATTTGTTTCCTTAGGACTTCCTTATTTGTCTATCTGGATCAAAATTCCTTCTCGAACCATAGGCTCCCAGTGCATAGTATTCCATTTCCTTCTCTATTGCTTCAGCTCCTTGGAGTGTTAGACAAGTCTCAAGTGAATTCTCAAGTCCAAATTTTCTGAAAATTGCTTGTGACATATGGTTGTTTGTCACAAACATCTAGATCTCCTCAACCTCATAGTATATTTCTTTCACCCACTCTATTTGGGTGCCAATTGCTTGCATCACTAAATTGAGCAAGTGTACGGTGTCCAAAAGATGTGTTCATATCTAGCCTCTACCAAAGCAACTGCAACCCTGCAAACTTTTGCATTGTCCGTAATTACTTGGACAACATTTTCATTACATGTCATCTCTATGGAGTCAATGAGAATCCTGGAAATGAACTCTGCGTCTTTCACTTCTCCTTCACAGTCAACCGCCCACAAAAACATTGCCCCCTTGGGGGACACCGCAATAACATTGATCAATGGACAGTTTTTGCAATCTTTCCATCCATTGGAAACAATAGATACACCCATTTGAACCCAAGAATCTCTAATTGGTTTTAGTTGGGCCTCTACAGATTTCCTCTATTTTTGCAATAAAGTGGTATGCACCTTTTCATACTCAGGACCTCTAAACCCAAGAGGTGCATTATTTATTGCTAACACCATGTCCGTCCAATTTGGTGATCTCACCAAGTTGAATGGAAGACCATTGGCATAGAGGCAATGTGCAATTTTTTCATTAGCAATATCTCTTGCCTCATTTTTAACTGCCCTCTCTAATGGACCTCTCTTGCGTGTGGGGATTTGTGGCTCTTCATCTTCATCCTTCGTAGAGGGCATAGGCAAGAAGGGATGTTTGTAGGCCGTACTGGTTGAGAGGGTAATGTCATTGTTGGTTTTTTCCGAAACTATAGCTACTTTCTTTTCCTTTTGCAACCAATCTATCACCATCTTCTTGTTCTTTTATAAATCCTGCTATTTGTACAGCAGACAACCCCTTCTTATCTTGGCCCTCACACATATTAATCCCTTTACCCCCAAGGGCCATAAAATGAAGTTTCACTCAGTAATAGAAGCTATTATATTGTACATTGCAAAAATTACACTTCCAAATAAACCCCCAACCTCCTAGAAATTGTGAAATTATTGTGGTATGTATCCATAAAGGAGACCCTTTATCAATTTTGAATTTTTGACTTCCCTCCCCACTCACTGAGCTTTGACTGCTAACCATTTTTGCAATCTATAAAAAAAATGAAAAAAAAACATACTTGAAAAACTTCTTCACAAACTTGAAAAAATCCTTCAAAAACTTGATAAAATCCATCAAATGACTAAAGAATAGGATTTAAATGCATACCTTCAACACTTAAACCTGTTATGTGGAAGCTATTTCTATTAAAAAAAATGAAAAAAAAACATACTTTAAAAACTTCTTCACAAACTTGATAAAATCCATCACAAGACTAAAGAATAGGGTTTAAATGCATACCTTAAACACTTAAATCTGTTTTGTGGAAGCTATTTGACACTCCACAATCGATCTCCTTCAAATACAATCACCTCACTTCAAACTATCAAGATGGAGAGAAAATGTTGTGCGAGCAAAATGAGAGGTAAAAATGAAATGAAAGTGTGTTTGAAGGTCTCATATTGGGTTGTTTTAGGGTTTATTTTGTTTTAGGGTTAGGAATAAAAAATGTTTTTTAATCAACTTCGGGTCCACTTTTTTTAAGTTGGGCCATGGGTCCACCCAAGTGCACCCAGGTCCGCATTGGGTGCGCTCAGGTGCATGTTGGGTGCGCACAAAGTGCGCGCCCAGCACTGTGGGTGTGCACGGGTTCGTAGGTGTGCGAACCATGGCACACCCACAGTGCTGGGCACGCACCTTGTGTGCACCCACAGACGCACCCGAACCCAGTGCGTACCGATACCCGGTTCGGGGCTTGTGGGTGCAAACCTAGTAACACTAATTTTAGCAGATAATCCTAAAAATGCTAAGTTCTGATTTTCTATTTAAGCTCTGATCTTTAACTCCTGATTGCTATTTTCTGAGTTTAGATCACTTGATTTCCCCTTAAAAACATTTAGTGACCTGCTTGAATTCAAGAACTTAACCTTGCAAACTTGACTACATTCTTATACCTGATTGCAATTCTAGAGAATTCTGACTTTATAACGGTTCAGGGATGCAAATTAAGTTTGTTCTAGCTTGCAATGGGGGGCCAAATGTCTTCTTTACATTCCTATTTCTGATTTTCAGATCTTAGTGAGCTTGGTTCCAATTTTTTCTTCTTTTCCCTGATTTTCACACTTGTAATGTTGCTCTGCTCTTTGTCTTGTTGGAATGAATTGGTTGGAATGAGGAGTTTGCAACTCTTATATATATAGGCACTCAAGACCCAAAAGACATGCCTCTTTGCATAACCGACCTGATTGGAGTTTGATTTTAAATTGCAATTTAAATTAACTCCCTTTGATCTTTATGTTGGCCGACTTGATTTGATGGTTTTGCATAGTTTCTAATGGCTTTCTAGGGGAGGCAGGCCGCCACAGAAATCATAAGGTACTTGGAAATTTAATTCCAAGGCCTTGGATTTGTTCCAAAGTTGCTCTAAGTGTGTGCCCCATCCAAACAGCATAAACTACTTCCTTCCCATTCGAAATTCTGAGATTACAAATCGATTTCCTTTCTCCATCATTTGATCTTCACACTTGCAAATCAGTCTTCTTTCATATCCTAATCAATTCTCACCTGCAATTGCATAAGTTCTTGCCATAATCAATTCAAATCTGGTTGTAAACATTTGACTTTCCTCATTAACTTGTCCAGATTTACTCTTCAGAACTCATGAATTCTGATTTTATAAGTGTCGACATGGATTTTTCCTTGAAGAATGGCTACCAATATAAAGGCGGAGATTTCATGTGTCTTGGAAATTTAATTCCAAGGTCAGCTCATATTCTGACTAGGCTTTTGGAATTTTGTTCCAAGTCCAGGTCGGATTCTAACCTAGCCTTGGAACTCTTCCTTAAGGTGATCCACAATTTCACTGGGTCCCTTTGCATCTTTAAATCCAATTGAATTATGATCTTCCCCTTGAATCTTAGCCATATCGATTCTTAATTGTCTTGTCCAATCCATTTCAAGATTCAACTTCGTTGCTTGTCCAATCCTACTTAAAGATCTGAGTTTCGCTTGCAAGTCCAAACTTCCTCCCCTTCTCTCGAAGTATCATCAAGCATGCTGGGGGGAAATGATGATCAACTCAGAAATTTAATTCCAAGTCCAGGTCGGATTCCAACTTGTACTTGGAATTCTCAAGAAAAGTTGCTCAAGTGTTCACAAAGTTGTCATGCGATCGATGGGAAATAGCAATTCATGAGGCATTCTCACCAACTTGTGAATCCTAACTTGGTTGAGACTTTGGACTTTGTCAGTGTAAAGAAATATCATTCCTAAAGCCATCCTAGATTTTCACCAAGTGCTGGACTCAACAACCTTATTTATTCCATGATTCAAACTAGCCATTGGACATTGACTTGCGTCTAGAGTGCTCCAACTTCTCTTCTCATCAACCTTGAGACCCCAAAATCATTGCCAAATCTAAAATAAGCCAAATAACTACCCTACTGCCAAGCAAAAAGAGGGAGGTCCCCATTTGCAATGGGGCAATGGTATGAGAAGGTTACAACAAAGAGCTTTCCTCAAAATGCACACTACACTCAATGAAGAGCCCATGCGTCTCGGGATCCATCAAGCAATATCCTTTAACACCATTGGAGTAACCAACAAAGATAAAAGGACGACTCTAAGGTCCCAAGGCCTTATGCTTCTCCAAAGGAATGTGTGCCCATGTTGGGGAGCCAAAAACTCAACAGTTTCCACAATAGGTTTCCTACCACACCAGCCTTCGAAGGGAGCGATTCCCTTTAATGCCTTATGCAAAATCTATTCTAGATGTGAGCACGATATATTTCCTACAACACCAGACTTCAACAGTTTCCACAATAGGTTTCCACAAAACTATACAGTTTCCACAATAGGTTTCCTACCACACCAGCCTTTGAAGGGAGTGGTTCCCTTTAATACCTTATGCGAACTATATACTAGATATAAGCAGCACAATTGATAGCCTCTACCCAATATACAGGTACAAGGGAGCATTCGTGAATCATGCAACCAACCATTTTTTTAGGGGTGTATTTTTCCTCTCATCTATACCATTCTATTGTTGTGTGTAGACAATAGTATGATAAAAATTGATCCTTTCAATAGTGTAAATTTGAAAAAAATTGATGGTTCACATATTCTCTACCATTATCTATGCAGAGAATTTTGATGCACTTTCCATATTGCTTCTTAACACAAGCCTTAAATTCTTGAATAATCGTCAATGAAAGTGAGCAAATAATAAGCCTTACAACAAGGATAGAAAAGGACCTACCAAATCACTATGAACCAACTCAAGGACTTCTAAAGCTCTCCAAGCCTTCCCTTTGTTGAACTTGTCCTCAAGATGCTTTCCTACGGCACAGCCCAAACAAACACCATCAAAAAATTTGATCTAAGGGAGACCTATGACCATATACTCCTTGCTAAGCTACTGAAGATGTGGTAGTTGAGAGGACCAGACTACTCATGCCATATTTGCTCACAGAATCTGAATGGGTGAGCAATGCAGTAGAATTTGCACCAGGTTAAAAGTGAGAGTATAGAGGCGAGAATGATAATCAACCTTACCAATTGCAAGGAGTGCATTATCTTCAAGATTCTTGATACTTGCTATATTGGGAGTGAATTTGACTTTTCTACAATTCTAAGTGATATGGTAGATGAGAAGGTTTGCTAATAGATTAGGCACACAAAGAACATTCTCAAATTTACTAGTACCAACATCAACTGAACCCTTCACAATAACATTCACTGGAGAACCATCCTCAATGAGAATGTGGGGCACATAAGAAAGTTGTTCTCTTATAGAGCCCATGCATTGCAATGCGATGCACAAGAGTCAAGAATCCACTACTATGAAGAATCTGCAATAGCAATAAGTGCAATTTCTTTCCCTTACCTAATTCAGAATAGAGGATTGGTGTGCAATAGAAGAGAGAAGATTAATGTCGTTCTTTTTGAAAAGATGCTTCAATTTGTCAATCAACTTCTTGTGACAAGAATGTTCCTCATGACCAAGTTTCTTGTAATAGCTACAAGTTGGCCATACCTTCTTTTGATAGTTCCCTTTTGAAAAAGAGTTAAAGTTTGCTTTTGGACCAGACGATTGTGCATCTTCTTTCTTTCTTGAAATAATTTTTTTTCTTGTCAGTTTAATCTGACCCTTTTTTGTCCCTTCAATTGACCAACCAACAAATCCTAAGAATGAGAAGGCTTAAGGAGAGCCATTGATAGAACCTCGCCTTGTTCTTATATCAACATTTCAGAAAAGGAAGCATAAGGTGTAGTGAATGTGGATCCCATTGTCAACCTATGAGTGCAAAAGCTAGAAACAAAAGCTGCAGGTTCAAGTCCAAGTTTGATGATAGCAATATAGACAAGTTGAATATCCTTTTTCTCAAAGCCAGATGATTTACATTGTGTGCTAAGGCCATTGACCTTTGTTACATAGTCTTGGATGTTATAAAATGACTTAGGATCAAGACTCATTACTTCATTGTCAATTTGATAACCCCAAACTTCATCAGTTGAACCATACAACGATTTTAGTTTTTCCCATGCATCGTGTGAATTTGCACATTTTTCAATTTGAAACATAATATCAAAGGAAACTTAACTCCTAACACAACCAAAATATTTTGTACGTAAAGGCATCCAGAAAAACTTTTCCATATCATTTGAGGGTTCAATTACCTTCTTTTCAACATTAGGTGGATATCCTAGTTGCAGTAAGGCATTCCATGCATTTTGATACCATGTGTTGTATGGTGTTAGCAATGGAAACTTTGGATCCATTTGAAGGAAAAGAGAGCACAAGTGGAAGGAGATACACAAGCACAAGTACACCAAGAGTCGCCCCCTTGGTTCACTCAATCAATTACAATTTCCACCAGCATCAAACACCAAGTGGACTTGATTTCAATGCTTTATAAATCCTCAAGGAATGAGCTTTTATTGAAAGTAAAATATTGGTATAAAACCAGGAGAAATAAATTGCACCACTAGGAAGTACATAAACATAGACTTCAAAAAAGATCGCCTCAATCTGAGGTCATATGAAAAAGTTATACAGCTTTGAAGTTCCCAAAATGAGAACTATGCAATGTTCACTTAGAGAATCTGCAAATTCTAGAAACCCTGCAACAAAATATTAAAACATCTTTACCAAAATGTAGAGCACGAAAATTTAGCCCAACTCAAGAAAAAACGCTTGAGAAACAGCGATCAGGAGCTCAAGAAATTAATCTTCAAAGTTTGTCTTTGAATTACAACTTGCCAACAAAGAAGGGGGAAGAAAATTAAAATCCTCCTCCTACCAAATTTGGCAAAACAGTGGCAGAATATGATGGTCCACAAAAGAGAGAGACCCTCCAACTACTTTAAAGTGTCACTAAAAGTAGCAAACCACTAAACTAATGTAAATCTCTGCTTAATTCAGGGGGCTCAACAAATATTTGCCAAAATATGGCAAGAGCAATTGTTAATGGACTTAAAAGTTTCTTTATTTAAAAATAAATAAATAATCATTTTTGTGATTTAAATTAACCCAAAGGCCGAATTGCAGAGATGGTTTGGGGGACCAAAGTTGCCCCCAATCTTGTGAGGAATCTTTAGCCTTCGTGTTAGGTACAGCCTGCAAAGCGTGCCACCCAAGCAAGGGCTTGTGCAAATAGGTACCTTCTATTTAGGTACCTTGCCCTTCTAAAATTTCTTTTTTTTCTGATTATTTTTTTATTTTGATTTTTTTTAACTTTGTTTCAAAAAAATAGAATATTGTTTAAGAATTTGTGTTTTATTAAAACACAAAAAAAAATTTAAAATTCTCATATTGGTACGTCCATGTGGGCTATACATGTCCCTTGGCAACAAAACATTTTCCTCACTTGGTAACTTGTCTAAAATTGACGATTTAACAATCAATTTTAAGGTTCTCGAGCCTCCTAAACACAATGATAAGGTCGGATTTGACCCAGGAAGCTCCATAATAGATCTAGCAATGAATCTCCTACTTCAAACTTTTCCAGATCTAACCTCCAATGTTTGCTTTAGACAAAACAAAAGGCAAATCTAACTTTTATCCTAGAAGCTTGAAAAAACCTACAACTAGTACGTTACTATTTGAACCCCCATAAAAATTGGTCTTTTTTCCACCAGGATGAAAAAGAAGAGCATACTCTTGTGCTTTGAAAATAACAGCTCACATACCATATAATATTTGGCTCAAAAGCCACCGAAGAATGCAAATGAATGAAAGAAAGCAAAGCTAGAAATCATAAATGAGAAAGAATAAAATGTATTCTACCGAAGAGAACGCAAAAGCTTACAATGAGAATGAGATGCTCACATGAGAGCAAGAGGTGGGTATATATAGGATATTCCACCCAAGCAACTGAAAACACAATCAATATGGGATAATCAATAAGTCTCCAAGTAAATATGATATAGTGTGGAAAGGACCTAAATGAGTAACTAGCTGGGAAATGAACTAGTTAGATAATGTACCCCGTTCACACTAACAAAATATCATACATTTTAGGGAAATGATGATCCAATATTAATTTTCCCACTAATTCTCCAAAGATATCTAGCGCACAACATAAAATATTTTGGCTCTTACGCACTCTTTCAGTTTTGTGAGAGTATTCTTTAACTCACACAGGTATGGCCAGATTCAGGAAAAAAATGACACTTTCATTTTTGCCAAATATAAATGAAAGACATTTTGCGGTTCTTTGAAAACACATATGATAGTTGTGAATGTTTGATCTCCATACCGGTTACGCGGCTGAATGGTATCTGAGCTAAAAGCACATTGGAAAAGTTATAGAACAAGGTTGCAGAGAAGTTTTCCATGTCAACCAAAAATGTACTGAGTCGTTCATTCAAGATATCATTAAAAGGGACAATTGTTATAGAGCAAGTAACAAATTCAATAATCTCTTGCCAGCTAAATGACAAACAAGTTAATTAATTATATCAAAGCACCAAAGAATCTTTGGCAAATGGACTGTTACAAACTTCAATTGTCATCTCAAGCTTAAAGACTGGTATGTTTGTTATATTAAATAAGTTATGTAATAATCCAATTTTAGATCCCTTCAAGCTAATAATATTATGCATCGTATAATTGCACACAGACATAAGAAAAAAATGATCAGCCAAGATCTGGATGGTCAATCCAGCATCTCTTGCAATGCAATGTTTTTAGGTGAAAGACCTAAACAGGAAATGAGATGAATGAGGGATCATGACCTATATAGGTAAAAAGGGCTATGAATAAGATAGCACTTCAACTTCAAGTTGTCTAGCATGTGATTAATTCTGTTTGAGACGGAATATGTTTAAAAAGAGATTACATCTTTCATACAAGGTGTCACGGAAGAATGAAAATCTCTTAATTTATTGCAATGTGGCAACACTGTCACTCTTATGTCTGTTCAAAATCCCCAGGGTTTAGTGGTAGGCAAGGTAAAAGTGGTGCTAAACCGTGATATATTACTATCAGGCCAGACACTATTTGTATTGTGATGATAAGGCTATGTCTATCAATATCAGTATGCTATGATGAGATTTCTGTTTGTATCTTCAAAGATTGCACTCTAGGCTGAGGGATCCAAGGTTAAAGAAAGCAGAATCTTGAGCACCACAACTGATTGAGGGTAGATGCCTCTCTCAGGCCCATGCGAAAAGGAGATAGTTGGCCCCACTAATGCGTAAGATGTTCTGCACTGAGAAGAGTAAGCCAGATCACTATGCACAAAAACAATGGGATGTGAGAAACACTGAGGGAGACTAATGGAGTCTACTAGACCTAAGGCCCAATTCTAGGTAATGAAGGCAAAAAAGAAGTTCAGAAACAGGCATAGAACCTAAGGACAGCAAAGGAATGCTGACTGCTATGCAAATAGATAACCAAGATATTTTCTAGTCAGACAACATTGAAGAAGCCAGGGAAATATTCAATTAGCAGCAGAAAACACCAACCACTTTCAGTGTTCACAAGATACAGGCAGAATCCAGTCTGACGGTAAGATGCGCTAGATAAATGCAAAACTGGCTACACAGCAAAGTAACCATGTATGGCCTTGTTATATATGGAATTACAAGAACAATAAGCAATGCCTACTTTTTTGGGTTGATCATATATGTAAGGCTTAGTTACCGGATGCGCTTGCTGACTGCCTGGATCCGGATGCAGAGGCGTGCGGAGGCGGAAGCGGAATCTGATGCATGGGGAAGCTGACAGGATGCGCAATAGTTTAAGGGTATTCTCTGTTCGATGCTTTCCTTGACTTAATTCGACGAGTTTTTGTTTTTTCTGCCTTTTCTGTTCATAGGGATGTGTTGTTCGTAAGGATGTGCCATAGGCCCGTAAGGATGTGCCGTAATTTCAAATTAGAAATAATATTTCATGTCCTTTTTCTGACTCAAGATGTGCCATAATATATCTGCTGGCACTGTAATGTTTTAATAACTCCCTTAATGTTTTAATATCTGCTAGTAGCAACCATTCCCTGGTCGTAACCTTTCACTTGGTTGCTGCTTTGGGATATAATAAGGATTAAAATTTAATATATATAATTTGATTAGTATTATTTTATATGTAGTTAGTATATAATATATTATATGTATTATAATATATTTTATTTTTTATATTATCATATAATATATGGTTATTATTTATTATTATATCTATTGTATTAAGGATATATTATTATATCATATTATAATATATTATATCGATTTATATGTTTTATTATTTTATATTGTGCTATAAACAGACATTCACTAGAAGGGGACATTACAGAATCGTGAACATAGATGTATATGATATGGCTTATTTCAATTTGAATATTTGTGAATTTAATATTTATCTTGATCAATGATGTAGTATCATACTATCAAATGATCTAATTCTGTATATTTCTTGCATTTCTTTGTGTGTGTGTGTGTGTGTGTGTGTGTGTGTGTGTGTATACGCATCCAAAACCCCCAAAAAAAAATTTAACGCATCCGCGCACCCAATTCTCATACCCGCATCCACACTATATATATATATATATATATATATAAACGCATCCAAAACCCCCAAAAAAAATTTAACGCATCCATGCACCCAATTCTCATACCCGCATCCACACCCAAATCGGCAACTTAGATGTAAGGATCTTTAATGGCTTTATTTCTGATTGCTCATAAATTCATATAGCTGAGCTGCCAAATTGCCCAAATACCAAGGGAATGAACTCACAGAATTCGAGTCTGACAACATAAAGAGTGATCAGACCCATAAGGGGAATAATTAATTAGCAGCTGAAAACCACCAAACAATTTTGCTCTTTGATACTAAATTAACATAGGAGCCCAATATGTGGATGGTAAACCAAGCGCAAGTTAAGGATGGGGACACTACGCTGTGAAATGCATGAAGACAGAATTTAAATAAAAAAAAGCAAGTGTGCCCTTGTTATATGGATGTTCTTAACAATCACCACTAACAGTTCTATTCCTGACTGATTTTATGTAAGGATGTGCATCGACTCTCTGTCTGGCTCATCTTAATTCATAACCAGTCGGTTTAAATAGAGCAACCACGGCATATATCAAAGAATATGCCTATAAAGTATAAGGCAATTACAAATTGAAAAAGTGGAGGAGAAATAACAGAGTAAAATGCAAATCGGTATCCTGCCAAAGAAAAAACATTAAAATACAGACAATGAAGCTTCCCGAATTATTCCAATTCCCTATTCTAAAGGGTCTTCTACATCGTTTGATAAAATCACACCAAGATACTCTCGAGATGAAAAGGCTGGGTAAGAAACAAGGATATTTCAGTAAAGAGCATTTTAAAATGGCTTTTATGATTTTGCTTTCTAGTATAAGGCAAGTCAAGATTTTTGTGCTGTTAATTTATATGTAGAGACTCGTTGTTCAAAACAAAAATGCTACATTTTTAGTCACACTACTATCTCTTCAAAGAAATTCTGCATCTCCATCTTCCTAGTATTATTCTGAAAACCAAGGAATTTATTGACCTGCATAAAGAGATCTGCCAAGCATGTTAGAAGATTCTCCTCTGCTTCCCCAGTAGGCTTATTGTGGCCATAATACTCCAACAATTGATCTCTAAACGGAACACAGAAATAGAGAGCCTGCACAAGACAACAAAAGAAACTTCTTAGTTAACTCACCAATTCAGAAATTAATAATGAAGGTAAAATGCATTAAGATGGTCTTAGGCTGTATCTTTATATTCTGAAAATTAACTCCAAAAAGATGCATACATCATCAAAGCTATATTCATTTAAAAGTTCCGTGTGGCCTATGTTATTTGTGGCTTGTCTTCAGAGATTTATCTAAAAGAAACATAAAAATTAGATGAAGACTATAAACATCTAATCAGAGACCTGGTGGTATAGATTAAAAAAATAGTTATTTTTCCCTCCAATAATCTTGTAGTAGAACACTCCATGTTGTATTTTACTAAGAAGGCTCTTACACTTGTTTAGATTTTATTAATTTAATAATGCTCTCAAAAAGAAATAATTTTCCCCTCTTTTTGAAACAGATAATTACTCAGTAATTTTCTAGAATTTTTGCACTTGATATTTCTGAAAAGAGAAAATGGAGAATACATGAATTTGTTCATTCTGACTAAGAACTTTGCAACAAGACACACATATGTTAAATAAATTTGATTAACTGGCAATCTCCAGGTGCTTTTAAAAATTTCTATTTCAAATTTACTTTGCATGTGCTTTGTTTTAACATTCCAACAAAAACAGAACTCTTCAACCTACTGGACCAAAATCCACATGCCCGAATAATATTTATGCAAAGTTCATAACTGATATATATATAAAGCAAATCCCAAGTACAAGTAATAAATAACAATTCATTGTCACACTTTTGACCTATATGATGAGAATTTAATGTTTCCAATTACCTAGAAAATGGATGAAGGTATAAACAAGGTGTGTCTACCTTGATCTACTGTTACATGGGCAAATAGTATCTGTTGGGAAAATGTGTTGTACACCTTGCATAATATTTCTAATGCTATATTTTTTTATTGTGTGTTGCATCTAGGAGCACCTAGATGAGTGTGCATCACGTAAGGATTCCTTGGAGATTCCATAGAGATTCCATTCCTGGGACCACTTCACATTGTATTGTAACATTGGGATTATATTTAATGTGGGGGTCACGATATCATATTGTAATTATTTAATATTGGGAAAAAATATTTAATAAAGTGAAAACTTAGTACCCAATATTAAATGAGGGGTCAATAATATTGTGTTCACATGATTTTGTGGCACATGGTTTTACTTTACCACTAGTTGTATTCTGTGTGAGATTATGTCTATAAAAGCAAACACGTGTTAGTGGTTTGAGTTGGCTGGCGGTTTGGGCTGTCATTATTGAGTCTTTCTGAAGGCTGCACTTGTAAAGCATGGCGTGGGACGTATGGATATATGCTTGAACACATGGGAATGCATTGGAGGGCTCAATGTTTCATAGGTGTTCATTGCAACTCTGTAAGTGTTTTATATTGTATTATGCTTGTGTAATACAATGGAGTTGGATGCTTTTGGAGGCTGGGTGTTTCCCTCATGAGGGCTTTCCCAAGGTATATCTTGTGTTATCTTGTGGCTTGTCTATTTGATTTTTGCATAATGGTGATTCTACAAGCTTGAACGTACGCTTGTCTCTCATGGATTATGTAGGAAATGGATTATATGTAACTAGGTATGACCATTATTTCTTAACAATATCCCATAAAATTAGATAAATTGTTCATTAGATTATCTACAGATCACAAGTGGATATTTAACTATTAGTACATATGTTTCATCATCATGCAATATCTCATTTACATTAGAATAATCAATTAGTTACACGCGGAACCCATCATCCGATCTTGCACTATGATTCGATCTACATGAAAATTTTCAGTATTGCTCTGGATCATGTACATGTTCAGTCAAATTCAACTGTACTTGCCCAGTCCAAGCTATTTTATTGATCATTATCATTGTAAGAAGAGATTGGTGCAATTGGAAAATTAAACTTACTAATTAGTTCAGCCGCTGTAAAGGAAGATCAAAGCCATTAAAATCTACAGGTTGATAGATAAGATTTTGTGATTAATTTCATCTCTAGGTAATTTTTCTTTATCCCCTGTAATATAATTATGTTATTTAACTTTAAGTCTTAATAGATTTTGATAAATATCAACAACAATAGTGTACTGGTCCGAATTCAAGTTGGGAGAACAAAGTAGAATATTGAGAAATACTTCATAGAAGAGTCGCAATGGGAGGGCATAAAAGATGACCATCAAAATCCCTTAATGAAGACACAAATAATATACATCAGCCAAGTTAGGAATGTTATGATATCCAATAACAGATTTCAAAATCCAACTGCCAAGGAATCTGGGATAGAATTATTCTGTCAAAGAGGCAATGAGACGAAAAGTCAAGATGTAAGGCACTAAAGATTCATTCAACTCCTTGAAGTGTGTAAGATGAAAATACTAAGTCCCATCTTTTGGTGGATCAAATTGAAAGATCCAACCCCTTTTTCCTGAATCCACAAGTATAAGTGGCACTTGGCTTGGACTTGCTTTGCTCCATCTAATGTTATTTTTTTATGTATGATGCGCTATTCTAGAACCTCGTATCTAGGATGGGTTGGTTACAAAATATTTACTTCAAAATCTTTGCAAGTTTTCGATAATAGATAAAGTGTCACTTCTGTATCTTGAAAATTCCTAAGATGATTCTATTAAGGAATACAGCAAGAAATTTTAGGAAACCTTAGTTTCGAAAGGCACTTGTGGTTACTGTGGAGGATTGCCCAAAGAATCGAAGCAAGACATTAAGGATGAAACATAAGCTTCCCAGCAAAGAAATTTTTGAGTCAACAATTAGAACAGGAATCTCAATGTGGACAAATGTTCTAGGTTTTGAGAAGTTTAGGACTTCAAATTTCAAAGTTATTGGGTCTTCTATTAAAAGATATGACAAAAAGATTGTATATAAAACTGTTCTTGAAAAGATTATTGTGTATATAATGTCTCCCTCTTTGTAGGTGCTTGTTTTCCAGTTTCCTTGACTTCTCAAATTTGTTACTTCAAACTGGTAGCCTTATTTTCCTTTTTTAATTAACATAACACACATTTCTCTAGTGTTAAAAAATGTGATTGGAAGTAGTCCTCTATCAAGATTGGTTACTAGACTGTTTTAAAATTTAATTAATGTTAGAACTGAAGAGCATTTTTTTGTTGTTTTTTCTATTTGTTCATGACAAATGTACCAATCTTATTAAAAGGAAATAAAATGGTTGCATCCTTAAGCCAAATGGGGCATCCTTACATTCCTTGAACACGGTACAACTATCATCAAAAGACCAAGGATATTTCTCAACCGTATTGGGTACACCCTTGAAAAATAGCAAGGCCTCAAGCATGGACACCTCTAATTCCTAAAATTAAAAAAGTCTTATCAAAACATGCGAGAAGATTGCCTGGACTCTAGAGCACTCAAGTTGTAAAGTTTTCAACAAAACATATGCTATATTTTTTCATTGATTAATACTGAAGAGAAGTTGTTTTTCTGTAACACAAGACTTTACTGTCTCAAATGCAAAAATGACCCTAAGATTTGGTGCTTAATACAATGTCACTTGTAGCTATTTAAATTGAGTTCTAGAAAACTTTATGATTATGTTCAAGCAGCCCTCGGGTTCATGTGTGTAGTTCAAGATTCTATACAGTGTTCTGCATAGACAAAAATTTGCATGATTGCTAACATAAACAAAGATTCCCTGTAATGGATGTTATCGTTTTGAATCTTCCTATGCATGGAGCATCAGGTTTCTTGGCAGAGGTTCTTGTATTATATTAGTGTCTTGAGATTAATATGTTCACCTCAAGTGCAAAGGCTTTGCCCAAATTTTCCTTCCAACAAGTTGCTAAGAAACAAATGCCACTAGGATGATGACCAACATTGTAAAACCACAACTAAGAGGTAAAATAGCATTTAATGTAAAGCAGAAAACTACTATTGCAACTCCATAGGTAATAGGTATTTAACTATGGCTCCTACAAATTGACTCTTTTTTGGTAACAAGCAGTGTCTTTATGTAGCTAATGTCATGGGATAGTAACATGTCAAGAATATATGTGTTGTCAAAAAGTTACTGCATCCCCATGTAGCAGAATGTTATAGATAATTGTAAAATGGTCTGATAAAGCAAAGTCAAATTTGTGTTATGGAAAGCATCTACTAGTTAATTTAGAAGAGTAAACCTTCTTGATAAGACATTGGATGATGGACAGTTGCAAGTATTTATAGCACACATTTTGGTTGACTAAATTGGATTCTTGTGCAAGAAATGTGTCTCCAAGCTTTGGAGAAGGCGCCTGCAGGATCGTGGGCACAAATTTCAGGGAGAGCAAAATAGAATTAAGAAATTCAAGGACGGCTATTAATATAATATATTAAATTAATATTTGAACATTAAAATGCAAATAAAGTTTTAAAATTACTGAAACAAACTAAAAGGTGCTCAAATTTGAAGAAAAATTTGTTAGAAAAAGGGCGTTGTACACCTTGGATAAGAAAGAATTGATTTAATTACGTAAAAAGTATTTATTTGTAATGTCCCCTATTGGGACTTAACTCAATCTGCCCTTAAGATTCTCTCTTTGGGTTTGAATAGTGCTTGGGAGTGGGAGTTGCCATTTTAGTGTCCTGGTATAGGTCCTGACACCAGGTTAGTATCACAAGATAAATAAGCATACAAGCCAACATTGCACAAATAGAATTTCAATTCACTACTATAATATTCAACATATGGGATTCCCTTGACGTTCTATCTCTTCAACTCATCGTCATTATGGAGCACCAGTTAGGAGACCATACAAGGCGCCTTGAGCCAATCCACCCAGCCCAGGAGCATGAAAAGACAACCTTCATCCAGCCTCCCAGCCCCACTCGGGGTTTATCTACTGGCATGGCTTCCTAGCTATTTGCAATCCTTTGTATGGACTATGTCTCCCCTCCAAAATGAAATAGCCCAATGGATCAGAATCATGAAGGGAATCATCATATGTGTCACATTATACACAGGCAGAGATATAGGAAAGATAACAACATATAATATGCATATCAGCAGCAAGATGGAATACTCCATCTTCTACCAGATGCAAGTCCAAAGACAATCATACAATTTATTATACAGTATACATCATATCACCGACAAGTATAGGGGCTGCAGATTAATATAAATATGTTTTCTGAAATCGCACCTTAATCTGATTACTCGGTGATCTGATTCTCTTCTCCTTCTTCAATAATCAATGCTTTTCTACTTAACATATTCACTGTTCTTCTTCTTAATATATCCACTGGCCTTTATCTTCTGACTCTACAGTTCTCATTGGAATGAATTCTTATCCTTCTCTTCCATTTCAAAATGAATTCTCTTCATACATTATTGGTGAAAGGGTTACCGCCTTTCATTAGAATTGAGTCACCATTTTCATGGTTGCCTTTGGGAATAATATATTATTCTCCAAATAGATCTCCCTTGGATGATCTCCTCAAATGAAACCTTCTCCCCTTTATATCTTCCAATATGAGGGAGTCACACCCCTTCACCATGTCTGACCCTTTGCAAAGGTCACAACCTTCTATCATTTATGCCCTTTCAGAGAGTTGCAACCTTTCAAAATTACCACTCTTTGAAAGAGTCACAACCCTTCATCATTGTTGCCCTTTGAAAGAGTCACAACCTTCCATAATTAGCACCCTTTGGAAGAGTCACAACCCTTCATCATTTCAGCTTATTGAAGGAACGAATTTCTTATTTTCTTCTCATTCCTCTTTTCTCTACCATTTGAGATTTAAATCTTCCATTCTTCCTTCCTCCATCCTTATCCCCCCTTTCAAATGAAGTTCTCTTCACCCTTTTATATCTCATGTTTGAGGGAGTCGCAACTTTTCATCTCATGCCTTTTGACCATTCATTAAACTTAACTAAATTTTGGTTATGGTTATGTTTAATTTTAATCTTTTATATTTATAATTTAAATTGTATTTTTTTATTCTTTTACATTTTAATTTTATTATAATTGTTTATTATTAAATCTTATTTCAAAAAGGGGACATTACATTATTTGACGTGCATTTTTAGGAGATTTTTATAGCCACATTAAACATTTATTCGAGTCCCACTTGTAAACTTTTAACATTGGTTAGATATTTTATGTGTGGGTTGTATATGGAAAATTATTTATGTGGGAAAACCAAGTACCAAAAAGTAATTGTGGGGTTCAATGGTTTTGTGCACTTGTAGTTTGACCTTGGTTGTTTTATGTGAGCTTAAATCTATGAAAGCAAGCACCTGTTTGGTGGTCGGGGTTGGCTAGTTGGCTGTTTGGCCTGGCTGTCATTTGTATTGAGCTTTCTTATGCAGTACAATGGGATGCCAATGGAATGTGTTTTTGCATAGTTACCCATTATACTGGACACATGGAGGATGCATTGGAGGAGCATGATCTTACGAAGTATTCGTGTAGACTTTAAAGGTGTATTGTAATGTTTTTATTGTTGAATAATACATTGTGTGGATGTTTATGGAGCATCTAATAATAAAATATTCATGTATAGTTATAAATGTATTGAGTATTGAACTTTATTTTCATTCTATTTCAAATTAGAACACATATGGGTGAAATTTCACAGATACTAAAATTGTAATTAAACTGCACATGAAATCATTTTATGCTTAACACATGCATGCATGATTGGATTGTACTTGGGTCAATCCCATGGTGGTTGAACATTTTTGTTAACTACATTGGGTTCTTGCATAATAGATGTTTCTCTAGACCTTGGGGATGGAGACTATAGGATCAGGGACACAAATTTTGAGGACAGCAAAATAAATTCAGAAACTCAAGAACAATTTTTTTAAGAGGGGTAAACGCTTTGATCCAGAGCTACGATCCGGTGAGGCTACAAATGGGAGACCTTGTCCCCATTTAAACATTCAACAATAGCACCCCAACAGGGTTTGAACCTTGATGGCAGGGACAATAACACCACAACCCAACCATCACAACATGCCAATATCGGCATTCAAGGACGGTTATTATTATTATATTGTAATGTATAAATTAACATTTGAAAATTTAAACACAAAAAAAAAAAAAAAAACTCAACCCAGCTAAAAGAAGCTGAAATTTGAAAAAGCAATCATGGAGTGCTGAATTTACAATGAGCACCCACTAATCCCAGAATCCATCTAATAATGAGATATTCATGTATAACTATGAATTTGTTGAGTATTGGAGGATTTCATTTTCATTCCATTTCAAGTTAAAATACGCATGGATGAAATCCCACAAACTAAAATAGTAATTAAGCATCAAATAAATTTCGTCAATGCCTAACACATGCATGCAAGATTGGATTGTACTTGGACCAATCCCATGGTGGTTAGACATGCAAGAAAAAGGTCACTTGTAATGCATCACATGCTCCAAAAGCTTTGCAATTGGGGAGTGAGACTAGCCGAGGAAAAGCCCAAAGTGATGAACATCCACTCTCAATTGCCCCTACTTACGAATGATTAGAGATAACAGTATGCTAAGTGGGTTTGTTGCCTTGTAATTATTAACATAAATGGCAAAAAAATGGCATGGTATAAAACATAGTTGGCATACTCGCCGAATACTTGTCGAGTATTAAAAACTCGCAGAGTTTTTCAGTGTAGTGAGTTTTTGCCACTTCAACTCGCAAGTTTGACTCGCTAAGTTTTTGTGGAAAACTCAGCGAGTCCGTGCTAAGTACTCGGTCGCATCAAAACACTAGCACTTAAGGCAAAGAAAATGGCAGTCTCAGTCATTTTTCTGATTTAGTTGCTTGTATTTGGGTAGTAAGGGGAGAAAATAGGCTTCCAAGCCCTTGGCAGCTGATTACAATTGATTAGAAGCAGATTCAAGCAGATTTCGAGCGGTTTTTGAAGAGAAATCGCATTCCCAAGTAGGTTTTCTGATTTTGTTTCTATGTTTTTTTTCAACATTCTATTTATTTTTTGTTGCATCTAGTTGAATACAAAATCATTGCTAAGTAGTTAGAAATGATTTTGAATCATTAGAACAAAATTTAACACTACTTTTGACAAGTTTTGTTGAATCTTTCACTATTATTTTGAAGAATATCTAGTTTTTTTTTTTTAAATCAAACCCTAGTAGAATTTTTTAGTTTTTTTTAATTTTTTCAACTTTGAATGATGTCTAAAATTATTGAAACTAATTTAGATAGTTTGCTTAATTGTTTAACTAAAATATTAATTTTGTGTTTTCACTTTCTATGTGTAGGTCAATAGTTAACTATTAATTCATCATGGCAGCTTCAGAGAATGATTGGCCACTAGAATCATGCCCTTCTGGATAAATAGGCACCCGTCCTAAAGGTGCTAGAGATAAGACATGGAGGTATGCCAATGAAGGACCGGACCCTGGGACAATGATTTGCATAAAATGTGAGAAAGTAATTCATGGAGGCATAAACCGCCTCAAATACCACCTTGTAGGCATTGACAAACATGATACTAGGAAATGTCAAAAAACCACAGAAGATATAAAAAGATTTGTTAATGCCATACTTGCAGCTGGTAAAGAAAAAAATTGCAAAGGGAGAGGGCAAAATTAGCTACGAGGGCAGCCATAGCTGAATCTCAAGGTGCTCCAATTGACATTGAAGAAGAAGCGGCACTTCAGAGCATAGTGGGCTCTCGTCGTGGCCCGCGTATCTGCAAAATGAGCACCCCCTCTTTTACCGCTTTTGTTTCCTCTAGTAGAGTGCATGTTGCTGCATCACCATCAAAGACACGGTCTATAGGCAATTATTTTGTGCCCAGGAACACACCTGGAGCACAACCATCATTAGAGGCCACTGGATGGAATAAGGAGGCACATGAGAAAATAGACATCGCATGTGCTGATTTTTGGTATTTCAACATCTCATTGAATGTGGCAGAGAGTCCTTATTGGCTAAATTTGGTGACTGCAATGACAGTTTCAGGAAAAGGGTACAAGGCCCCTTCTCGCAAGGATTTGGATGGGAGGTTAGTAAATAGTCCACTTGATTTCATTTTTAAATTTTAATTGTTTTGCTTGTTTATTAAATCAAAATTGTGTACTGAGACCTAATTTCACTTTATTCTTGTAGGTTGCTCACAAATGCGGTTGTGGTGGAGGACCAAGAAAAAGAATGGAGCAAATTTGACTGCACCATTCTTTTTGATGGGTGGACAGATGGAAAAAATCGCACCATTATTAATTTTTTGGTTGCTTGCAAGGACAATGTGGTGTTCTTGAAATCTGTCGATGCATCCAATAAGGTGAAAAATGCAAAAACATTGGCTGGAATGTTGGAGCTCATTGTCATGGGGGTAGGTGTAGAGAATGTGGTGCAAATCCTCACAGATAATGCAGCAGCAAATGTGTCAGCAGGTAAAATCCTCCAACAAAAGCACCCTACTTTTCAATTTCCCTTTCTAGTTTCTAACTTTCTACTATGTCAATTGAATAGTATTTAAGCAAGTAATGGAAGATGAAAGATCAATTGCAATTGCCAATTTCTGATATATAAATGTGTGCAATTGTAGGTAAAATCCTCCAACAAAGGCACCCCTCTTTTTTGGACACCTTGTGCAGCACATGTCCTAGACCTTCTTTTGGAGGACATAGGAAAACTTGATGGGGTGACTCCAATTGTGGAAAATGCAAGGCGGATCACAAAATATATTTACAATCACCCTTGGGTTCTACATTTGATGAGAGAGCACACTCATGGGAGAGATTTAGTGAGAACCGGTGTCACAAGGTTTGCAACAATTTTCTTGACATTGCAAAGCATTATTGGTGCATTGGCTTCTTTGAAACAAATGTTTGTGAGTCAAGCATGGCTAGACTCACCTTATTCAAAGAAGGCTGAAGGAGAGGTTGTCACATGCATAGTCTTCAACAACCATTTAACACAAAAGGCTGTAGAGCTTGTGAAGGTAACTTCAAAGAATTTTTAATTAGTTTTGATTCAAGTCTCTCATTATTAATTTGTAACTTACTAACTTTATTAATTAATCTTTTTGTAATTACTAGTTTGTATTTTTCAATTGTAGGTGACTGAGCCCCTGGTTAGAGTTATGTGGTTGGTAGATGGGGATCAAACCCCAATGGGGTATCTTTATAAAGCCATGGATAGGACCAAAGAATCTATAAAAAATTACTACAAGGGGGATAGACTCAAATTTGATCCCATTTGGGAAATTATTGATATAGGAGGTGGAACAATCAACTCCACCAATCCATTCATGCAGCAAGGTACTTCCTCAACCCTTGTATTAGGTTCGATGATTCTTATTCAGATCCTAATGGAGAGATCATGGAGGGCCTCACTGCATGCATTCAGAGGATGATACCTGAGGTTCATGAGAGAGACCTCGTTGTGGCCAAACTCCAAAACTATGTGGAAGCAAAGGGTAATCCATTCTCTTCAGAGCTAGCAAAGAGAGGAAGAGCTACTCAAACCCCAGGTATAACATTTTCCATTTGGATTTTGGGGTCTAAAGTAATTGATAAATTGATAAAATATGTTTTCACTTTTCTCTTTGCTTTCTAACTATTCAATATTTTTATTTTGTAGGTGCTTGGTGGCAAAGTTGGGGTGGAAATACCCCAAATCTCAAAAAAATTGCCCTCGGAATCTTATGTCATCCTTATAGTTCATCCAATTGTGAGCGCAATTGGAGCTTGTTTGAGGCCATCCACATGAAGAAGAGGAACAAGCTAGCTCAAAAACACCTCAATGACCTTGTCTTTGTGCAATATAATCTTTGGTTGCGCATAAGGAAGTCACAGGAAGTAGCAGCTGGTCCAATTGATTTGGACGATGTAGATCCTTACAGTGATTGGACAGCACAGGAGCAACCTCCATTGTTTACAGAGGATGACATCACTGATTCGGAGAGGCAAGCTATGGAGGAGGGAGGTGGATTTGGTTTCACACTAGATGATATTGAGGAGGATGAGTCGGATGAGTCGGATGAGGACTCATCGCCAATGCCAGGAGGAGCTACATCTAGGATGGAGGACGAGCCACACCCATCATCAGAGATACCGAGCGAGGAGGCAAAGTCACGCTCAATGCAGGCTTCTAGCTCTAGGATTAAACCCTCCCTTATTTTGTTCTAGTTCTAGTTCTACCTCTCCCTTATTTTGTTCTAAAGCTGGGAAGGGGAAGATGTAATTGTAATGATGTATTTACTTTTAGTTTTACAGAAACTATTTACTATTTTGCTTCCAAGCTTCTAGCCATTAGCATTCCTCATGAGAATGTGATTTGTACCCACTTTGCATTTAAATATATCTAAACCCAGCTTGTTTCTTTTGTGTTCTCATTGATTGACTCATTGGATGCATCTTCTCATTGAATTTTGCAAAAAAAATGCATTTCTGATTAAATTTAAGCAGCTTTTTAAGTTCCCGAGTTTTTGCTGAAAACTGGCTGAGTTTTTCCTGAATTTTTTTTTCAGACCTTGGCGAGTTTTTGGCTTTGGCGAGTTTTCCAACTATGGTATAAAAGACTAATTATGGAGGCCATCTTGAGAAGCCTAAAACACAATCAAATTCAACCAAAGAACTATAATTTTAACATGATATACATTTCATAAATCAATAAGTCTAAAAGAAGTATAAATTCCATAGTAACAAACTCAAAACTGAGTCAATTCAATAAACTTTTCAAAACAATAAAAGCATAATTGCATTACAAGCTTAACAATCAGAGTCATCATCAAATTTTTGTTTTTCTTTAATAGAATGAAACGCTAACTTTAATTACGTAATGTAATGAAAAGAGGGTTAGATTAACATAACATAGCAACAATGTTTTATTAATTTGCCCTAGTTTCTTTACTAAAACAGTCAAAAATTACCTCCAACGCAAACAACTCATCCAATGTGGTGTTGAGCAAACTCATATTCAAATCTTTATTAGCACATATGGAGGATAAAAGATTAGGGCCTACTACACCATACTCTTCCATTGATCTAGGGTTTTGACTTGGCCCTATTCATCCAAGATGTTTGGCATAATTGTCCTCTCAACTGCTTCAATTGATCCCAATTTATCTTTGACCTGTTTGTAAAGTTTCAACATGTAGGCAACAATCTCTTCAAGGATCTCCATCATCTCATTGGTTACCTTAATCTCAGAAAGAGCCTCGGGATCAAACTTGGCAAATCTAGCAATCTGCCTTATTGCTAAAGTTTTAGTCATTCCACCTCTCTTTTATTGCCTTTAGATTATCTTTATCCAATTCATGCTTGGTTGAGGCTGATTTTTAATCTAATAAGCTTTCCATGTATCATCAACCCTGCCCATTATCTTTTAGACAATTTGTAATCGATCAAATCTACCTCCAGTTTACCAATTATCTACATTTTACCTTCCTTAGCCCACTTCATTTGATCATTTAGCTCTTTGATCTTTGTAAGCAAAGCTTCCCTATCTGATGAGAAAGGTTCACATGAGCTTTAAGGGTTGGAATTATTGCCATTGGTGCACTAGTGGATGCCAATTCACAAGATCTCAATTTATTATTCTCTACAATCACATTCATATACTTCTCCTACAAGTTATCAAAATCCCCTTGAAACTTTTTTACTGTGGCTTCATTGAATAGGGTAGTGTTGACTGCCAATGATGCAGCTTGTGGGGCAAAAGTACCTGAGACCCTTTTAATTATTATATCTCCTTTCAATTCTTGAATGTCGTTGACAACCCTAGGCTTATTTGTATTTGTGACCATGGCCCAATTTGCCAAGGTTTTAGAATTAAGGCTAAACCCTGATCCTGAAAATGCTTTTTCTGCGTACTCTTCAATGGTGAAGATCTCTTGATCATGTCTTCTTATGGTATCAAGACCAAGTGCAATAGTGATATCCCAATCAAGGAGTAACAACAAACCACTATCTGTACTAATTTCCTTCCTTCTTCAAGTGTCATGTTGTCAACTTTAAATCCACCTAATACAATTACCTCTTTGGGTATCTCATACCGTTGAGAGGGATTCACATTATTCTTTGCTTCAATAACTCTCCTTTGATATTCATCCTATTCGACACTTGTGACAAAATCTCTAAGTTCTTGGGTCTTAACAAAATCATCATTGACCAAAAATTGTTGACAACCTAAGGCCTATATATCATTGGTATTATTCTGTGGTGCTTGAAATTTTCACTCATCCTGCTTGAAAGCATAATTGGCATCAAAACTCTAGAAGCTGAAGACATTGATTGCAAACCTCTTTCTCTACAACATTTTTTGCAAAATCCTCAATCTCCATAGCATTTTCCTTCTCTTCAAGGTCAATGACCTTTTGTCTTTTAGCAGGTTGTTCCTCAAGAACAACAATAGCTTGAGATTGCTCTTGAGCCTCTGATTCACTCTTTGTTTTGACATATGGTTTGATTAGAGCAGAAGAATCCCTCCTATATGTAAGCCTATCTTCCTCATGAGGGGTTAATGTGTTAGCATGAGCAAGCATCCTTTGGATCCTCAAAATTAAATATTTTTCTTCTGCAAAGGCATTAGGTTAATCAGGATTTAACCTCTAGTTTTGCTCTTCTCCCCTCATTATGCCCATCCACATTCTTCTTTTCTCAATCACCTCCTCAATTGTGATGCAATTCCTTGTTACATCCTCCTCATACAATGTTTCATGCAAAAATGCTAGCCTTTGAATGCTTATTCTAACATGATGGATGAAACCCTCAAAATCAAAGATCCTTGCGCACTCAAGGACCATTCTATATGACTACGAAATTGGGTAAATTTACTCCAAGCCATCTTTATTTTCTGCCAAAAATTAGAAAACTTAAAAGAGAAGCTGGGAAGAATGATCCTTTCTTTTGTCCTCTTAAGTGGGCTTTTTCGGACACATTAAGTTGCCAGATGATTTCAAGATATGCAATTATCCTTGAAACAAACCTAGGTAAGATGTGGGGACTAACCAAACACCCATAGACTCTGAATGTAGTGATGTAGGTGTGCAAGAACCAATCACCCCGATTATGTGAAATCCCCAAGTCAAGAGTTCTCTCTACATGCCTCAAGAAATTCATTCTCTTTAGGTATCCTGACTTGTTCTTCTCCAAAGAAACCTAATAGCCTTCTTATATACTACTCTTCAAACACAAGGTTCGCATTTTCACAATTTCAATCCCAAATGCAAGTCCAACATTAAACATCAACAACCATATACATGAGGTGAATTGGCATCCTCAATTTTGTATCTTCACCCATCACTTGGCACAAGGTGTGATAAGTCTTCATAAAATAGTCTTCAAAGGTCTCAAGACTAAATGGATCCCTCATTTTGAGAATTTCTAATGGTCTCTGTTTGGCCCTTTCACTCTATGCCTCGAGATTGACACAGCTTTGTATACAATTTTGTGCATTTGATGTTTCTCCTTGAAGACCTCAAAATGTATGACTTTACTGGCTGCTAGATTTAGGCCAAAAACGCTTGAAATGAAATCCTTTGAAAAAATAATCATCTCAACACCATCCCCTACTAACACTTTTCTTATCTACATGTTGCATCTCTTGGCAACGGCCCTAATGAAGTCAACATCCACAAAAACATTTGGTACCACTAGTTTTCCTCAATCTAGAATCCATGCCTTAGCCAAAGAAAAATGGATCTACCTCTTCCAATACAAGTGCTCAAATAACAGCCAGCTCCAGACTAGCATATTGACATCTCTATACCCTCCCAAATTGTAGATGAGTCTATCTGTTAAACCTCCTAGGCCACATACATTTGCACGTCCCTTCAATGACCCAAAGAACTAAATCAACAAGTCCTCATCAAGCCCTCTCTTCGAAGTGGAAGGTTGACCAGTTGAAGGACTCATTTTGTTCAATTACAAAGATTTAGGGTTTCTTTTAGAGTTAGATTTTAACAATTCTCTTGATTCCACTTAACTTCTACAAATTCAAGTTATAACTTATACCACAATTGCAAGCTCAAAGCCTGAAAATTCATAAAGTTTGAATGGATTGATACACAGAAAGACCAGTTGTCATTTATAGCAAACCCTAGTTCTGTCGCAAACGTTGTAGAGAGCTCAAATCACTTGAACATTTTGAATGCAATCAATAGTAATCATTGTGGCAATCAATATGCAATTTTTATTTTGCTCTAAAGGCCAAGAATTCAACCAATAGCAGTCACCTCATCATTACCACTTGCATGCTCAAACACGATGACTACAACCATCCATTTGAAAGTTTGAATTGAGACAATTAATTCCACTTTGTCGCACCAAGATCGATGATCCAGATTGGTCTAACCAGATTTGAAAAACCCTTCGTGTGAATTGAGAGATATAGACCCATCATAGCTAGCCAACAAAGATTGTACTTTACACTATAGCGCACAGACAGCTCCACATGTTGACATTTTGCAATCCTGCACTCAAGAAAGTGTGCCACCATTCTAACACCATAGGGCTACACTAAGCTTTCCCTTTGCTTGAACAACCATGGTGTGCCCAGGACACACGACACTATACCACAATAGTGCATAGCCAAGTCACCTCTAACACTTGTCTCCACATGACTACGCAACCAATCAAATGATATACAGTTGGACAAAGTGCTTGCTTCACCATGTGAAGAGATAGGCCTGCTAGACAAGCAACACCATTGCGCATTAGCACGACTCTAATAGAGCACTAACCTTTGGAGCCAACAAATCACGCTAAGCCGCTACATGTCGTCATTGTGTTAGCCTCCAACTGACTATAGAATTAGGAAAAATTAATCACGAATGGAGCAAGTCAGCGCTTAGGAGAAGGAGACAGTAAACTAACAGAAAAAGGGCAACTCGAAGTCATGACTTAAAACAGACGATCGGTGTAGGAAGCCATCAATGAATTATGACAAAAAGGGTTTAGGGCTTTAGGTGATTCGTAGGACCTAAGGGTTTTGATGATTAAGCATATTTAAGTAGGGCTAAACAAGACCAGAAAACCAAGAAAATTAGCAAAGTTCCACCACCCGCCTTGCTTTTTGTGTACATTTGAAAACTCTCAACCACCTCTTCTAGTTTTACCCATAGGCCCAAGTACCTTAGAACTAGATACATGATTTCTTCAAGCCTTTCTAGCCAAAGCTTTTTTCCTAGCATGTGATTCTTTTAGGCAATTGGCCTAAGGCTAAAAAGCCTACCCAAATTGAGCAAGCTTTCAAAGTGGAAACTTTGTTCAACAAATGGAATGGTAGAAACACTACTTCACTTTTAGGTGGATGCTTATTTTACTTTACATACCAAAGCCATTATATGCTCAAATGGTATGTTACAATTGCAGGTTCTGGCCAATAAAGTTGCTTTGCAAGTTTCCAACTTGCAAATGCTTATTGAGCAATACACTAATGCACCTTGCATTATTGCTCCCGTGTTGCCTTCTCTTGTTAGCATGGATGTCTCTCCATGTGGATATTATCATGGCCATAGCCAGAGTGTATGAAATTTTTATCCAGCCTTGCTGAAAAAAGGTAACTGATCTCCTCTCATACCTCTTGTTTTTTCTTTTCCAATCTTTTCACAGGGATCCCCTCAACACCTACATCACAGTTGGTCCCCCCTGCCACATGGACAGTCTTATGCCTCTCAATATGACTGTGGCCTCCCTAGTTAACATGACACTGGAATGTTCTCTTGGCTGGAACTTGCTATTTCCCTGTTCACACAGCTCCTATTGATCCAGAAGAAGACAAAACAAAGAGAGCACTAATCACGGGTTGGGAGCCAATTCCTAATGGTTAAGATCTCCAAGATGGCAGAGTCAACCCCCTGACAGTGACCCCTCACCTCCTCCCACCAATATCATTCTTGCTGCTTAGCTGTGTCTGTTTTTGGTTTTATGGTCTCCATCATAGACTTCTGGGGGTGCTAATCCATTCCACCAATACTTGATGTGAATTGTGTATTATATTTGTATATTTCTAATATCGAAATGCACCGTTCATCATAAAAAAAAATATTGAAGACAGAGGGACACAGATTGGGATTCTAGTTGAACTAATCAGCCGATAAGTGTTTCCCCCTAGTTTTCTGATCACAGAATCTCCATTCTAAGCCTTATGTCTTTCGTGTTCTCACCTGTAAATATATAAATCATATCTATTTGGTTTTACTGAATGGATTAACATTACTCTACTGTTTCTTCATCTATCAAATGTGGAATGATTTATCATCTGTTTCTTACTACGCATTCAATATGACTCAGAAGCTTACTAGCTGAATTATTGCATTTCCCTCTGCATCACCATCTGCAACCTCAAGTTGTGGACTGTTACTTAATGCCAACAAGTCTATTTCCTTGTGCATATGTAGTTCCACGTCACTAGAAATCAGTTCATTTACACAACCATCAAAATCCAGGGGGGAAATGGTATCTGATGAACATAAGCAAGTCATTATAACCCTGGAAATCTTGGTTTACTATATTTGCATTTTTAAACCTTACCGAGTTCCAACACAGCCTTGTCAAAAGCAGGAAAATATAAAGTAGGTAGATTCAACATCAAACAAAAAAGGAGCTCCCATGTTCCCTTGCATTTCATTCAATCTTATACTCTCGTTCGTAAAAATGGCACAGCTAGAGAACCCACCAAACAAATGAGCACTGCTAGATGCTAAAAACGTGAACACTAGGGCTAGCATCCCATAATTTGCATCCCGATTGAAAAAACTTTCAGAGCGATGTTGCCTTGTAAACATTCTTTGACTCACAAGTAGTACTGCAGGATAATCTCAGGAAATCCAGAAACAACTTTAACAAAAACATTCCCCGATTCCAAATCCTGTGGGCGTAAAACCAATTGCGCATACGAAAGGTCCGGCTTTTGTATAAGGTTCAATACCCGCAATAACAACAAACGATCTGAACGTTTACATGAATCTCAGGCTTCCAAAATCGTATTTTCTAAACCCATCATAACGGATCGGGCCAAAAAGAGAAAACACGAGAACCACAAAAACCCACGAAACATTTAGAATCTCAAACTCCCGCATAGCCCAAATTAATTGCGAAAATAAAACTCATAAATTTAATCAACCTATAAATTACCTGAAGAACGCTATTGCAGTAGCAAGTATTACCGAAATTCTCGAGCCCAAAATAGCGCTCACCCTCGGGGAACTGGTCACCTAAAGCCTTCTCCAGTTTCGAGCCTGCGGCCCCCATTTTGCTAATGCTATCAACGCCACTGTTTTATTTGGTGGGTAGCCTTCGACAACGCTTCTAATCAAATATCCATATCAACAAACCGATTAGGAACCGAAACGTACGGCTTGACGGGCCATTATATTAGATCAGGATATAACAAAATTGACGACTAGGTACTCTGTATTGCGATTTGGGCAAACAAAGAAAAAAACAAATTGAAAAAACGACGACTAGGTACTCTCTATCGCGATTTCGGCAAACAAAGAAAAAAACAAATTAAAAAAAAGGCTCACATGCAAAAACAATTGTGAGGTTTTGGCTTTTCCAAGTCTTACACATACATGTATAAATACACTTGTATACAAGTGTGTATCCATGTATACACATATACACATATGTGTATATACACACACATACACATATGTATGTATATACACATATATATACATTTGTGTATATATACACACATTATATATGTGTATACACACATTATATATGTGTATATACACATGTGTGTATATATATGCACACATGTATATACACACGTGTGTATGTGTGTATATACATGTGTGCATATATATACACACATGTATGTATATATATATCCTTATAGCAATATAATATACATCTTTATAGTCACGGATTCTACAAAATATTAAACTTGGTTTGTATATACACACACATATGTATATATACATCCTTATAGCAATATAATATACATCTTTATAGTCACGGATCCCACAAAATATTAAATTTGGTTTTCTAAAAATTGGAATTCCCATTCCACTTTTTTGTGAAATTCCAATTCCACCTATTTAGGTGGAAGATGATATTCCCATTTTGGGGGCAAAATTGGAATTTCGAAATTCCAATTCCAATTTTTTAGATGGACACAAACATAGAATTAAAATTTCCTGGAATTAGATAATGTCAATTCCAGTCTAATTCCAGGAAACAAACGGGCCCTTAACTAGGCCTACAATATAACTCGGGTATTTATACAGATAATGACTTCTTATACTCCATAGTCCTAGGCTACAGGAAACAACCATGGTTTGTTTTCCTCGATTGGCCGAAACGAAATTTTTTTTTTTTAATTGTTTACCTAGGTCTTTGTACTTAAATCTATTGCAACTTCATATATATTAAAAAATAAAAAAAACACAATATAGTTTATCTAGTTTATAGAGATGGTTTTAAATTTTTGTTTGTGTAAAACATGGATGGAAGGGAATTGCAATTTCATAAGTTTATATTGAAAATAAAAGAACATATAAGAGAAGAGAAAATATATTATTGATCATGACTTAAAGTTTAGATACAAAAGTCAAGATTAGGCAAAATATAAAGAAAATATTTTCTTTACAAGAGATCATAAGGTCAAATACAATGAGTACATGAAGTACATAGCTTACAACAATCCTAACAATAACATTTGACTCGAGATATCCTTTCCAGTACACCATGGGCGAGAACATCGTCAAAACGCTCAAATGCCCAACCATGAAGCACTATGCTTCCTCAAAATTCTTCCACTGAAAAATACTCGACCCTCCACAAAAATGTCTAGCAACTCAAAATTTACAAGGTAATGGATTTTGGTGTAACTTGATATATCTACATTCTAGATACTAATGCAATGATATCATGATATGAAACATAATGATCAAATAAGAAGCATATATTAAGAGATCAATTAAGCTTTAGCCAAAGCACATTTTTTAGTCAACTATCAATAGACAACTTAAAGTAGAGACATTGTGTTTTCTAGAAACTTACCCTTCTCTTTGCTTTGTATATGGCACTCGTCTGGCCTCACATAAAACAATCATTGAAAGAAACAAGTGTGTGTGTGTGTGTGATCATACAATAGCACATTAGAGAGTGCAAGTGCATTAGTCAGAGTATTTCCACAAGTCTACTTATCAAGATTAGAATATAACTTCAATCGTAAATATAAAAAGATATACATATCACGAGACGATGAATAATAATCTAGACCTTACCCCTTTGTGTCTATGAATACAAACTGTGAAAATCATTATGAAGTTTCAATAAGTCAAAGATCAATAACTAATGATCATTGAGTTAACTTACCTTTTCCACAAAAGGAAAGTATATGATAGTTAAGTTAAGGTAACTTTCAATAGTAATTAAAATCAAAGACATCAAATTTCCACAATCCATAATGATTAACTTGTAATGCTTCTAGATAAAACTGAGTGTAATCTTTTTCTTGAACTTTGTGTCTCCTATCCATCTCTTCTCTCCTTCCCTTTTGGCTAGTTTTGGTCTACATTTTCATCCATTTTTATCATTACATCTCTCTCATCCTAATGATGGATCATGGAGTTTGATTTGAAATGTTGACGCAAATAAATTACACGATGTTTTATCTAGAAGCATTACAAGTTAATAATTAAAATATAATACTAAATAAAATCTATTAGAAGACCATACTTTTGTCATGCTTATCTCCTAAATTTAACTTTCTAGATCTTTTACTATCCATATACAAGTTGACTTATCAAGATTTGAATACCCAAATATTCTCAATTATCCTCTAAGAATATCCATCATCAAATTCTAGAGTCAAACATGATACCAATAGATGGTTTATATTTTACCAATTATCCCTAATTTATTCTATATAATTTTACTCCAAGAGATTGTTTGATAAATATCACATCCTTTACATTTTTACGATATTTTGATATTTAACCTTCCTTTTTATCAGCCTATTAAGTCCTTAACTTCCTTATAAACTTCTCTTTAAAGAATAGAAATTCTAAAGACTACTTAGCCCTTACACATGACACAAACCTCAAAGCAATAACTCGGAGCACCTTTCCTACAATATATCTTAATGATATCAATCAACTCCAATTAACTACTATGCATTACTGACAAAAAATTATTGCTTTAAATTAAAAAAGTATTATTTATATATTAAGATATAATCTCATATTCCTATGACAACTAAGAATCAAATTGTATTAGGTTTCAGTTATAATTCATTTCAATTTAGCCTCACAATGTAAATCAAGTTATCTATGACAATCTTGTCGCTACAAATAATAAAGTACTTGCATATTATTGTGTAAATGCATAGTTAAAACACAATGTTTTTTATTAAAAAAGTAGCCAGAACTAGGGGCTAACCCAAACATAGAAACCAAATCCAGTACGAGAAGTGCTAGACTACCAGCACAAAACCAACAACAGCACACCCTCAGTCTATCCCCTTCTTAAAAATCAAAAACCAAAAACTACTGATCACAGGCCCCAACTTCACCACGAAATTGGTAACCACCCTGTGATCACTGACAGACCCCAACTTCACAATAAAATTAGTAACCAGTATGTAAACAGCAGTAGCAGTAAAGTTCATCAAAGTCTTACCGTTAGCAAAAAACCAGAAAATAGTCTTACGACCATCATAGATTAAAAAAAAAAAAAAAAAACACCATAAAAAATAGGCCCAACCCAGTCATCCACCTGAAGCAGTAAGAAACAAAAGACATCAAAAGAACAGAAGGATGATCACTTGGGGTTTTGTTAGAATTAATCTTTCCTTGGTTGAAAATATGTAATTAAAAGGATAAACTAAGGTATCCTTATTTGTATTTGTCCTCTAGTCCAAGTAGGAGGACATGTCACTATTTTGCATTTCCTTTAATAAGGAAAATAGATATTCCTCCTTAAGAGGAATCACACATTTGTCACACACACAATATGAATGTGGCATTCATAGAAGAATGGAGTTACATGCAAACTCCACTCATCTCTACTTAAGAGATGCCTCTCACACACTTGCTCTAATAATCTTCTCCTCTCTCATTTCTTCTCTCAATCTCTCATTGCTCCCATTATTGTATTGAGCTTATTGCTCTCATCCTTTAGGCTTTTTGTCATATTCTTATTATTCACAAAGGGGTTTTTCTTTGCTTTTCCCCTTACAAAAATCTCTTGGCTCTTTGTTGGATTCTTAGAGTATTCTCATGTTCTTGGTGATTGATCTTGAAAACTTTATCTCACATTTGGTTTATGGTAAAATCCTTCTTGCACTTCATTTTCTTGGATTACTTTATGATCTTATTTTCATTCTTTTTATACTTGTAACATGGTATCAGAGCTATTTAATCCTTGTTTAAGTGTTTTGTAGGAAGGTGTCATTCAAAGGAGCAAGCTCTTCTTGTTGATCTAATATTTGTTGCAGGCTTTAACTCATTGTTTCTTTTTTGCAAATCTTACTTTTTTAGCAATCTAACCTCTTAGTTCTGGATGGCTTGCCGCCAGATCTAAGCTCTATTAATCTCATTTTAAGTTTTATTTAAATCTAACATACCCTCTATCGGGCAACCGCAAGGGTTTTCTACTTCATGCATTTCCACTCCTTTATCTAACTTTCATATAGGCAGGTTTATACTTGTCCTATATATTTACATTTGTCATTTTTTTCTCAAAATCTAATATTTAGAACTATCTGCTTGTGTTTATTCATCTTCAACATCTCTATTGTTTCTTGCAGGATTTATATTACTATATCTCAAACTGTTGTTATATTCATGCATGCGTCTATTTGTTCCAATCTCTATTTTTTTCATTAATAGTTTTTCTCGCAGGCTTAAATCTCTTTGCAATCTGCAAATTTATTTTATATAAGTGTGTATTCTAATAACATTTAAATCATTTTCATCTATGTTCTTATAACTTTCTTTAATATCTCTGTTTCGAGTTCTTCTATTATATTTCAGTTTATATACCTTTTTGTGCAGCTATTTTTTAATAAACCTTTCAGCATAGTATTATATCTATTATGCGCAAGGTATTTTGCGCAAGGTATCAGAGTTGAGTAACAGTCTGATTATCTTATTCAATACTTTAAGTTTTATTAACGTGATTCTGCTTCTTAAAGTTGTGCTACCTGCGTTTTGTTTGTTCTATGAGCTTTGCGCAGGTTTCATTCATTGCGCAAACTCTTGTTATTCTTTATTGCGTTGTATACAAAGTATCATTGCGCAACCTTATAAATTGTGCAGTATACAAAGTATCATTGCGCAGTATATATTTCACTTCTAAGTATCATACACCTTGCAAAGTATCATAACTTTTAATAATTCCTAAGTCTGCGCAACTTCATGGTAAAACATTTTTTTAATTATTAGTTCATTCTCTTTATCTGCCAGTGCATGTTTAAAAATGTCAGCATATGCTTTATACATCTGCTATTTTTTGTAAAGGTTTAAGAGGAATCTCAGTTATTCCATCATTCGTACTTAGGATTTAAAAGTTCATAGGGAAAGAACAATATTGGTAATTGAAACATATTATTGTTCTTGCGCAACTTTTTTAATTCTCCTTGGCATTGCATCCTCACCAAATCTAATAAGTATAAATTTCTAAATCATATTTGTGCTCTCACCTAGCACAGCCTGTATACATTATAACTTCTTTGCTTAAATTTAGTTAATTTCTTACCAATTATAACTTCTTTGCTTAAATTTTAAACTTGCGCAGCCTGTATACATTGGGCAAATCTTAATTTACCCTTGTCATTATTACTATAACATTTTTTTTAACTTGCATATTATTAATGTGCTTTGCATTCAATTTATCAAATTTGTTATTATTATATCAGTTTCTCTTGCAGGGTTATCATTGTTAATTTATCATTGCTTCATGCATGTGGAATATCTATCCATTTTTTATCGTTGCATGCTGATATTCTTTTCTATGTGCAGATTCTGTGATTGAATTATTACTTCTCCGACTCATTATTATTATTCCATATTTGACTCATCCATTCTTTGACTCACTTTTTTTTAAAATCTGGTCAAATATTTAATTTCATAATAAGTTTAATTTTAATTTTGGTATCAAATTTGTAATTACTTGGTAATGTTATTACTTTCCATTAGTTTAATTTAGTTCATTCATTGTTAATTTTATTCATTTTTGTAATTCAAATACTGTTATTCTTTGGATTAATTCTTTTTTAAATCCAAACTTCATTTAATCTTAGTTTTTTTTTTAAATTTTGTTTAATTTAAATAAAGTATAATCACTCATACTTTTTTCCTATTTCATTTTAACTCAAATCGTTTCATTTATAAGCTTTTTATATAATTTATAATCAAAATCTATTGTTGGTTCTGTAATTCGTTTCAATTAAAATTTGTTTCACCATTTACATTAATATTTTAAACTTTGTTTAACATCTTTATTTACCTATTCTGTTGTAAGTTACCATTAAGTTAAATTTATTTATCTTAACCTTGATCAGTATATATTCACTGTTATTCACTTTGTTAAGTTAATTTGATCATTTTATCATGTCTACACTAATTCCAGAAATTAAACTAAATAGTTCCAATTATCACCAATGGAAAACTCATGTTTCATTTCTATTCCGGTTTAAACATTTACTTGAAGTTGCTACAGATGCAGCTATTGAACCAGCTACCTCTCTACTTCACAAGTAGAAAAAAATGCATGGAAGACCAAAAATGAAGAAGCCCTTGGTCTGATTGGTCTCTCCATCATCCCTGATCTTTATGTCCTAATTGGACATTGCACTAAGCTCATGAAGCATGGGCCATTCTGCAACAGACGTATGATAGCTCATCGGAATCTCGTAAGATTCAACTCCAAGACAACTTGGAGGACTTAAGGTATAATGACTTTAAAAATATGGATGAATTTTTACTCAAGTTTGGTGAAGTTAAAACTCAACTAAGCGGTGTTAATGTTAGTTTAAGTGATATTAGATTAATTATGTTGATGTTTATAGCTTCGGTCAGATAAACATAATCATGGATGATAATTTCAATCAATAGAATGATTTATGAGTTATATGTATATACGAATATACATAATAATAATAATTGAGTTTATTATTATTAGTACATATTTTATCATACATACATACATAATTATATTTGGATATTAAATCATAAATCATTATATTAATTTATTCTACGTGGAATAAATAGTCATCTTTATGTCTAACAAACTACCGATTATGTGTAATATTTGCAATGTTTAATGAAGAGACGTATTGGTGGAGAGACATGTCTCCACATATGTAGAGACATGTTTATCCATCGATATGTCTTCTCACTCATATACATATAATCCAAAATAGATTGATTGAAGCTAAGTATAGAAATAAAATAGTGCAAGCCAATATTACATCGATCTCCATCATAGATATTGAGCTGTACTTCAACATGGTATCAGAGCAGAATGATCCATAGGGATTTGTGTTTAGTTGTTGTAGATTAAAAGCTAGTTGTATTCACCACTGTGAGAAGAAGATGGTTCGATAAAATCACTGAAAACAATCTGAGAGCATTGCCGCCGAATTTAAAAAGATGAATAAATTCATAGGTCATGTTGGAAGAAGACTTGTGGTGGAAGGAGGAAAAGCACTCATAAAAGAAATACAACATATTCTAGCAAGGATTCAATCAAAGAAGTGCTATTAGCCATGATTAAAACTGTAACAAAAGAAAAGGATATCGTGCAATTCATTGGTCATGCTACGTGGGAGTTTACAAGCTATGAAGGTGATGAATATTATCTTCTAGATACTGTAAAGATGGAAGATATTATAGAGCCATTATGGAGTTATGTGTATGACAACTTTGCGAGTTACGTAGTAGAAGTTTGTTCTCTAGAGATGTAATTCAATCCTTTAAAGGATCGTATCTGCCATTACAAACCAATGTCGACCACCGGAATTGAACACTCACTCAGGACTCAGCGACAATGTTCACAGAATACAATTGGAATAAAAAAAAAACTCATACTTTCTTTTATTTACACAACCATATTAGGACTTGAAACGAAGTGACAAGAATCCATGAAGCATGCCGACTTCAGAGATGGGGAGACAATCACTACCATCAGTATATATCTTTTTATTGTCCAAAATGATTGTAAAGATCTGTGAGGAGAATAGAGTATCACAAAAGGAAAGGAGATTCAGTCATCTACATCTTACATTTCCACTATTATGGATATAGACAGGTTTCCATTATCGAACGAGGCATTACTAGATCTGTGTGAGGACTCATCCTTGGTCGGATTGTGTCAAAGCAGGTTGTGCCCTCATTTTTAATAAGTGGCTTCATTCCTGCCCTGACCAAAGACAGTGGGAGGCGCGTTGCTGACCATAATGGGCCTCACTCTCACCATCATCATGCGTGAGGAAGAGCACGATCCTCACTGGCACCAGAATCAAAATGAACAATATGAGAAGAGGAGTTATGAGCTTTCTGGAGGCTATGACGTTGGTGTCGTAGATATATCATTACCTGCAAGGAGGAAGCCCGCCTGGATCAGAGCAAGTTGACTATGCTCGTCGTCACATCGCCGACATGTCGGCCCACATCGGGAACAAGACCCACGATTATTAGAAATCTGAAATCCACAACAACGAATCAATATATGGAAGATATGATTTTTTTTAAAGTACAATATAGGAAAGAAGACGTGATTCAAGTATGAACACTAATGGAAAGATGCAATCTGTTGGAAACAATTGTTTAATTGTGTATTGTCCTTGATGTTACACAAATGTCATATCAATCATCAGACAGAGTCTACCAAGCTCAGAATGTTCAGCAAGGCAGTTGACAGAGTCTACCGAGCTCAGTTGGTAAGAGAAGCAATTTACAGAGTCTACCAAGCGCTCCAGAATACTATACCGAGAAGTTAGTTACTACCGAGCTCACTTGGTCGACAAAGGAAATTCATTCTTTACCGAGTTCAGTCGGTCATCAAAGAAAATGTGAAGGAAAGTCAATGCTTACCGAGTTCAGTCAGTTACCGAAGGATTTTCGTAGAATCTGCAGTGTTCACCGAGCATCCGTTGGTCAACACTGGAATATCATTTCTGGACTGCGTCAGCCTGCGAAGGATTTTATTTGTGAAATGTTTGTACAGCCGACCAATGTAATATCTATTAATTGAAACTTGTAATTGGGTCGACTTGATAACCTAAAGGGTATATATGAAAGATCAAGTTGCGAATACAAGATGAGAGTGTGAGAAGTGTGGAAATGTGAAGAAGCAGAAGGAATGTGCGAATTCTGATGAAGGATTAGTGATATCCTTGAGGTTCTGCAAAGATATATGTGATCAGTAAGGATCTATTGGAGTAGAACAAAGATCTGTATCAGCAAGATAAGTTGCATTTAATTCAGATCACTTCATTGTTGCTTTCTAACCATTGTAACAGTGATACCAAAATCTCTTAGCAGAGTTGGTTTAACAACCATTTCATAAA
>MU223045.1:899555-948344 GCA_018584345.1 Thuja plicata | reverse complement strand
TTGGAAGTTTAAATTATCTAACTCTCACTAGACCTGATATATCTTTTAGTGTTGGTTTAGTTTCAAGATTTATGTCCAAACCTCAACAAACTCACTTCAAAATTGCTAAAAGAATATTAAGGTATATAAAAGGTACTCTTGATTTAGGTTTATTTTATGATGCGAAGTCTGATTTTACATTAAAAGGATTTACTGATTCAGATTTAGGTGGAGACCCCAATGATGGGAAATCTACTTTTGGGTATTGTTTTTTTCCTGGTTCAGGTGTTATATCTTGGAAAAGTAAAAAAGATCAATCTGTTTCACTATGTTTTACTGAAGCTAAATACAAAAGTTGTAACAATGCCTCCAAAGAATCCTTATGGCTTAGAAGAATTCTTGAAGATTTAGGTCTACCTCAACAAGAACCTACACCTTTATATTGTGACAATCAAAGTGCAATAGCCTTGGCAAAGAAGTCGGTCTACCATGCAAAGTCAAAGCACATCTCTCTCCACCATCACTTCATTAGAGAACATATTGAAGAAAAGAAAGTTTCACTCATCTACTGCAAGGGTGAAGATCAAGTTGCAGATATTTTGACAAGGCCCCTTTCTAGAGAGAAATTTGAATTTTATTGTAACAATTTGGGTTTGATACCCCTTGATGTAATTCCCCCAAGTAAAGATTAAAGGGGGGGGGGTGTTAGAATTAATCTTTCCTTCGTTGAAAATATGTAATTAAAAGGATAAACCAAGGTATCCTTATTTTTATTTGTCCTCTAGTCCAAGTAGGAGGACATGCCACTATTTTGCATTTCCTTTAATAAGGAAAATAGATATTCCTCCTTAAGAGGAATCACACATTTGTCACACACACAATATGAATGTGGCATTCATAGGAGAAGGGAGTTACATGAAAACTCCTCCACTCATCTCTACTTAAGAGATGCCTCTCACACACTTGCTCTAATAATCTTCTCCTCTCTCTCATTTCTTCTCTCAATCTCTCATTGCTCTCATTATTGTATTGAGCTTATTGTTCTCATCCTTTAGGCTTTTTGCCATATTCTTATTATTCACAAAGGGGTTTTTCTTTGCTTTTCCCCTTACAAAAATCTCTTGGCTCTTTGTTGGATTCTTGGAGTATTCTCATGTTCTTGGTGATTGATCTTGAAAATTTTATCTCACATTTGGTTTATGGTAAAATCCTTCTTGCACTTCATTTTCTTGGATTACTTTATGATCTTATTTTCATTATTTTTATACTTCTAACAAGTTTTTCCCCACCATTGAACAACAACTTCAGCCAGTCATCAACAAGAAATTGGAAGAGCTTCCCATCATTCTTTTCCTTATCAGAATTCTTCAAATTCTCCAGGTGAAGGATTTAAAGAGTCATAGCCGTAGAATGCATAACTTTAACTATGAAATCCATAATTATGTTGAAGCTCTTCCCCAGCTCCCTGATTTCCTCCTTCATCACTTGAAGATCTTTTTTGGATCCCAAATCTTGAATTAAGTCCTGGTGCTGCTTAATATCCCCCTTCATATGATTCAGGTCGGCCTTAACCTCCTCGCTGCAATCCTTCGGGCCCTCATCCTTATTCCCCCTTGTTTCCTGCTTAGCCACATTAACCTCTGGTTGACCTAAAGGTGAGGTAGCAGTGAGTGGAGACTCTATCATTTGTTCTCCCAACACATTCTTTTCAGAGAAATCAATCGTGGGCAGTTTAAAACTAGCCAAAATATTTACCTTTGCCTTTGTCAAAGTTGTCCTCCTTAGTTTTAATTGTTTTCCCTTTCTTTTTGTCTTCGCTACTTCCTTTTCTCCTCCCTTCTTCCTCCTCTAAATCCCCCTCTTCATCTTCCGCCTCCAGATATCTCTTCCTAACCACCTTTGTTTAACCTGAGTGTTGGAAGCAATCTTGTGGGACCTCCTCCCGTTGTCATTGTCATCCTCATCCTCCTTCGAGACAATGTTAATTTAAACTTCTCCCCTAGACTAGCTTTGTCTTGGAGAGCATTCTTAGGCTTATTGTTCGCGGGAGTAGGCATTTTCAAGGACGAGGTAGGTTGAGACCAGGAAGCCGCAGTCTCATTAGGATCATTAGCAGTGGGGGTAATAATTTCTAGCAAAGTAACAAATTTGGGAGGGCACAAAGCATGGTGGAAATTGTAAAGACACAGGATGAGGCCTTGGTGGAGAATGCATAATTTTTGCTTCATTCTTTTCTTTTCCCTCACATCAATTACATAAGCTTCTAGCAAGTGCAGCAGAAAAAAAAGAAAAGGAAAGGAGATTTCTTCATTGTACCATAAATGGTTTAACAGAGGGAAGTGATAGTTGTAACAAGTCCCAAACCTACCTTCTAAATTAAGGTACTTCATAATAATCAAACATACCTCATTCCAGGGATCAGGCAAGTCGACCCATTTTAACCCACCATGGAACTGACAAGAATCTCCATCTTTTTGAAAAATCTTTTGACACTTGTACCATCCATGCTCTTATACACCTTCTTCCACTTCCTTCCCTCCATACAAAGCCCCGTGGCTTGGGCAATAACCTCTTCATTAATTTCAAAGGTTATACCATTAATGGTAATCTTGCGTTCCTCCCAATAATTCACCAACTGCATAGAAATATTCTCATCACTTTCCTCTATGGCTTCTCAATGTTGTTCTCAGAAAGTAGCTCCTCTTCCTGGGGCTCCAACGACATCACAACCCAACTACCGCCATGCAGACCAATCCTAGGCCAACCCCAATTCAAACAACCCTCGCAACACACCCAACTCAAACAACTAGAGTTGCAGAGAACACAATTCTAATTAGTGTTAATTCTAATCACTTTAATTACAAGATGGTAATTTGACCCATAGGAGGTACTATTCACATGGGTAGCAGTAATGAAAGCTATGCAGACCCATGAGAATAAATGATTGTGAATCCTGTAGATAAAATGCTAATAAAGCTCAGTTGTCTTATCAAAATTCCCAAGTTGCGTGCCAATCTCCACATCGATATTTCTCTTAAAAGTGTTTGTACCATCAATAGAAAAGGTAATAATGACCCATCTAATCAGCAAGTTACTAAAATTAAGAATTCATCCAATTTCACTTTTGAAATTTGAATTCATGTTGTGTCTTGTAACTTTACAAGCCGCCTTTTTCCTCCAATAAGCATTATACTTGTACCTCATCATTTAATGGATTTATTCATTTCTTTCTTGACAAGCAAAATAGTGTGCTTCGTCAGAGAATTCAAATTTATCTAGCACTTAGCCTCGTGCATAGATAAACCAGTGGCCGCCAGCGCATCCACCACTACATTTCCTTCTCTATAAATGTGTTGTAGCTTAAATTCCTCTAGCCTAGGGAGGAACATCCAGATCTCCTGCAGTAGATTAGACATTTTCCAATTTTCCATGTAGTTTCCCTTGACTAGCTCAATCACAACTTTCGAGTCACCATCAATAATCAATTTCTCAATACCCACGGTAACTGCCATTTTAAGCCCCCATAATAAGGTAGATATTTCTACCATATTATTGGTACCCAGTCCCAGATTAACCACAGACACTCTAATCATCTTCCCTAGGTGATCTCTAATAATACCTCCTCCTGCAGCAACCCCCCCCCATGGGAAACCCCATCAAAATTTAGCTTGAAGAACATATCTTCTAGGGGGGCCCAATGAGTATTCCTCCTCGCAAACACCCTAGAGTTATCAAAAATAAAAAAGGAGTTAGGGAGCTACCAAACATGGTCCATTCTATAATCCAACTCTTTAGGGGGGGAGTTAGGAACTCTCCATCGGCAAGTCTCCAGGTTTTCCCGCAGCAGATTGACAACACAACTCACCATCCCCTCAACCTCAGTTTCCTCCCCCCTAAACACCCTATTATTTCTTTCTTTCCATGGGCTCTAGCACACATGCGGGGATAACATTTTCCAGAGGATATAAATGAGTGGATGAACTGATGAATGGCCCTAATTGATGACAAATTGGTTAACATTCTCCAGAAATACCCAATCCAGCCGCATTTTGCACAAAATTTTGGACCACACCTTAGATGCATAAGGACAATGAATTAAGAGATGATTTATGGTCTCTTCCTGGTTTTTACACATAACACACCTATTAACCAACTGGATACCCCCACCTCTGGAGGTTGTCCAGCATAAGAATCTTCCCGTGCATCACCATCCACCAGAAAAAAGTTAATTTTAGGTATCAGTTGTGGGGTCCAAACACTCCCCCGCAATTTATCATCTGCCACCTTCTTATAATTAACTAAATAAGCCAATTTCACCATGACCTCCCCCGACTTGTTATGGCACCAAACCACTTTTTTGTCTGTCTGAGAGATGGGGATCCTAATGCCCTCCAAGAGAACCTAAATCTCTTTAACAAAAAGGGGGACCTGAGTATGGTCATTATAGGCTTCCGCCAAGTTTTTCCATTTTCTGTCCTGAGAAATGTAATCTTTAACTTTACTTCCAAAGAAAGATTCCAGCCTATCTCTATTGTGACAAAACTTATCCTTACTCAAAGGTTTATCACTAATCCACCAGTCCTCCCACAAACTGATTTGATTACCTTCACCCAGAATCCATTTCATCCCCCTTAACAGGGATCCTTTACACTTATCTATAAAGTTCCAAATTTTAGAGCCAATCGGCGAACCCTAACTGAGAGGGAAATGGGAGATGTTATTAAAATACTTAGCCTTCATAATCCTACTCCAGTCAGTGGACCCCTTGGAAAGATGCCAACCAATTTTGGTAATTAAAGCCTTATTTAGATCTTTTAATTTCCTCACTCCCAGTCTGCCCTTGACCTTTGGTTGACAGATTGTATCCTAGCTAACCAGGCTCATTCTAGATTTTTCCTCCACCCCCGTCCACAAGAAATTTATCTAAATTTTCTCAAGCTTCTCTGTCATTTTGTCCATGATTTAAAAAAGAGAAAGGAAGTAAACAAGGATACCTTGGAGGGCCGTATACAATAGTTAAAGCTTCCCTGCGTTGCTAAGCACTTTCCCCTTCCAAATAGCCAGTCTTTTATGTAATTTCTCCAGAATGGTGTTCCAGAATTGGTTTGAGACCTCCTTAATCATGAGCAGGAGCCGAAGATAGGTGTCTAGAAGCTCAGCCCCCATACAACCAAGGCAGTCCACTATCTTTTGTCGTGTTCTATGCTCTGTATTGAAGAATTATATTTTTCTCTTATAGCATTTGATCAGTTGTCTCGAAGCCTCCGCATATATATTCAACAACTTTTCCCATTCCCTAGCTTCTCTAATACAGGCTTTTCCAAAGAGAAACATATCATCCACAAACAGTTGGATAACTTCTGAAGGGAGGGTGGAGGTTGGTTTAAAACACGTAATGGATCCAATCCTCTTCATCTTTAGGAGGTTAGGAGCCAACACCTCCACAACCACCAAGAAAAGGTAGGGTGAAAGTGGGTCCCCTTGTTGCAAACCCCTTTCTGACTTAAAGACCCCCATGGAGAGCCATTGACTAAAACCGCAAAGTCAACTATTTCCACCGCCACCTTTATAATTTTTATGAATCTTTCATGAAACCCAAATTTTTGAAGAACCGCATACAAGAAATCCCAGAAAGATTTATCATAAGTCTTAGAGATGTCTAGCTTCATCACCATCCCAGCATTCTTGCTTCTATCCATAGAATGAATGATCTCGTGGGAGGTAATCACTGCATCCAGAATTTGTTTGCCCAGAACGGAACCTTTCTGGTTGGGATTAATAATTTTTCTTAGAAGAGGTTTTATTCTATTAGCCAGGATTTTGGACAGAATTTTGTATATGGTGTTACAGAGGCTAATGGGTCAGAAGTCTCCCATACTATGAGGATCCAGGACCTTAGGGACCAACACAATGTGCGTATTATTAATTTTTTTAGGATGTTTCTTATTCTAACAAAATCATGGGCCGTGTGGATCAATTCATACTTGATAATCTCCCAGAATTGCTGGAAGAAGGCTGGAGGAAAGCCATCTGGTCCAGGAGATTTATAATCCCTCATGGAGAACACAACATTTTTGACCTCCTCCTCTGAAACTTGATGCAATAATTCACCATTTTCCTCCTCACTAATGACAGCCGAGATAGCCTCCAAGACCAGGCATCGTTAGGTGTCCTGAAAGAACTCCACAACAAACCTACCAATATCCTCATCCTCTGAAAGCACTTGATTCCCCCCGTTCCTTAGGGATTTAAAGGTATTCCATCTTTTATGAATAGAAGCAGACCTATGGAAGAAGGTTAAATTCCTATCCCCTTCCTTGAGCCATTGGACTCTAGACCTTTGCTTCCAGTAAATTTCTTCCCTCTTTAGATTCTATTTCCATTTCTTTCACCACACCTCCTTCACAATGATTAGTCAAGGAGGAATCACCCTTGGTCATTCCCGCCTGGAAGAATTTAATTTTTTCCTCAATCTCTTTCTTGCTTTGAAATATGTCTCCAAACCTGGTCTTACTCCACCCACGGGCCTCCCTCATCATCTGTAACTTTTTGGAAATTCTAAACATAGTCATCCCCCTAATAGGAGTGTTCCACCAACGTCTAATACATTCTGTGAAGTCAGGATGGGAATGTCACATTATCTCATAGCAGAAAGGTCGAGGCCTACTCCCAGTCTTCTCATCCCAATTGAGAATGAGAGGGGAATGATCAGAAACTGTCCTAGAGAGGTGAGACAGGCCAACCATTGGAGAAATATCCCAACCTCCTTAAATCATCAATCTATCCAGTCTAACTTGGATATGTTGGTTTCCTTTTCTATTGTGGACCATGTGAGGGTCATTCCTTGCACATCGATATCAATCAAGTCATTATTTCTCATAAAGTCTTCCAAGTCTTGCATACTATGTGAATAATCCTGGGTGCCCCCATCTTCTTTGAGGGAAAAATGGGGGTATTAAAATCCCCCACACACATTATGGGGTACCTCTGATCAACTTTCATAAGGTTAGTAATCTCACCCCACATTTTACAGTGATTACTTCTAACATTAGGAGCGTAAATATTATACATGTACCAGGAAACATTGTTCCAAGAAAACAAAACCACAAAATAGTTATGAGAAAAATCCACAACATTACCAGACAACTTACTCGATTTCCAGAGAGTAGCCACCCCACCCGAGGCCCCGTCAGCTTCACTATAGAGGAAGGCAGCACCAGGCCATATTTTATTGACGAGAAGAGCAAAATTTTGATATGTCATCTTAACTTCCTGGATTAGAACCACATCAAATTTATAATCTATTATATACTTCTTCAAAGTATACTATTTTTGGGGGCTATTAATGCCCCTCAAGTTCTAAGAGAGGAACTTCATTTTCTACTTTTATGGGAGTCTTCTAAGGTCAACTGTCATCCACTGGCAATTGCCCTTGTTTCTTCCTTAGCTCTCACTGACCTTGTCGTGGGTCAACAAACCTTGGATTCATTTCCCACATCCACCTTTCCCCCCCTCTTGTATTCCTTTTTGGTTCTGACCATTCTAGGAGACCATCCAATAGTGAAGAAGGGGTCGACAGCGTAATCAACTTAACCTTTATCCCACCACTTTAGGATGGGGAACAAAAATCGACTGCCCTCACCTCCCCCCAGTCGCTAAGGCTACCATCCTGTCTCGATTCACCCCCTTTCTTCTGGTCGAAAGTTAGAGGAAAAAAACTGTCTTCTCCCTTTTTTTCTCTTTCTTTGGGCTTTCCCTTTTGGAGTTAGAGATATCCTCCAAGACTTTAACAAATTCTCCATCCTCCAAGGTTATCTCATGTTCAACCATCTTATCCTTATCCTCTCTAGTCTTCTCCAAAGATTTGAGACCATCCTCTGCACCCATCAATGGAGGGAGCATCCCATCCAAGGTTCCTTGCTCCACCCCCTCCCTAGCCAAAGGGCTGACGACAACAGATTCAGTAAGAGCCATTGTGGGAAGGATCTTTGAATCCCCACCATCCAACCTAGGGCGGCCTTGCAATCTACCACAACATAACCATGTTTATCACACCTCTGGCAGTGGAGGGTGGCATTCTCATACACAATGGCTTGATTCTAGTTTCCCCATTTTGATTTCAGCATCACAAAGTTGGGGAGGGGTTTATTCATAGTAACATTCACACAAAATCTTACAAACACCAGCCTCAACTTTTGCAAAGTAATAGAATCCGTTGACACATATTGTCCAAACGAGTTTCCAATCCAACGGAGCACTTTCTCATCCTCGAATTCTAGGGGGAACCCTAGGAGATAGACTCACACTGATGTAGCCTTCTGAAGCTCCACTTTTGGGTTAAACACAGGCTTATATTTTGTCATTAATGGACAATGCTTCCCATAACACCAGTTTTCAGTGGAAACATGTGTGAAATCCACCACAGCATTAAACTTAAAGAGAAATAGACCCCCAAGCATGGCCGAGACACTAAGGTTCCCTTTAACTTTTCATCTGGCAGCACACCACCATCGCACCATATCAATGGTGGGCCTAAAGGTGATGAATCTCCCCACCATAACAAGTTGTAGCGAGGCAAAAATGCTATCAACTACCCCATCAGGGACAAATATCTCCTGACCAAACTCACCCGCAGTACATTCAGGGATATCTGGGGAGTCATGGGTCTCCTTTCCTAACACCACATTCTTCCAACCCCCCAGATGGAAGTCCTTGTCCACCACCACCTTCTCAGGACTAGACAGAATGGAATCATTACTCACCATATTTCGCGTAAGAAGAGTCATCCAAGATTGAAACTACAAACGAACTGAAGCCCATATTGGTGGCATAACACACTCTGTCATCCCTGTGTGACAACACAAGGAATAGGTCTGGACAAAGAACCACCGGGCCCCCTAGGTCCCCTGGTGGAGATGAGGCCGAAGCCACCATGAATTCAAAAAACCAGTGGAGCGAGAACTTGCAGATCAAGTCAAATATTCAAAAGTAGCATAAAACAATGTTAATCACTCTCATAAAACAATGTTAATCACTCTCATAAAGTAGCATAAAACACAATTTTAATCACTCTCATCGCTAGCCTTTTTAAGTACCTTAAATGATAATGTTTGGCTACATAATTCAACACAATATATCATAATAGAATAATATCATGTATCATAATCTAAGCATTGTTGATTAGAACCAAATTCATTTCAACTCGTATAATGTCAACATGTTTATTAGGAGTCAAATATAAAATAAAAGATCTATTTTGGCAAGGATGACCAACACTTATAATATCAACATGTTTATTGGGAGTCAATTACAAAATAAATGATATATTTCGACGAGGGTGACCAACTCCTATAATCTCAGCATGTTTATTGAGAGTCAAATATAAAATAAATGATCTATTTTGATGAAGGTGACCAGAATGACAATGCAATCAACAACGTCCAAACTCAAGACATCAAATTTTATTCTCCCTAGATGCACATCATCTCTAACATATGGATTAAGTGATGGTGCTACAAAATGTAGAGAACTATCAAAGAGGAAGAAGTATTAAAGGTAATATGTATGCTTGAAAGTATATAGAGGTTGATTCAAACATTTGAGTTATTTGGTAGAAAATGCTTCCACCAATGTAAATGTAACCCCCCTTGTTTGTTTAATGACGATGAGAATTTTATTTAATAATTATCTTAATTTGGAAAAGAGGATCATAACCTTAATTATTATATGCATATAAATCAAATTTAACAAATTAGGTTCACGATACAATTATCAAAATATTTTGAAGAGAATTAAATAATTAAGAAATAAATAAATAAAGGAGGGATGAGAATTGTGTTATAAAAACATCAATAAGTGATAAGAGTTAGATATAAGGGAGGAGGAGGGTCATAATAATCAAGTTGTTCACCTTAACCATCCAAAGGATCTTTAACACTAGGGATGAACTCCTAGCCAATGAAATTGTTTTTGTTATTTTTTCCTTTGAGGTGCCAAGAATTGTGAAAACAAATAAAATAACAAGGTCCAACCCAAGGGTACTTACCATTGTTATGCCAACCAAGGAGGCCACAATAACACTAAGACAATATTATATACATGACAAGGACTAACCATCATTTTTTCTTTAAGGGGATCAATGGGATCTATGAGAATCATATTGTTGTGCTTCATAACTCGCGCCCTACTTGATTAGTTGACCAAGTGGGGACCCCCTTATTTTTTTTCTAGATTTTCCTTTTCTCTTTTTCCTTGCCTCGTGTTTTTTTTTTCTTTTTATATTCTTTTCAATCTCTCATTGATCAGAGGATCGGGGATCTGAAGTGACAACTTCAAGTCTGATCCCCAAAACCCTAATTAGTGAAATTTCCTTTCCCCTTTGTTTTTTTTTCTTTTGTTTTAGTCTTTCAATGATGTGAGTTATAGTAATATCGAGGAAACTTGACACCCTCATACCCCAAAACTCTAAAGATCACTCCTTGTTCATGATGAGGATTGGACCTTAAGAGGTTCGGGGGTGTCATGGTGACATGACCACCCCAACCCTCAAAAGTATGACATGCAAAGGGTTAATAGGAACATATGAGAAACCCTAGTCAAGTGATGGCCTACTAGCATCACCTAACTTAAACCTTATAACTAGAGATATTCCTCTCTTATTTTGACACTTTGTTTCCAGTTAACATAAGCTATCAAGAGCAATTCTTTGTCACTTTTTCATCCCTAGCGACCTTGGTGCCCTAGAAATTGTTAGTGTCTTGTGATTGTGTTTGTGTGTGATGTTCTAAACCACTCAATAATTTGTGATCCCTTCTTTTTTCTAGGTAGGATTCCTCATGCAGTGCCTTGTTCTTCTTCTTTTTATTTTCTTTGTTGTAATTTATTTCCTATTTTGTTGGTCTCCTTGGGTAAAGTTTGCTTGTTTTGTGGTGGTGGTTTGGGGGTTTGCTTGCCTCCTTATTGTAGTTTAGGGTTTCTAGTTATCCTAGTTTAGAGTTTAGCATTTTAGGTTTGCTTTGATAAAGTATCCACTACATGTGTTCAATCATTGAACCTTGCAAACAAAGCCAAAAAATTAGTTTTTCCCTCAAAGGAGTGAGAAAGACATAGATCAAACTTAGAAAAATCCTAAGTACAGATCTGAATCCTAAAAGTCTTAGGGACCTCCGATCCCTGAAAGGATTTGGCCTTTCAAAGATCAATCATTTGGAGAAGCCTATGACCCTTAAGATTTTAGGGATCCCCAATCCTCAAAACCTGACCCTACTCTTCTTCCATAGTTGTCTTACCATGTGCATAATGATGCATTAGGGATCTAGCATACCCAACACCCAAAAAAATATTGAGGATGCCAATATCCTTGACACCCCAAAAAGTAAGAGGAGCTTCCTTTGGCCCAATCACTCAATTTTCAAAAATATTTTGGGGGTTTTTGACATACCCAAAATACAAAATCATTAGGGATGTCAACACTCCCAATCCCCAAAAGCACACCCCTTTGAAGGGCATATACACTTTGTGTCATGAATATGTATATCCCTGATCACTGAAAGGAAAACAACCTAAGAACCCCCGAAATTCCAAACATTTTGTTTTTCTTATTGAATTTCATGATCTAATGAGTTAAAGGGCTAGTAGTTAAGGATTTTGTATATTATTGCATGGGAGATGATGCATTTATATTCATTTGATTTTTTTTCAATAGTTAGTTTTATTTTTGTCCATAGTTTAGATAGTTGAATAAAGTGGTGAATGGAACTGACTCCTATTTGTTGTGCAGAAGAAAGTATGAAAACATTCACCCCAATGAAGTATGAGTTTCAAGGGTACTCAAAGTCATCCTCGCTTGGTAATAACTACTAGGATATCACAAATATTGCTCTTGTTCATGTGGACTTTAAGGAATTCAAAGCCTGCATGGTGAAATGAGAGAGAAAATATTTCGAGGCAACAAATTTGGTGTTATCAAGTTTGGTTCAAGTAAATACTTTCCCTATTTCAATGTAGTCCATTTACCTAATCATGGCCTTTGTTGAAATCTATGATCCTGTGAGAAGGAGGGTATTTGGAAAAGAAGGACACGTCATGTTGGATGCACGACCAAAAAATGTGGAAGCAGTTTTCCACATCCAAACATATGACAATTATACCAAGGCCTCCATAGAATATGGAGAAGGTTACTACATTTAAGAGCTTGAATATGATGTTTACATCAATGTGAACTTCCTGGAGAGGCCAAGGAAAATTCATCAACTAGATAAAATGAACTTTCATAGGGTTTGTCTCTGAGAAGACATTAAAAACTATGTCACTCTTCTTAACAGGATGTTTGGACTCCCACAAGAAAAACAATTGGATATTTGGATGGTACTTTTTAGTCCTAAGATCAGATTATAGAGGGGGGGGGGGGGAATCAATAATCTACCAAATAATCAAACTTTTCAACCTCGTAAACTTAAACCAACATTCACAAGATTAACCATAATCACAACAAATGAAAATCCTAAACATGCAAGTTCATCCACAAAGCTAAAACATAGATTTATCTCATGGAAACCTAGATAGGGAGAAAACCACGTCGGGAATTAGTACCCACTAAATGATGTACTTTTTTGAAGTATGTCATGTGAGAAGCTTAACCATGTTAGGAGTTTACAACAACATTGTTAGGTGCTACCCGATTAAGGCATTTGCCTTAGGTCTATTAGGACCTTTACCCTGTTAAGAGCAGCCTTGTTAGAGGACTTTAAACACTTGACAAAGTGTTACCTTTTTAGAGGATTTACAACAAAGATATGTTAGGATCTACCCTGTTAGGGGATTTAACCTGATGCAACTATTAGGGAACAACAGAAAGAATGATCTGTAGAACAACACTACCTCTGCTTGATGAGATCTACTGAAGCACAAAATCACTTCTCAACACACTTAACTCTTTCATGGATTGCTTGCAACTCACACTTTTCACCACACTTGTCCAACACACGATCAACACTCGTAACTTTCAAGTTCATCCATTATATATTGAAATTTTAAGTCCACCACCTTAATCAAGCCCTAAATTATAATTTCAAACATCCCACTCAAATCCAATGCACCACATAACAAAATTAAATGCACAAAATATATTTCCAAGACCGCATTAGCCAATACAACAATTTACATAGAATGTTGTGTCAAGGAGTTAGACACGTTTTGACCAAACACCAGATTCCTCTAGAATCTTCTCCACATGCTAGAATAAAATAATGTGATTCCAGATCATCAACTCCAATCATGAAGACATGTCACCAGAATGTGACTAACTCAATCGATTCCACCACAACCTTAACACCGATCAAAGATTTAACAAATGTCACTCAAGAACACAAAAACTGTAACTTGTTAACAACTCTGTCTCTACTCACTAGTCACCCAAAGTAGTTTTGATCACAACTGTAGCATCTAAACATTGTTGAACACCATATCCTATAACCGTGCCACAAGTCACAATAAAGATTTTACAAGATAGTCAAATCATATATCACCTTTGATTATCTGTTCTAGCAGTTGCACTTTTCTATTTCAACTGATCACAACTTTCACATAAGATCACTTCAGTAGTGGAGGTCATGCATTAAACATCTAGAGACACACCTAAGTCTCCCATAAATATATAAAACACTAAAATTTACTGCAATCCTTCATTCATCACAACTATGCTTGGCAACATACTAAGAACACAAACTCAATAGTTGGCATCAACGACAACATAATATCTGAATATCATTTAATCAAATCTACATCATGACATCTCTAAAAATCACTTACAAACACTACATCAGATATACCAACAATCTCCCCTTTTGGCATTGATGGAAACACTTTCTACCTCACCATTGATGGCACCACTCTCTTCCTTACTCCAACATGATACATTATGCAAAAAAATGTTTCAACTTATGTTTTTCACTTGTTCTGCAATTACTCCCCCTTTCACGGGCATCACACATTCTCCCCTTTATCATACATACATTCTCCCCCTTTTACAACAATTCCAAAGGTGTCAAACACACTTGATGTTTTCTCTACTGTACCTGACTAACCAAAACACGTGACTACATAGACTTCCCCCCATAAGGAGTAGCTCCACAACATCAATCCACACAAAAGATATTCAATGAATACACTTGGATTGATGCAACTACATCTTCTTTTAATTCAAATCAGATAGGGGAATGACCCCCAACCTACCTCTTAGATACTCAAATGTATCCTTAGGCAATGGTTTAGTGAAAATATCAACAACCCGCTCCTTAGTTGGCACATACTCCAACCTCACTTCCTTTTCTTGTACTTGTTCTCTAAGAAAATGATATTTGATAGCTATATGCTTAGTCTTGGAGTGCATCACCTGGCTCTTTGAAATGTTAATAGCACATGTATTGTCACAAAAGATAACTACTAGTTTAGTTACCTTCTCCTGAATTCCTTCCAGAATCTTCTTGATCCATACTACATATGTACAATTAATTATAGCAACAACATACTCAGCTTCAACTATTGATTGAGATATACAGTTTTTCTTCTTTCTTGTCCAAGACACAAGCCTTTCACCAAGAAAGAATTCACCTCCACTTGTTCTCTTCTGATCATCAACATTACCTACCCAATCAACATTAGTAAAAACATTTAAAGATAAATCACCTTTGTGTCCATACTAGAGACCATGATCTTCAGTCCCCTTAAGATATCTGAAGATTCTCTTTACTGAAACCAAATGAGATTCCTTAGTATTAGAAGAAAAACTCACCACTAATCCAACTACCTATGTTATGTCTAGTCTACTATTCACTACATACAATAGCTTACCGATTATGGACCTATAAAGTGTCTCATCCACCTCTTTAGAGTCATCTTCCTTTGATAGTTTGCAACCGATTAGCATATCAGTACCAACTGGTTTTGAGTCTTCTAGCCCAAAAGTCTTCAATATTTCTCTTACATATTTGGACTAGCTTATGTAGATACCATTTTTCATTTGTTGAACCTACAATCCAATGAAGAATTTAATCTCACCGATCATAGACATCTTGAATTCTTTCCTCATCTCATCTACAAATGATTTTTTCATTTCTTCATTGCCACTAAAAATGATATCATCTACAAATATCTCTGCTATCAGTAGCTTGTCATCTTTCTCAGTCTTTAAATACACATTACTATTATCATTTTTCCTTAGGAAGCAAATATAAATTAGATATGAATGCAATTGCTCATACCATGCGCTAAGTGCTTATTTCAACCCATACAAAGCTTTCTATAATTTACACACCATGTTCTTACCTTCTGAATTAGCAAATCCTTCAGGTTGTTGAATGTATACCTCTTCTTCCAAAACATCATTAAGAAAAGCTAACTTAACATCCATTTGATATACCTTTAATCCTTTATAAGTAGCATATGCAAGCAATATCCTTACACCTTCAATTCTAGCCATAGGTGTAAATGTTTCACCATATTCCAGGCCTTCCTCTTGTGCATATCCTTTGCATACCAATCTTTCCTTGTTCCTTACCACTTCACTTGTCTCATTCATCTTGTTTCTCAAAACCTACTTATTACCAATCACATTCTTGTCCATCGGTCTGGGCACTAATGTTCAGGTTTTGTTCTTATCAATCTTCTCCAATTCTTCTTCCATAACTTTCACCCAATATTCATCTTTCAATGCATCTTTCACTATTTTAGGTTCAAATTTAGATAACAAACAAGTACCTTCTCTCATCTTCCTTCTTGTTAACACACCTACATTTTTGTCACCAATAATTTAATCATGGGATTGATTCAACTTTACATACTTTGGAAATACCAGTTCAGTCCTAGAGTTTCTTCAATCGCTTGTATCAGTTCATGTTCATTGACTTTTCTCTTCATCAATTCTACTGTAGTGTCCTGCTCCATTAGTTATACATAAACAAACCCACATTCTTCGGGTTCCTTTCTGTTAGATTCGTCACTTTTCTCAAAAAATCCATCTATTCTTACACTGGCACTTTCCACTATCTTATTTGTTCTCTTGATCAAGCACTTGTAGGTTTTTCTCTTTAAGAGTATCCTAAGAATATCCCCTCATCACTTCTTGGACCAAACTTACCTGTATTTTCATCTCTTTTTACATAGCATCTACTCTCAAAATTTTTGAAATAACTTACACATGGTGATCGACCATTCCACAACTCATAGGGAGTTTTGTTTGTACCTTTCTTCAAATAAACTCTATTTAATGTGCAAACAACAACGCTCGCCACTTTTCTCCAAAATGTTGTGCAACACCCTTTTGAATCATTAATGTCCTAGCACAATCAATGATAGACCTATTTCTTCTTGTAGAAATACCATTTTGCTGAGGTGTTCTAGGAGCTGATATTTTTCTTTGAATTCCCTGTTCTTCACAATATGTAGTAAACTCATGTGAATTAAACTCACCTCCTCTATCGTATATAAGGCATTTCAAGGTCTTACCAGTCTCCTTCTCCACTTTGGCTTTGTAGATCTTAAACATGTGAAAAAATTCATGTTTGTCTCTTAAAAATATATCCCACATCATTCTAGAATAACCATCAATAATCAACATAAAATATCTATCACCATAGTAACTCTAAGTTCTCATTGGACCACATAGGTTGGTATGAACTAGATCTAAAATACTTTCAGAAGAATAATTTTTACTAATGAAACTAGAACTAGTTAACTTCCCAAGATGACATTCTTTACACATTACATTGTCTAGTTTTACTAGGTTAGGCAAACCTCTTACTATCTTCATCTTACTGACCTAGATCAAGTTATCAAAAATTACATGAAAAAACCTCTTATGCCATAACCAACAATATTCTACCTTATCAATCAAATAACTCTTAATAGCATAATTTAGATGGAACAAGTTACCTTTAGTTTATTAATTGATAGCAATCAGTTCTCCTAATTTCCCAATAATCCTGCATATACCTCCATTGAACTCCAATCTATATCATTTGTTATTCAACTGAGAAACACTTAACAAATTGTATCTTAGACCATCAATGTAGTAAACATCATCACAAATTGTTTAATCATTCAAAGTAATAGATCCTTTACCTTTTACCAAACAGGGAGCATCATTCCCAAATCTTACCAAGCCTCCATCACATTCTTCCAACTTGATGAGTTTTCTTCTATCACCGATCATATAATGAGTGCACCCACTATCAATAATCATGTTACCATTGTGATTTTTGTTAGAGACCAAAGCTTTCTCACCTTAATCTGAGGGTTCTTCCTTTACTACAACAAACACAATTTCTTCTTCATCTCTTCCATCATATTCCTCATTGCTAACACCTTCCTCAGCTAGGTAGCATACTTTCTTCTTCTTATCCTTGAATATTCTTGGCTTCTCCTTCCTGTCATTACTAGGGCATCTAAAACCAATATTTCCAATTTTGTTACATGCAAAGCACTTCAAGGGAAACTTACCTTTATAATTACCTTTCCCTCTAGGAAGCCTTATAGCAAATAAGGATTCTAATTCCCCTTGTTATCTTTCTTGAGACAATATAGATTCATAATCATTAGAGTAACATGCTAAAGAACTATTAGATATCTCCTTTCCTTTCCTAGATGGAGCAAGAGTCAATGATGACTTGAAAAAAGCTTCAACTTTAGGCATACTATTATCATAATTGTTTAACTCAAATGTAGTTAATTTCCCTATTAATGCATCAAGATTAATAGTAAAAGTTCCTAGATATTTGAGCTCTTATGTAGCTAAAACCCTAATAGCATACTGAGGTAATAAAGTTATCAACATTTTTCTTTCCACATCCTCCTCAGGAAGATTACCACCAACACCTTCGACAAAAACAACAATTTCTTTGATTCTCTGACTGTATTGCTCAACATTCTCATTTTCTCCATCCCCATATCATCATACTTTCCTCTCAAACTATCAACCTTTGCCTTTTTCACATGTGGATCTCCACCATAGACATTCTTCAACTTCTCCCACATCTCATTAGCAGTATCCAAGTCTTTGATATCAATAAACTATGCATCTGAAAGAGTACTAGCAATAGCTTCCATAGTAGCAGTATGTTCTTTCCTTATCTTCAATTGATCTACAGTTAGGATTCCTGAAGGGACAATATACTTATTAACCACATGATCCCAATACTGGTCACTGGTGTAGTTCCCAAGTCTACTTGTTACTGATAGTTGGCCTGGCTCTACTTCAAGGTATCTGAATGGACCTTATAGGGTATTATCAAACCCTAGCTTGAGGAAGTCACTAAGATATTCACCTCAAGTTCTCTAGACCTAGTTCTCACCATTAAGATACTATCTCGTACTATAGAATCTATTAGGATAGATTCATTCTCCAAGTTAAACTAACTTATTCAACATGAAAAACTAAACTGAACATATTACACAAAGAACACATAATAGATTGTAGAAGGAAAGGCCAAATAATCTCTATATTTCTATCTAAATCTACTACATGTACAATCCTCTACAATCTCTTATCTATCTACTCTTCTCACTCTATCGAATACAAACTTCTAACTATATAGCTTCTTTCTTCAAAATATCTGGCGTCCTCCAACAACTTCAACAACTTTGTACAGATGGCGTGGGTGGTCCATAAATGACCCTCCCATCATTGGAATAGGTTTCCCTATCCATTAAAGACAAAAATGACACACTAAGAGCCATTTCAGTTGACCCAACTGGTCACAAATGTCACATCCCATGTTTCCTGGGCTGTTAACCGACATAACTGAGCAACAGACCACCATTATTGAGCAATAGTCCTAAGCGCCAAAATAAACTTTGCCTTCAATACCCGAGCGTCAGTTAACAAACCCAAAATCTGCAAGCATCACTGAGCAACATCCCCGGGCACCAAATGTAACCTGAGAGACATTACCGAGCGACATTTTTGAGCATCAAAGTTGCCTGAGCACCAATATAACTTAGCGTCATTTGCCCATTTCGGTTGTTAGAGCCTTGTGAGATTTCCAAAGGTTTATAAGCTACCTCAACACAAACTTAAACTAGAAAACAACTACTAAGAAACATATGGTGTTTGTTCACCAATTGACCTCGGTCATTACAAGAATGGTGGAACAAAACACCTTATAAACTAAAAAATGCTTCCTAACCTAGAAATGTTTCTAACCTTAGGTGCTCTTGCACCATACTCCCCAAACAAAAATAAATCAACTTCCAAGTGATTGGAGTAAGTCAGGATTGATGCCTAACTTTTTAAAATTTGTTTCTTGTACCCATGTAGCCTCTGAATTAGCTTGTCCTTGCCATTTGACCAGATGTTCCATAAATGTTTGCTTCTAGTTTGCTTGGAAACTCTTGAATTCAAAATCCCCTCTGGCTTCAGTTTCGGTGTAACAAGAAGTTTCAGTGCTTTGAGATCCTTTGTATCTGCTGCTAGATCAGAATCCCCTTCTGAAATTGGTCCTTTATAGGTTACCAAATCTGTCGCATTGAAAAAAGGAGACAATCCTATATTTGTAGGAAGATCAACTTTATAAGCATTAGACTCATACTTTGCCAATATTGCATAAGGGCCTATCTTCCTCATCTGAAGTTTACTCAAAATTCCTTTATGTAACCTTGCTTTGTTTAGGTGCACCATGATCAAATCTCCAATTTGAAAGTGAATATCTCTTTTCTTGGCATTTACCTTCTACTTGATGTGAGTTGTACTCTCTATTAATGCTTCTTTGACTGAGTAATGGACCTCCTTCATGGATTGAGAAAAATCTTCAACATACCCACTCCTCTCTATATTGCTTCCAAGATCCCTTAATTCACATATACCCCTGGGATGAATCTCATACACTATTTCAAAAGGATTCTTTCTAGTGGATCTATTGACTGTATCAGTGTATGCAAATTCTGCTTGAGAAAGTAACTGATTGCATGATTGCCCATACTCTTTGGTGAGGCATCTCAAAAGATTGCCTAAGCTTTGGTTCACCACTTTAGTCTAACCATCAGTCTGTGGATGATATGCTGAGCTAAAGGAAATATTTGTACCAAGCTTTTGCCATAAGGTTTTCCAAAAATGAATGATGAACCTAGAGTCTCTATCTGATACAATACTCAAAGGTAATCCATGTATCCTTACTGCTTCTCTAAAGAATAGATTTGATATGTAACATGCATCATGTGTGGTCTTGCATGGCACAAAGTGAGCCATCTTGCTGAACCTATCCACAATCACAAAGACGATGTCCATTCCTTGTTTGGTCTTTGATAGTCCAACTACAAAATTCATACTAAGGCATTCCCATGGTCTATTTGGGATAGGAAGGGGCTGATACAATCCTATATTTGATGAAGTCCCTTTTGCCTTCTGACAAACCATACAAGTCTCTACATACATTTGGATGTCCCGATTCATTCTTGGCCAATATTAATACCTCTTGACCAACTCTAGAGTTTTATTCAACCCAAAATGTCCACTTAATGAACTATTATGCTTCTCTTGTATTAGGTTCTCTCTCATGGAATCTCTCTATACACATAGTTGTCCTCCTTTAAATAGAAGACCTTCTTGAAGAGTATACTAAGAGTACTCAGTATGAAAGTGATTTTGATAATCTTGACATACCTTGTATGCTACTAAAAAGTCATCATCTGCTGGATACAGATCCTTTAAGCTTTCAATGTCGATGCTTCTTAGCTAAACTTCTTGGACTGTGAGTAATTTTCTACTCAATGCATATTCTACTTTTTTCTATACTCCTTTCTTGTGCTTTATTATGAACGTATAGGCTTGTATATACTCCACCCATTTCATATGCTTATGGCTTAGTTGATCCTGTGAACTTAGAAAACTCAAAGCCTGATTGTCGATAAAGACTACAAATTCTTTGGGAAGGAGATAATGTCTCCATTTCCTTAGTACTTGCACTAATACATTCAATTCAAAATTATATGAGGAATACTTCATCTTTGCATCACTGAGCTTCTCACTATGAAAGGCTACTGGCTTTCCTTCTTGACTCAAGACTGCACCGACAACAATGTTACTAGAATCACACTCCACGGTAAACAATTTGTCAAAACTAGGAAGTGTCAATATTGGTTGAGTCACTATCCTTTTTTTCACATGCTCAAATCCTTCATCATCCTGCTCATTCCATTGGAACTTGGCTTTCATACCTCCTTTGATGGTATCTAAAATAGGTGCACTGATTTCATAGAACTGTTTGATGAATTTTCGGTAGAACTATGCTAAACCATGGAGGCTTCTTACTTCAGTAGCTGACTTCGGTGTAGGCCAATTCAAGATTGCTTCCACCTTGCTAATATCCATCTCCAAGTTACCTTCTGAGATAACAAAACCTAAATACACCAACTCTTGCTTCATGAACTCACTCTTTTCCAAGTTGATTGTCAACTTTTCTTCATGCAATCTTTGCATTACCATTTGCAGATGTCTAAGATGATCCTCTTTGGTCTTGTTGAACACTAGGATGTCGTCTAAGTATACTACAACCCATTTTACAATGAAGTCCTTCAAAACCTCATTCATCAATCTCATAAATGTGCTTGGGGAATTTGACAACCCAAAAGGCATAACAAGCCATTCATAAATTCCTTCGATAGTCTTAAAATCAATCTTCCACTCATCTCCCTCTTTAATTATGATCTAATGATATCCACTCATAAGATCTATCTTGGAGTAATATCTAGCTCAACCAAGACAATCCATCAAATCTTCTATCCTTGGTATTGGAAACCTATACTGGATAGTAATCCTATTTATGGCCCTGGAATCGGTACACAACCTCCATGTACCATCTTTCTTTGGGGCTAAGAGTGTGGGAACAAAACAAGGACTTATGCTCTCTCTAATCAACCCTTGGTCAATTAGTTCTTGGATTTGGTTATAAATCTTCGCATTCTTCTTCGGGGTCATCTTATAATCATCTTTATTTGGAAGTGAGGCTCCTGGGATAAAGTCAATCTGATGACTAATAGATCTCTAAGGTGGTAGGATAACTGGTTGACCATCACTAAATATGGCCTGATATTGAGTTAACAATCTTTGAATCTATAAAGGTAACTCTTTCCTCTTATTTCCTCTTTCACCTTTTGGTTTTAAAACCAAAGCAAATCCTAGTCCTTCTTCTTCTTCCAATGTCTTTAAGAATTCTTTCTCGCCAACCATTAGTAGGTTGGGACCTCTTTTCTTTTCTTTCTCTTCTTCCAAGGTTGACTGTACCCTGAAAGTTATTTCATCTTTCTTGAAGAAATAGAGTTCTCAACTCCATCATGCACTGCAGCTCGATCAAACTGCCAAGGTCTACCTAATAGCAGATGACACGCATCCATGGGCAGGACATCACACAAAACTCTGTCCTTATACCTCCCTATAGAAAATTCTATCCAATATTTCTCATTGGCTATTACATGTTGATCTGTATTCAACCAAGTAACTCTATAAGGATTAGTGTGAGGATTCCTTGTCAATTTTAACTTCTCAATAGCTTCTAAAGAAAATATATTATCAGTAGAAATTGAATCTATGATAAATTTACACACCTAATCGAGTACCTTACAATTGACTCAAAACAAAGATCTTCTCTAGCTTGGCTCTTCTTTGATGAGTGCTCACCGAACCATCAAATACTCTCCTATCTTTGATCCTATGCCGACTTGTTTTGTCTTGCTACTAGAAGACTCTTCTTGCACATAGCTAGCTCTTTTCTCTCCTCCTTATGAAGTAGAGCTTTTTGCAGGACACCGATATGCAGGATGCGCAAACTTCTGACAGTTATAGCACTTCATCGAAGAGAATTAAGATCATCTTCCTTGGTTATCAGTTCTTCCTCTTAAACTGTTGCTTGAACCCTTTCCTTGGTTGTAACTACCTCTAGTGTTACTGAATTCTCCTTGATTCTCTGTGAGTTTGGACTCACTCTGATTCTTAGCTTCAGGATTCCTTCCTCCATATCCTCCTCTATGACCTCTATTGTCTCTTCCTCTACCTCTACTATTTGAATCTTGATTCTTTTTGAACTTTTCCTCTACCTTGAGATCTAGTTGATAACATTGGTGTACAGTCTTGGGGCTTAAGAGGCTGATCTCTTCTTGAATACTCCATTTAAGGCCATTATGATACCTTTCCACTTTTAGGCTTTCTTATTCCATCACATGGGACCTTAAGCATAGCTTATGAAATTCTTTTGTATAGGCACTGACTTCTAAGTCCTACCTTTTCTTGTGCAACTGCACTTCATAATCATCAGGAAGGTAAGTTTCCTTCATCTTTTCCACCATACCTTTCCAACTTGCTATGGGGTTCTTTCCTCCTTTTGCCCTTTCATCTTGGACAAATTTCCACCAAGTGAGAGCAGTTCCTCTCAATCTTGTCTTGTCTATTCTAACTTTCTGAACTTCGGTCACACTATCACAATCAAAGTGATTTTCAAGACCTTCTATCCATTTCATGATTAATTCCAGATCCATCTTACCACTAAATAAAGGCACACCTTCTAAAGACTTACCACTCATTGCCTTTAATGCTTTCAAGAATGGCTCTTTGAAGCACAGGGTTTGGCTCTGGGATCATGTCCTCCTTGGGCATTGATTTACCCTTCCCATCAACTTCTCTCATCAGTTCACTTATTGTTGTAGTTTGAAGCTGCACTTCTTCTAATTTGCATGCCATTTCAGCTAACTACTCCTTCAGGAGTCTATTCTCCTCTCCCTATTCTCTAACATCTCTTTCTAGCTCTGCATTGGACACCATGTTGGATGAATTTACAAACTCTTCTAAAAATCACACCCAAATAACACAAGCCCAATTCTCTAACTTTCTTTGATACCAATCTGGTGTAGTTCCCAAGTCTAATTATTACCAAGAGTCAGTCTGACTCTACTTCAAGGTCTCTAAATAGACCTTATAGGGTATTATAAAACCCTAGCTTGAGGAAGTCACTAAGATCTTCACCTCAAGTGCTCTAGAGACCTGGTTCTCATCATTAAGCTACTATCTCATACTATAGAATCTATTAGGATAGATCCATTCTCCAAGTTAAACCGACTGATTCAACATGAAAAACTGAATTGAACATATTATACAAAGAACACATAATATATTGCAGAAGGAAAGGCCAAATACTCTTTGTATTGATATCTGAATCTACTACATGTACAATTCTCTACAATCTCTTATCTATCTACTCTGCTCACTCTATCGAATACAGACTTCTAACTATATAGCTTCTTTCTTCAAAATATCTCGTGTCCTCCAACAACTTCAACAACCTTGTATAGAAGGCATGGGCAGTCCATAAATGACCCTCCCATCACTGGAACAGGTGTCCCTATCCATTAAGGAAAAAAATGACAAGTTGAGAGCCATTGCAGTTGACCCAGCTGGTCACAAATGTCACATTCCGCATTTCCTAGGTTGTTAACTGACATAACCGAGCAACTGACCACCATTACCGAGCAACAGTCTCAAGCGCTAGAATAAAATTTGCCTTCAATACCTGAGCGTCAATTAACAAACCCAAAATCTACAAGCAACCCCAAGCACCAAGTGTAATCGAGAGACATTATCGAGTGACATTTCTGAGCAACAAAGTTGCCCGAGCACCAGTATAACTTAGCGTCATTTTCCCATTTCAGTTGTTAGAGCCTTGTGGGATTTCTAGAGGTCTATAAGCTACCTCAACACACAATTAAAATAAAAAACAACTACTAAGAAACATATGGTGTTTGTTCACCGATTGACCTCGGTAATTACAAGAATGGTGGAACAAAACACCTTACAAACCGAAAATGCTTCCTAAACTAGAAATGTTTCTAACCTTAGGTGCTCTTGCACCAGTCACCCATACCTTTAAGATAGAGCTTTATCCAATTGCACCAAACTGAGTAGTTCTCTCTTCTAAATTTAGGACCTTCTTTTCTCATCATCTCCAGATCTTTACCCCAAGCTATTAAGCTTCACCACAATAGAGGACCTAAGCTTTGATACCAATCGTTATTCCTAAGATCATATTATTGAGGGAGGGGGGGAATCAATAATCTACTAAATAATCCAAATTTTCAACCTCTTAAACTTAAACAAACATTCACAAGATTAACCATAATCACAACAAATGAAAATCATAAACATGCAAGTCCATCCACAAAGTATATACACAGATTTATCTCATGGAAACCCAAACAGGGAAAAACCCATGGTTGGAAAAAGTACCCAATCAATGATGTACTTTTTTGAAGTACGCCCTATGAAGAGCTTAACCCTATTAGGATTTTACAACAACATTGTTAAGTGCTACTTGGTTAAGGGATTTGCCTTAGGCATATTAGGACCTTTACCCTATTGAGAGTGGACTTATTAGAGTACTTTAAACACTTGACAAAGTATCACCTTGTTAGAGGATTTACAACAAAGACCCGTTAGGATCTACCTTGTTAAGGGATTTAACCTGCTGCAACTGTTATGGAACAACAAAAATAATGATATGTAGAATAACACTATGTCTTCTTGATCAGATTCATTGAAGCACAAAATCACTTCTCAACATACTTAACTCTTCCCTGGCTTGATCTCAACTTGCACTTTTCAATGCACTTGTTCAACACATGATCAACACTCATAACTTTCAACTTCATCCATTATATATTGAACTTTTAAGTCCACCACCTTAATCAAGCCCTAAATTATAATTTCAAACATCTCACTCAAATACAACATGCCACATAACAAAATTAAATGCACAAAACATATTTCCAAGACCACGTCAACCAATACAATGATTTACATAGAATGTTGTGTCAAGGAGTCAAACATGTTTTGACCAAACACAAGCTTCCTCTAGAATCTTCTCCACATCCTAGAATCAAACAATGTGATGCCAGTTAATCACCTCCAATCATCAATACATATCACCAAATTGTGACTAACTCAATCGATTCCACCACAACCTTAACACCGATCACCGATCAAAGATTTATCAACTGTCACTCAAGAACACAAATACTATAACCTGTTAACAACTCTGTCTCTGCTCCTCGGTCACCCAAAGTAGTTACAGTCACAACTGTAGCATCTAAACATTGTTTAACACCATATCCTATGACCGTGCCAAAAGACACAAAAAATATTTGACAAGCCAGTCAAATCATATATCACCTGTCATTAACTGTTCTAGTAGTTGCACTGTTCTACTTCAACCGATCACAACTTTCACATAAGATCACTTTAGCAGTAGTGGTCATGTATTAGACATCCAGAGACACACCTAAGTCTCCCATAAAGATATCAACCATTGAAATTCATTAAAATCCTTCATTCATCACAACAATGCTTGGAAACATACTATGAACACAATGTCAATATATGGCATCAATGAAAACATAACATCTGAGCATCTTGTAATCAAATTTCCATCATGAAATCTTCAAAAATCACTTACCATCATTGCATCAGACATGCCAATAATAATTTTCATCAAGACCATTAGGGTCTAGAAGGAGAAGATTGAATGGGGAAAGATCATAAGTGATATCCTTCACAAGAAACTAATAGCAATCAAAACTGACCCAAAATTCTACATGACCTCCTATTTAGTCTATGTCCTAGCAACACAAGCCACCTTCATCGACTTGAAAAGGGTAGGTTCACTAGTAGATGAAAGGACTAGGGTATATACTCACCATCCTCAATTATCCCTCAAGAGAATTGTAGGTAAACCTAATTACATGATAGTGAATGATGCTTGCATCTTTATAGTCACTAGGGATTTTGAAGGAGATTTTTCTAAGAGGATTTCACCTGAGGCCACAACACAAATCAAAAATTTTGGAAATTATTATATTCAATTCCAAACATTCACATATATCAGGGTGGTAAGATGCAATTTGAATCCACCAAAGCTCACAAGGTATCCCTCTGACATACTCATTATTATGGAGATGTGTATACAAGTGGTTGATTCCCATTTATTAATTATCAACAAGCATAAGTCTTACTTTTAGTTCCCCATCTGAATAGGAGCTCACAATGTCCAAGACATAAAAGTAGCAAAATTGGTTGGACTAGAGTGTGTAAAGTGTCCACTAGATGAAATCTCCATCACAAGGGACAAATTTGACCTGATTGGTACTTTTAGTAATGTGATGGGGAGTCATTTCAAACACGAGGCTCACCTCAAGGATCATTGGGAAAATTGTGTTGATGATTATTAAGTCAGGGTGAACGATTAATGGAAGATGGATCTGGGCACAACCTGAGATGCTCTAGGGATGTACATATGTGAGGATTATCAAGCCAAGGATATTGAGGAAAGGCTTTGTCCTATCTATAATAGAAACAAAAAAATTTATTGTATTTTTTTAACAACGATGCCCATGAAAATGAATAAGAATATGTTGATTACATGGCAAGGCATGTAGTCAAGTGCACAAAGGATTGGACGAGTCAGTCATATAAATTTGACCTGGTACCAATAGTAGAAGGAGTTGATAAGATACCAAAGGATAAGCCTAACACTTCTATGGATAATAAATTTGACCCATAGAAGCAATTCACATCTACTTCTAATTAAAGAGAATCTTTAGAAAATGAATGTTCTGTCACTACATAGGCACCCATTCCAATTAGTAAGAAATAAAAGAAAAGAGAGAAGAAAAAGGATGATGCCTCAAATTTTTCCACTAATACTATTTATACTCTTGTTGTCCCTATTAATATTGATTTATCCACACTAGATACTGATCCTACTATAGTTACTCCCACACCTGCTCCCACCCTAGTTATTACAATAGATATCCCTTCATCATCCTCTGAACAAAGGATTCCTTCCTTCAAGGTTAAGCTAAAGAAGAGAAAGCCCTCCAAAGAAGGTTAGTGAGTATATAAGAGGCTAAAGAAGTACCCACCTTCTATTCTCTTAGTATTGGATGTTCCTGAATATGAGGAAGAAGATGAAGGCCCCACTTTGATAACCAAGCCTTAGAAGTAGACTAGATCTACTGCCACCTAAGCTTATAACCTAGGAGAACCTTCTTCAAAAGAGAACTTATCAGAAGTACAACTCAAGTGGATGTTCCAATATAACTTTCAAAAAAAGTAATTCTTTAGATCCATAACATTGAATCATACTCAGTTGTAGAGACAAAGATAAAGGATCTTAAGGAGAAGAAGGAAGACCCTCTTGGAGAAGATTATTTATTCGACATCTTATAGATATTATAGGTATGTAGGAACCCTCACAGGACTCCCCAACATATCACCCATAGGAAGAAGCCTCCATATAGGATATGTTTGGGGAATTGGTCAAAAGGGATGAGGGGAATAGGGGAATATAGATAAGGCAGAAAGGAATATTTCAATAGTTGAAGAAGAAACAAATCCCCAAGAAGCTCCTCCAAACACAGATAAGGATATTTCCATAAAAGAGGTGCAGAACCAAGAAGAATAAATGTATAAAGGAGAAGAGGAAGGAGAAGATGAACAAGAGTAAGAATAGGAAAAGGAGGCTAGCCCTCAAGATAATAAGGATAATAAGAAACTTCTTCAATTCCTACAACCATGCCTCCAAGTCAACAAGTCACATCTTTTTAAGAAGAGGAAGAGATATAGAAACTAGAAGATTTATTTGAGATGCAAGAATATAAGCCACCCATAGGTAATAAAACTCCTATGTGGCTATCTAAGGCATTTAATGCAAGGAAAAGGAGTTAAGAAGAGATAGAAGTCCAATACTTCTTGACTTTAGGGAGAGCATTTTAGGAGGAAGAATCTAGGAAAAAATTTCAAAGAGTGACATATGTCGTTGGAGATAGTAGAGGGCCTTGGAAAGCCCAAATAGTTATCCATTCTAAAACAAAATCAGAGGGAAATGACAATAGATGATCATTTGATGGAGGAAATATATCTTGGGGTACAAACCAAAGAAGGAGAAAAGACATTGTTTCTTCAGTCAATTGTTGTTGTCTTTAGATGGATGTGCAAGGATGAATTTTCCCAGGTCAACCTAGAGACACAAGATGTAGAACTAAACACATATATTACACAACTTGTAGGTTCTATAGAACCCATTGTACAAGTTTCCCTAGAAGCTTGAGGCAAATTTTCCCAAATGGGCTCATTTTTTAAAGCTTGTGTAGAATGATGGCAAGACAAAACAAATTGGTGATGAAGTTATAAGAATAGTATTGATTTTGTATAGGTCTATGGCAAATAAATTATAAATTTTGAAGGGAATGGTTTCAAATAAAGATGGTTGTGGCATTGAGGAAACTATGTTGAGTTTGAAATACTTTATCATTTTTTGAGAATTATAAAGATAACCAGTGTGGAAAATTTGTTGGTAACTTCTATTTTTGAGCTAAAAGATATAAATTTGCCTACATAATGGTCAAGGGTGATAAAGTTAATTGTAAAGGAATATAGGAATAAGATAAATAAAATTTTGGCTAGAAGATAATCCATCAATACTCATATGCAACATGCTAAATAATTTGTGACGACATTGTCATGCATATTTTGGCAGTCAGAGGAACAAGGAAAAATGAGAAACATAGAAGACATTATATAGGAATTTAAGAGAATTTTGCATGGAGCCAATAAAAAGAGGTCATTGATTAGATTATGGGGATTAAACATGAGGAAAAATTTAGAGAGAGGTTGGATGTTAGAGAGAGAGAGAGTATACCGACCCATACCTTTACGCTCCTAGATATGACTACCTCTAATCTAACTCCCCCCACCCAGTTTCTCATCTCGGCTCCAAAGTAAGAATTGATCCAAACCAAAATTAATAATTGGCTTGTTTTTTCATTCATACCCTATCGAAACTATCTCCCAACAAAGAATTCATGCTTTGAGATCTGGTAGGGTTTTGGGTAGTATTGTGTTTTTCTAAAAAATATTTGTACATTTATGTGTCATATCACATTTACTGCGAGATTAGTTAGGTTTAATATGGCTTTGGCCAACTTTATCCCAACACTTGTTGATAGTGTTGGAGTTGTTGTGATGGAAGATCATGGAACCCCTAAATAAGCATCCTTGGAAGTTCATTCCAAAAGTATTTTACGAGGTATGCCCTCACCTGATGTTGTGCTTCTTGTTCAGGATTTTGATACTGTCTGTGAATGGATTGAAAAAATACTTTAATAGGTTATTTTGTGGGTAGAATCCCTCCTGAAAGAATGATGCAAGAATGGGTAGACAAAGCCTGGTCTCCTCCTGGAGTTTGGCTTGATGGTTTTCAAATAATTACCAAGGGTTTCTTTATGTTTTTCTTTTTGAACCCTACCCATGTTGAGGCTATCCTCTCTCATGGGCCCTGGTCTGTTTGGTCTTCTCTTTTGGTTTTTCAATGTTGGTCCTAAGACTTTACTATCTCTGATGAAAAAAAGTTGAGGGTTACAGTGTGGGATGAGTTCCTTGGTCTACCCTTTCCTTCTTGTTATTTCATTCAAGTTATTTCTCTGTCAGTTGGCAAAGTGATTTGTCTTGAAACTGGCCATTTTTCAATGCCCATCCTCAAAAAAGGGTTTGTGTTGAGGTTGAACTTTCACGTGACCTCAAATAAACTGTTAAAAGTTAGGTTGGTGGTCACACCTTCACTCAGAAGGTGCTTTATCTGAACACCTATTATAGGTGTTAGTCTGCAGAGTATAAGATTAAGGATTTCCCTTTGGCTGAGCTAAGGTTGAAATCCCCTCCTAAGGAGGCTAGCTCATGTCTAGTGGAGGGAGATAAGAAGGATGAATGGAAACTTATCATTCATAAAGTCCAAACCTATTCTAATTTTACTCATAAATAGCTAGTTACTTCAACTTCTTAGCCAACCATGGAGACTCCTACATAGGCGGCCTCTATGTCGTCCATTCCTATTTCAAATCCTGACTAGTAGGGGAAATGTTCTAATGTGGTTGTTGCTCAGCCCCCATGGGTATGCACTCCAAAGGAAGCAAATTTTATTTCTTCTCCATCCTTGTGTCATTCTCACAACCCTACTGGGTAGGCTAAGAATGCAGATAGTATCTCAGAAAAGCGAAGAGTTATCTCAGGTGGGGATTCTATTCCTAGCTTCAGAACTAGTTTAGATTTTCTGCATAATAGTTTCTCCTCTCTTGGGGATGAGGATGATATGCAATATTTTTTTTTTATCACGAATTACATCTCATGGAATGTTTGAGGTCTTACAGACCTCCACATAAAATATTTTTTTAGAGAAGTTCATCAACGTGTTTCTACCCTGGATATTTTTTTTTTGTCTCCAAGAGGTTAAAATTGTTGGTTTCATGCTTTCTGCAACATGCCAAGCTATTTGGTCAAATATCCTTTTTTTTTCATCATAGCATAAAGATGGTAGAGGTGGAGTTGTTACTCTCATTTCCCCTTAATGGCATTAGTTTCTTATTGATCATGATTTTGACCCTATGCAGAGAATTGTATGGGTTATGTTGTCAATTGACAATTATTCCTTTGGGATAGTTAATGTGTACGCTCCTAATGATGTTGTTGAAATATTTTAGTTGTGGAGATGGCTTGTTGACTCCCTGACACCTAAAACTTGGGTCATGTGTGGGGACTTCAATATGATTGAGGTCACGTCAGACAAAGATGGGATTTTTCCTTTTTTTATGGATAATTGGAGAGAGAGAAGCTTGGTACTATATGTGTAATAAATTGGGCTTTTTATCCCAATGTTAACAGTCGCCAACCTAGTGGGGTATGGCACACCTGGTCTAATTTTAGAGTTGGTTCTGACAAAATTTTTAAAAGGTTGGATCATGCCATGATCTTGACACAATATTTTTTTTCATTTTCTGAGGAGAAAGAATTACCTGTCCTCTTGTTGATGTGATGATGTCAGACCACTTTCCCATTAACTTCTATATTGAATGATAGAAAACTAAGATGCGGCCTTCCAAGATGCAATTTTATCTCAACACTTCCCTTCTGAGTCATCAACCCCCTATGGACCACATTCAGAGGGTGTGGAATTTGGATCCTAGGCCACGTCATCCTACAAGCTAGATTAAATGGTGGAATGATGTCATCACCCACACAACACACTTTATCTACATTTATGGTAGACAAATTGCTAAGTACCGCATGCATTCCTATGATGCCACTACCAAAGAACTCTATACAACCACTGAAGCTTTGGCTCTGGACCCATTCAATGTAGATTTGCAAGTTTGGCTTACTTAGATTCGACACCAAAAAAAGATGTAGATAGTTATTCTGCTAGAGGTTCTCAGATCAAAGCCATGCTTCACTAGTTGAAGGTGGGAGATAGAGCTTCCAAATAATTCTTATTGGGTTTGAGATCTCGTCACAACTTTGTGGGGATTAAAAGAATCAAATAAGGCCAGTCTATGCTCACTAAGATTCCAGACATTCTCCAAGCCTTTGTCCATCACTATAAGAAGGTGTTCATAGTGAAGGGAAGCTCTCCTGCTAGAGGCCAATCTTTATTAGATTACTTACCAGTAGTGCCTAAATGACTTTCCATGGCCCAACAAACCATTTGTGATCAACTTCTCATTGTTGATGACCTTAAGGAAGCTGTCTTTTCCATGGCAGATGATAAAGCCCTTGGGTGTGACGGGTTTCCTTGTGAATTCTACAAGGCACTCTGGGAGTCTGTTGGCCCCAACCTTCATAAGTTCTATCTTGAAGCTTTCCATTGCTAGTCTCTAGGGGAAATTATCAACAAAGGGAACATAAAATTCATATCCAAGGCAAGAGATCCTAAAGACATTTGTAACTTTAGGCCTATCAATTTACTCAATTTCTCTTACAAGATCATTGCCAAAGCTTTATCTCTCAAGATTCATCATATCCCACCTCTAATTGCTAGACTCGAATAGACTAGCTTCATCAAATCTAGGTTTATCCTTAATAACATTATTTCTATCTAGGAAGGAATGGAAGGCAATCCCACCAGAAGGCAGTCTTTCTTAAGATTGATTTTGATAAATCCTATGATTGTATTGAATGACCTTTTATTATATCCATGTTGCAAGCTCTTGGTTTTGGCTCTAGATTAATTCAATCTATCCACATGTTATTCGGCGATGCTTCTTCTTGCATCACTATTAATGGCCGCCAATCTAATGCCTTTGGCATTTTTAGGTCCATTCACCAAGGTTTCTCACTGGCCCCTATATGTTCTTGTTGCCAAGGGTTTTGGCTACCTTCTTGCTAATTAAATCTCTACTGGTCTTGTCAAACGAGTTTCCCTTCTGGAGTCATCTGCTCAACTTGTCAAATGGGCATTTCTCTGATGATTCTTTTCTCAGTCTCATTGAAGAGGAGGAAAATGTTAAATTTTCCTTACAATGCCTTGATACTTTTTTTCTAGCTTCAGGCTCTGCCATTCAATGGCACAAGACTCAATTCTACATGCAGTCTTTTCTTCCAGTTCCACCTTGGATTCTTCAGTATGACTAGAATTGGATACAACATGGCGAGATATTTCACTTCTTAGGCATTCCTTTTGCGTTCCAAGCTTCACCAATGGATCTTTGGAATTTTGTGTTATCTAGAATTGAGAAACAATTATTATATTGGCTTACCAAATCTCTTTCTCTAGCTGGTAAATTCCAGATTTGTTCTAAAGTTTCGGTAGCCACCCACGTCTACTAATCCTTGTGCTGGGCTCCTTCCAAAGCCTCTTACATGAAGCTCGAAAAGATGTTGCATGATTTCTTGTGGGCTTTTGGAGTTGATCATCATGACTTTCACAAAGTTGCCTAGGAGTATTGTTGTCTCCCCAAGGACTTTGGAGGCCTTGGCCTTCTTTCCTCTCAAAACAAGGTCTATCCCTATGTGCCAAATGGGTCATCTAAGCTTTAACTATTTATGAGGCTTGGAAAATTTTATTTAGATATTGCATCTCTTCAGGATTTTCTATCAATAAACCTTCCCGGAAGGGGATTGGATTTCAAACCCTTCTCATTATGAAAGAACCAGTTCAGATCCAGGGTAATTTTGTTACTAAAAACATCTGGAGAGCTTAGCAGACTATCAAATCTTGGCTCCATTGGAATGCACATGGATTCGGGGATGAGATTTCCATCAATCAACATAACCTCTAGCGGTTGCCACTTTTTCATCTCCAAGGGCTCCCTATTCCTAAAATCCAGGGTGTTAGTGCTTTGCATTGTCATAAACGTGGTATTAGAAAACCCAAGGACCTATTCTCCAGAGCCAGTGTGAACCTTTGGTTGTGGGATGAATTGGAGGTCTAGATTCATCTTTCATGCTCAGATCAAAAGACTTTTGACCTGTTGATCTCTGCTTTGCGTACACACTTTTTGCATATGATTGGCATCCAGTCTGTCAAGCCCTAGTGGAAGGACTAGAAGTGGTATCATTGGACTCCTCTCTCCAATTACAAACCCAAAATGGGTTATGACTGGTTGGTTCCCCATCTGTCGATGGTTGAAAGTCTTAATCAACTATGACATTTGAAATCTTCTAAGAAGACTTGAGGATTACATTTTCATAGTGTTTGGTCTATCATCAATGAGCCTAATATTGCACACTTTTCTTGGTGTACTTTTTTAGGAGATTCCTTTGGGCTCCAAACTCAAAAATTTGGGGGTTTATGACCCTAGGTTCCCTTTCTATAGACATCCATATACTTTTAAGCATATCTTATGGTTCTGTTGAAGAGCTCAATAGTATTGGAGCTGGATTCATGACTTTTTTAGTCCCTTTAGACCATAACCCCTCTCTTGGCACATGGATTTGCTGGGTGATTCACCCAGAATCCCCTTCAAATTTTCTCAGATATGGCATGCTTTTAGGATGGATAATATATTCACTCTTTGGAAAGACATAAATGTTATTTTATTTACTTATAACTTTCTTAACATTAATATTCAATGTATACTAAAGCATGCATTTGTAATAATGTACTCATGCAAATTCAAGTGCAAACTGACAAGGTGACCCTAGAAGTGGCCCACTTGTAGGAGCTTTTGCAGCATTGGGGAAATTCCCTTTGTACAGTTGCCAGAGTGCTGCCAGATTCTATTTGTAATGCCCCGCCAGGGAACCCAGGAGAACTAACCTAAACATGCAACTAAGATAACAAGATATTTTTTTTAAATGTTTATAAACAATAATGTTAACAATGTGGAAGAAACACATGAGATAACGTGAAATATACATAAATACAACTCAACAAAGGTTACAAGTCTTGAGGGTTCCTTGATGTAGAATTACTTAAGCAAAATAATCTATGAGAACAACTATAAAGAACTAACATAAATGATACAACAAGTGAATCCAATAATATACATCTCATATAATAAGACCACATATACAACTGAATCAACATCCACTGCACATGTCGTAGAGTATGCAACAATACATATTAATACAATACATCCTCAGGATGGATGTCAACCAATATACAAATATGGCTACAAATATACAACTCATGAAATTGAACAAGTCTCCGTAAGAATAAGAAGATAGAAGAACTGCAACAAGGATCACCCAAGCATGAAGACAAACGTCGAATCTCAATGGTAATAAGAATCACTACCACCTGACCGTGTGGAACCAAAGGTCCACTCTTACCGTGCTGAGGAGATAATAACATGCCCACTCACACGGGTATACAACAAGAAGGCAAACATCAAAGGTATACAATCATCATAAAGAAATGCACAGGAAGATCCTCGAAGCTCTCTGAATCACAATAAGGAAATAAAAAAAATACCAGAGGTAACCGACACATGTAGGATAACCTAAGCTATATATAGGAAGGTGTCATCATGTACGTCTAACCCTTGAGTCTCATCCTAGAAATCCCTCACTGGATCCCGGCACTCAAGTGACCATACACAACATTAATGACCTCTCAAACTTATAAGGCCACTAACTATGCATGAACCCACACCTCGCAAGGGGGAAAGCATCATCTCATCCTCCATTTTAGCCTATAGTAGCGCTCAAGCATGGGTGAGGCAATATCTTATTAGATTATACTAATGCACCCTAATAAGTTATTATGTTACCACTTGTTAAAATTTACTTACAATAAATGACCCTAGCAGCCACTTGTGAGCTCCGACACTTATTGCAAGCCACCTCCTATTATACAACTAGGTAACCTACCCTAGGTTCATAAAAGAACATCATAAAGGTATATCACAAACCTCATCACCGATTCCTTCTCATACAGGGATACACCCTCAGAGAATCATAAACAATATCAAAGAGAAGAACATAACTCTCGAAACTGGTTCTTGCCCACACAAGAACTATTGGTTCTCAATTAACCAATATCACATAAAGTACTATCACATGATCACATAAGACTAGTTAAACAACCAGGTTGGGTAAAAAGATCAAGACTCAAAATCGATCTCAACAAGAACATGCACTGAAGCACACCAAATCATAGAAATAGAAAACCCAAAACCTCTGGTTTTACCTCCTGATAGCCAACTAATCCCAACAGACGACCGACACATAGCAGTATCACAAAAAGGAAAAGAAACACACAATCTTTCAATTAGTCACTCAGAAGACACATCATCGCATAATGAGTACCATTATAGAAAGGCAATAAATTTTAGTAATAAACTCATTTATAGTAACACTATGCAAATTAGCTTATCAGATAAAATTACTAACAACAATATAATTTAATTTTCCATAGAAAATACATACAAAGGCTTTATAGATTAATTTATAACATTCACATCATATAAATTAATCTAATCAATAATTACTGAAATTCGACTATAATTACAAGAAAACATTTATAGAAATAAATCACAAGGAATATAGCGACGTTCAAAAATCATCATAACAGTCACAGTTTGACTAGAACAATCCAATTGTCTTAAAGAATTCACGTAACCAAAGATCATGTATAATCACAGACATAAGTAGCTGAAGGTGGTCATACATTACTAACAGTGCTCAATTTAAGCATACAAGGTTGTCACTATAGATAAACTAGGGTTACACAAATAAACTAAGTCAAATAATACCATTTCTTAACTCTCATAATAATAATCTCTATCCGATGACATTAATTAACAAAACAACTTCGTTCCCACAATTGTTACCTAGCAATATTACTAATAACAATTGTTATAAATTAATCATTATTATTTTCTTAATTAATATTCTCTATTAATTAAAATAATAATATTAATGCCATATTTATTATTAAGTATTAATATTACTAACTATAATATTAATAACATTAATAATACTAAAAAAAACCCCCTTGAATTAAAACAATTTTAAATAAACTTTGAGTAAAGCAAATTTAATTACATTAAATAAACTTTATTAATAACATAAGTTACAATTTTTATTTAAGAAAAACCTTTAAAAACAAAATAACATTTAAACAAAATTAAAACTATTTTTTTAAAAAAACTTTAATTCTTAAATAATTTTTTTTTGAAATAAATAAAATTAAACTAAAATAACTTAGTTGGGGGGCGGGGGGGAGGCGGGTTGTCCCCACCCCACCCAACTCCCCGCGCAAGGGAGGCCCGCAAGGGCAGAGGGGTGGCGGGGGTTGGCAGCCCGCCGACCCCTCTAAAACATAGTTAATTTTTTTTTTTTATTATTTAGTTTTTTTTTTAAACAAATACAATATACTTTGTTTTAATAATTTTTTAAAAAAATATTTTTCAAAAACCAGACCAGTCTGTATTAAAACAACAAGGTCATATATATTTTTAATTTAATTTCCCAAATAACAATAATAAGGAATAATTCTTTTCAATAGTAATTTGCTTCAAACCTATTTTCAATAATAGGGCTATTAACTCTTTTTTTAAAGCTACAAAGCAAGAAACGAAGGGATTTCTTTTGACATGCAAATTGATAATAACAAGAGTCATTCCAATTCTAATATTTTAATTTCTTTTTCCAAGAAGAGTCTTCTTTTTCTTTAAACATGCAAATAATCAATTATTCTTGTTTTCATGCATATTTAGCCAAGAACCTGGTAAGACAAGGTTTCTCCTTTCTAAGGCGAGTTATTCACAGATCTGAGGATTGGAAGACATTAAACATAATTTCTCAATCAAGGAGGTATTTTTACAAATCAAAACCCTAAGGGCACTGTTGAAAAACAAATTTATTCCAATTGAAAACCCTTATACCCATTTGCACCTAATGCCATAAAATGAAACCCTCTATGCCCACAAGCACATATTTGACATGCAAACTTGAATAAAAACACAAAATTGATCCAAGAACATATTTCCTAAATTAAATCATCAAAACACACAATAATCAAACAAGGAATGACCACACAAAGGATCCTAGCTTTTCAGATGCATGGAAGACGGGGATCTGAAAGCTAGAATTGACATGAACAAGATCCTACCCAAATAACTGGTGAGAGAGACACAATCCACAAATCCAAGCAAGAAGAATTCCAATATGCTCCAAAATGCTCTCAAGCTTTCACAATTCCTCCATCACCTGATTTTCCTTTCTCCCCTGATTGAACCACCTCCAAAATGGCTTCCAATCCAAGGATATAGAAAACCAAGCAATTAGGTTTTCAAAAGTGAAAACCCTAAAGAGAATATAAATTATCTAATTAATAATTAAAAGAAATTCTTTATTTTCAATTTTCACTTAAAGCATGCCTAACTCAACTTTATAATATCAAAGCAAAGTGTTAAATTGAAAATGCATGTGAGAATATATTTTAATTAAATAAATCAATTGATCATGCAACTTAAAGCAATATTCAATAAATCAACTTTGTACAATTAATTGAATTTACTATTTATTAAATCTCAATTATTTAAATCAAGACTTAATAATTAAATCAATTAATTAAATATAGGCATTTAATTAATGTTTAATTATTAAATAGACATATATTTCATATATCAATATTTTAACCTTATTAAAGGTGCAATAATTAACATTAATATTTACCACAAATATTCATTAAATAAATCAAGCCAAAAGCATCATTAAATCACCTGAAACCCATCTAAACAGAAACAGAAACACACCAAAACAGGCTCACGAATCCACGTCACTTGACGGATTCAAACACTAGGATAGTCAATCAGATTCTTGTCCAGTTCTAGGACAAAATAAGGGTTTAGGGTATGGATTTGGACTTGAATATTATCTCCCCTCTCTTACCATTGAGATATTGCGATAGGGCATGCTCACTACTGCCAATTCAGGGAAGACGTAGCCCAGTACATGCAAACTTGTCATCACAAAGGCGAACATACATGCATATAATATAGCAAACAATGGTTGAGACTATTTTATCATGTGGATCTCGCCGAAGCAAGTAACTACGACTCTGTCCCATACCATACCAAACACAGCGAACAATAAAGTAAATCATCATAATGATCCATGTGCATTTAAATATAGGGCTAGTATTGTCAGAAAACCTTAATCAAAATGATTTCATAACATAAACATAACCGACATGAAATAATCACAAATCATATGCAAATAGATGATATAATACAACTAATAATGGATCAATAACATAATGAAAATTAACGCATGAATATCCTTAAAATAACCTGAAATCACTAACTCATACATACTAAGACCTAAAAGAGATCAAAAACTGACACAGAAAGGTAGACTAAGGGGTAGGTATTACAATATTTCTGCCAATTGCACTACACCCTTTGGCCATCTTCATGGCCACAGTTCCTCCACTCGGCACTCCTAGATTCCTTTGTCATAGGATCCTCGCCACTCTTTTGGCGGAGATGATGCTTGGAGGTGTTTCTCATCTTCCCCACCACATCATGGTGTTTCCTTGGGTTGGCCTACTACTACTATTGTTCCTACTCTTGTTGGTGGTTTCAGTTGGCCTAACACCAAAGGATATTCTTCTTGGCCTATTGCTTCTTCATCTAAGTTTCCTCGACTGGATTTGGGAAATTTTTCTCCTAAGAGGGATGAAGGAGAAATGGAAAAAGATTATGATGGTTATGGGTGGTCTCTTCTAGACCCTATCCCTAGCCTTGTTGATACTTAGATAATTCATTATGATCAAGATCCTCCTCCCTCGGCTGCTACTACTTTAGCTGTCTAAGGTGTTATATGTTTTTTCTTATGAATAGTTGATTTAGTTGTTGTTTCCAGTCGTCGTTTGAGTGACTTTCATGGGGTGGTCTCGTATCCCCTGACTTTTTTTGTGAATATGTACTGTATATTATAATTTAATAGAATGACACTATTCATAAAAAACCCATCTCTTAGCCTTAAGGATAATCTTGTAGGTGCAAAGAAAGCTTGACTAGAGTGATCGGAGGAAACACAACGACCTTTACTCAGTTCAAAGATGTCAATAAAAAACTAAAGGAGTTCATGAAAAATCAACAAGTATAATTGATGTTTATGAAAATGCCAAACATCAATGACATATATGAATTTATTAGTGCTTTCTATACTAATTTTCTATAGCTTATTGCACATCTTTGAATTCACAGAGATGGATTTAAGCAACTTTTTGTAGAGTTTACAATTCGTCAGCAAGTAAACATCACAGGAAGGAACTGTAGTCCCATTTTTACAAGTTCTAGGAAATTTTTGACTTCAAGTCTTCTAAATTCATGCCAACATGTCTCCAGATCTTCCCTGAGGTTGACCAAACATGAAATTCTAGTTTTCTAATGATAAAAAACAAGAAAGTTGTTGAAAAAGTGGAACTAGGTGAGTTGTGCTTCAAATGTAAGAACAACAATTAAATCCCAAAATTTTAGGGCATGTTATGACGTTGTTTGTGCCCATTTTGAGTTGCAAACTTCATAAACTAGTTGTCTATCCATTATTTGATAGTCTAGAAGTGGTTTTGAGTAGTTAATATGATGTTTTAATTTTATTTTGCCCAAAAATAATGCCCAAAAACTCTAATTATAGGTTTGGCAAATTTGTAATTGTAAATATATTTAAACCCCATTTTAATTTACAATAGGGGATAATTGTTCATTTGAACTATATATACATTTGGTGTTGTAATATGAGTGTGTAGCTACTATTGATGTTTACAAATTTCAATAAAAACTTTAGATTCAAGAGTCATTGTTGTGTTCACAAGATTTACTCAATTATTCTAATTAGTTGGTATTAGTTATTGAATACTTGTTTGGTGTGATAGATAAAATGGTTGGATCTCACTAATTCGTGGTTTGAATGATAAATTTGTCTTTCTTATGCACATGGTTATGGATTTGCAATTTGATGAATTTTGAGAAATCATATATTATTTTATTTTTCTTTGATAATAGCATTGTGTAATTATAAATTGTCGATTAATGATTTATGATTTCATGGTTTTTATGATCCAATCTAACCTTCTTTAGTGCAATAAATTTGGGTGTTTAAATGGTTGATGTATGTGATAGTCATTCTTTGTTCTTCTAATCTGTAGCAAACCCAAGAGGGCTTCACTTAGTGAACCTGAATCATAGCACGTGTATTCATGGTATACGAAAGAATCCCCCTTTTTTATTACCCTCCTCCAATACCAACCTAGTACTCCCCACACTTGTTTTCCTATACAAACCCCCACCCCCACCCCCACCCCCAAAAACTCTCCTCCCCCTATTTAGGCAATATATTGCCCCTTTTTTCCCATTTTAAACCCCCCAATATGAACACACGTGATATTGTATTGCCTCTTAGGTGAATACCTCATGAGAAAACCATTTATCTTTTGTATTTTCTTTGAGATATGAAGTTAGTTTTTTTTTTTTTTAAAGACGGGTAAAACTTTATTGAAATAGATGTAATAGTACAATTTAGAAGGGCATCAATCCCCAAAAAGGAGTGGTCCCAAAAAGACCACAACTAATTCAATATGTCTTGACTAAAAATCTTCTCCAAATCTTGAACATGATCCAGGGGTGATTGCCCCCAATCCCCTACATTCCAACCATCCAATCTTGATATAGAGGAAGGATATAAAACAACCAAACAACAACCTAAGGTATTCAAATACTCAATCAAACCACCATTGGCGACCTATCTTTGGCTTTTTCCTCTTGACCACTTTCCCTATGGTCCACTCAAACTCTTCCATGGAACCTATTTTCTTGGGACACTTTCTATAGGTTTAATACACATCTTATATGCCTCTTGACTACTATGACAAGTTCTCATCGCAATTCTCAACAACAACTCTAAACATGAAGGAAGGTTCCTTCCATGACACACTTCAGGTCTCCACTATAGAAGGAATAAATAAATAAAAATGATGCTTTAACCTTTATAATTTTCCTATAAAATATTCACAATCCACTTCCTCACATGTCCCTTACATTTGACAATAAATTTTGATCTGGTTAGCCACAAACTTCCATACATTGTCCTAGTCTGTCATGCACTGGTCTATTTGGACTGTCACTGCATCATACATGTTAAAATTTCTAAAAGGGTCAATGGCTCCTTAGGAAAGGTTTTTAAGACCTCTCTTCATATTTTTCTATCACTATTTGTGACAAAACTAACCAACTTAGGCACAATCTTATCCAATTGTTATTTGTTACTATTTGGACAGTCTAATACATAGAGATATTAGATCTACTGGTGAATGATTTCATATGAAAACCTTAATGTTGAGCCTTGTAAAATTAGGATATGGTAAAGGAAATTTTCACAGGAATCTCCGTCCATTTTCAGATATTTCCACTAGTGAAGGGCCAAGAAACGTAAGTTTTTTTGTTCACTGGTTACCCTAGGTAGGGTTTCAACCAGCCGACAAAACAATTGCAATATCTTGTCCAATAATTTATGAAATTATATGAAACCATAACCAAAATGAATTAGATTCACAACACAACCTTTCACAATCAGTTATATATCAATAGATTAAAGATACAATTCATACAACTTGCATTAATAGTGTACAACATGGAAAATTACACAAGAAAATAAGTCTTAATTCACCAAATCTTTTGCAATCAATCATCCAACCCTAGAATTATATTTTGGAGGCCAAATATATGCATTACCATCCATTCCAAATCATTCAACTAATCAACTACTCATTTTTCTGACAAAACACAACAAATTGATAATTGTGATAGGCTTTTGCTTGACAACTTTGTTTTTCACTATGACAACTTTGTGCAACTTTTACAATTTTGAACCAATGGACCTAAAAAATGCCAAAATGGATCACCATGATACCAAAACATATCCAAGGAAGTTATTGGCATCAAACCTACCAAGACAAGACAATTTAGATGCTAAAAAATGGTTCATGCCTGCTAGTTTATGTGTTTAACATTTTTTGGCATTACAATCGAAACGTTGTTCTGTGTTCTAATTATTCCTCTATAATGTGCTTATGGTCTTTACTATATGAAAGCATTTTTTCTTTCATCATTAATTAAACATTGAAATTTTTTAATTAATTACTAATATTTCTCTCATTTTTGCCGAATCAATAATTTTCCTAAAACCAATCTTTATCGATCCTAATCGATCCTAAATCTTCCTAAACCAATCCTAAATGTCCCTAAACTAGATACAAAATATCCCTGAATCACTTTGAATCAGTCTAGGATCACTCTAATCTCATTCGATCAGTCTAGAGCATTTCCAAAGATCATCGATGCCTAATCAAATCACTTTTGAACCACTTTCAAATCCTATCAATCTTGTCATCATTGATTCAATATCGATCAATTCTTTGGTATTGTAAAATATCATGAATAGCTCATCGTTAAAACCAATCCATGTCTTATCAATTTCATCATTTTCATCGATAGTGTTGTCAAATTTAATCGATACTACCATTATCAATCTTGTCCAAGGAATTGTCAAAGTTCATCAATGCTATTTCAGATCATCATCAATTTGGGATCATTGTCAAATTTCATTGATGTATACTAATTTTCATCAATACTTATCATCATCAACCCTCAGACATTGTCAAATTCAATTAATGTTTTGTCATCATCAATCATTGTTTCGAGCGCATCGTCAAAGATCATCGATGTCTCATCATTTCCTAAATGATTTCAGAACCATAAGAATCCTTCCTAATCCTCATCAATATCAGCAAAACCAACTCAATTTCATATCATTGTTATCAATTTGGTCAATGGTAAACTAATTTGTCCTCTTGGGATGAATAACCCATAGTTTATCTCTATTGAATAAATAAATCAACTTTATTTATTCCCTCTATCCTAAGTCTCCACAATTAATTAATGTCTAATTAATTAAATGGATAGTTTATATTTTATGGAATTTTGAATTTCATAAATTTTAATTACCTATTTGTGAGGAATATTGCATTTCTTAAATGTTTTAATCGCTATAAATCCATCTCACTTATCCCCTTCCTATTTTCTATCCTCCATCATGTGTTAATTAGCCTCACCTCTTACACCTTCCCTTCCACCTTTATTACATATTTCCACCCATTAACTTGTCCTCCATTGTGTCATAATTTGTCATAAATATGACACATTTCCCTCCCAATTCCTATAAATTAAGATTCATTTTCTCAATCAAACAAACCACTCTTTCCTAGTATTCTCATAGTCATTATAGTTATTTTTCTTTCAATTTTCCATTGCATTTTGTCAAGGTAAGAGAAACATCAATCTATTTCAATGAAGAAGAAATGAGAATTTTGGAGTTACATTTGAAGGGGGTTTTAGAGTTTATTTGCTTTGTTTTTATGCCTTCATTTCAAATGGCTTTAATGTTAGATTAGATATATTTGCATGATGTTTTGAGGTTTTTTGGATTCCTTTATTATGCATTATAATTCCTTTTTCTGGTATTATAATTGGTGAACTTGACGTGAAGAGATGTTTAATTGATTGAATTTTGGTGTTTTTGTGCATTTACAAGTCTCGGTGAAGTCCTGCACACTTGGCTAGGGTTTTTGCACAGTTGGTTGATGTTTTTGTGCACTTGGTAGCCAAATTTTCACACTTGGTTTCCAAAGTTGCACACTTGGTATTTGTAGTAGTGCATTTGGTCAATAGTTTGGGGCAGTTGGTGTTTAGGCTCCAAAATCGGGTTTTTAGGGTTTCTTTTCTTTATGCATGTCTTTTGCTTTCAATATAACCATTTTAAAGGATAAATGAACCCAATTAAGGCTAAATGGACTTAAAATTAATCTAATATTTTGTTTTGGAATCTTAAAATGAACATCCACATTTGATTTAGGAGCTTAAAATGAACTTCACCTAGTTTAGGGTTCATTACAAGGCTAGTTAATCTACTTTCTTTCAATTCAGTTCAAGTTCACAATATAGCCTAATAAATGGCCCTAATTGATTCAAATATGTCAAATAAATTTGATAAATTAGAAAATGAACTTAAAATTAACATTCACGCTTGATTTGGGAGCTTAAAATAAACATTTACTTAGTTTAGTGTTCATTACTAACCTTCTTAGTGAAGGTGTTTCCTAGTCAATTCAAATATGCATCTAGCTTAATTAGGGATTCAAATTGGATCATAATATTTTCAAATAAAGTTTTTAAATGGTTAATGAACCCTTATAATGTAAATAAACATGCTTATAAATTCATATTTTGTCAGTATAAGTGCGCTAATAACTTTCTGAGTCATTCTAGCCTCTATTTCAGGTCTTGTGCACTTGGTGAGAGATTCTGCGCACCTGGTAGCCAGATTTTCACACTTGGTAGCCAAATTTGTGCAATTGGTTACTTATGTGCAATTGGCAACAAGTTATGTGCAATTGGCATTTTTCAGGGTTTTGTTGCTTATTTTTGCAAATTTGCATTCATACTTCTACCCGGGCTTAGAATAGGGGATTTTTATGTTACTGATGATCTTTTAAGCACCTTTGAAAAAATGGGATGAAGGATAGATGATAAATTACTAATTTTTTTGATGTAGGATTCTTGACAAAGACATTGCGTGTCTTCTTAAACTTTTGTGCTTGTTTAGTAGTTAGCAAACACTTCAATTTGGTGCATTAAAAATGATAACTTTGGTTATGTGTTTGAAGTGATTTTAGATTGTTATCCAAAGGTTTTTTGTGTTAGAATAACTGAGAGGGAGGGGGGGTGAATCAATGGCCTCAAAAAAATTCCAATAAATCAACCACAAAACTTCATATCTTAAATGTAAACCTCAAGTTATCTTTAGTCCCACAAGATGAATGCCTTGAAATAATATTAACAAATAACTACTGCTCAGAGTTCACTGTTAAACCTTATCTTTACTGTTTACTAATTAGCAGTCTTTCATTTACCAAAATACAATAAATTACTTAGTGTATACCAATCAATCCAGAGTTAGTTATGTGTAATGAAAAACACTAAAGTAATGACTCATAAACACATTTGACACGTGGATTTTTAACGTGGAAAACCTTTTAAGGGAAAAAACACTTGGGATCGGTAACCCAAAATTTTCACTCTTCTAAAGTGAGATCAGTGAAGAGACAACCCTATTAAAGGTTACAAATACATTGTTAGGTGTGACCTTGTTAGAGGATTTAAATAGAATAGTTTGTCACTTGATATCGGGAATCTCTATGCTACCTTCTATGACCAAACCCAGTGTAGTTTGTCAATTGGTATCTAGCATCTCTATGCTATCTTCATGATCAAAATTTTTGATACTCCTTTGGATGTATCTCAATATATAAAGGATTGTTAAGTCTTGCTTGGTTAAGAGACTTTCTGATCCAATGGTTAAATTGAAACAGTAAATGATATGTTCACATATATAACTATAGACTTGTAGATTTTCAGATCTATTTTAAGCTCATAATACCTTTCTGATCAATGTATCTTTTTAGTACCTTTTCTCCACTCCTTTCTACTCAGTGATGCTGTGCTCTGTTTCTCGATGTCCATAGAAATATAGCTTTGTTCTTTAGCTTGATTGATCAAGACTGTATGAAGTTGTTCTTCATCAGTTTCTCTTCAACATCCTCTTTCTCTATTCACTCCCCTTATTCATAATGAATTATATTGTCTCTTTATAGACATGATTTCACTATTTCTAAGTTCTTGACTTTCTTTTTCTTGGCGTGATCTGTAACTCTAGTCAATCTTCCTGTAAAACTTTACTTCAGTTTTATCCCGTAGATTTCTCTTTGACAACTGGAATAAAACAACTTAAAAAATATCTCTTATCTCTTGCTTCTAAATTCTTGATGAGAACAATGTTAACAACAAGTTAACTCCTTCTTTATCTCTTTCCAGCTAAGTATTTTGTCATTTCTAAACTTTAGTTCTTTTCGGTGTTTTAACTCCTTGTTAGCTTTGGTCAACACTTCAGTTCTCCTCGGGTACCTCCGTCGGGGTTGTCTGTCTGTCAAGGTTGTCTATCTGTCGGGTAACACTATTTTTCCTGCCCATCGATAATTCTTGTGATTCTGATCATCAGTAACGCTTGTTGGGTTTCTTGCTCGAGCATCATTGTGAATTTCCTCTCGGGGTTCTCTATCCGTTAGTGTGCACTGTTTGTCAATGTCTGTTGTCACTTTTTAAATACTTAACTTTTATGCATTACTGATAGCATAACCTTCATCTTTATGGTTCTTTGAAGTCTTTGACACTTTGTATATAAACAATTAGATTATATCAAGTTGACATTAATGACAATATAATCCATTAACTGATTTAATGTCTTTGCATTATCTTTCTGCATTTTGGTGATCATCAACTTAACATCTCCAAACATTCAATCAGTTATGGTTCATCATAATGTATGTATCCTCTCCCCTCTCCTTCATGGATATTGGGTGAAGATAAATCCATTAATTCTTTTAGATGGCATGTCTCCCGAGTGCTTTTGCATAGCTAGTGAGAGGGAATGACCCAATTGGGAATAAGGCAAAGTCAGCCTCTTCCAACCCACTATAATAAAATACCTCCTAAGATCTCTTATTCATAGTATTCATGGGACTATAGGTCTCAATAGTGCATGCACTTCTAAGAGGCCTTGTATGATTCACAAGTTATCTTTGAAATAGATGCCTTGACTAAACACCTCTTTTGGTAATGGCCCAATAAAACCCTTCTATTCACTGGTGTAGGGGGAACCCCAAATACATACCACACTTTTGCGACTCTTAGTAGAGACAAAAGTCCCTTGGGATGTGATTACCCTTTGTATTTGAAGCTTGGTGTTCCTGAGAAGTGAGTGCACTGTAAGTAGGAGCTTGTGCCTCCAAGCTTCTAGGTTGTCCACTTTGAGTAGGTGCGGCTAAAATTGTTCAAGTGGGAATTTAGTGGATATAGTTCTGGTCATCCTAAGCTGTGGTGTGTTTGTTTACTTTTACAATAGTCATTCTGCTTGACATGTCTTGTGTGAGTGTTTCAAATTTAAAGAAGAATTCCAAAAAACTCTTAAACAATCTTAATAACACATTTGAACCTGATTCAAAAATCATTCTGAGACATTCAAGATTGTTTCAAAACCCTGTCACGAACTTTGCAAAAACATGAAAATGCATTGAAATCTTTTTGCTTGCATTTGCATTATCTTTCCTCCTTTAGCTGCATTTAAATTTTGTATATCATATATGTTGATGACAATTATTTAATTGTGTATTTTCATTGATGTTTACACAAGTGAAGTGATGTTTATACAAATGTCTAATCCTATCCGAGCACAAACACTATTTTTCGAGCTCTCTCATGCATTGAAGATGATCAAAGTGATTTTTTAGTTCTAACTGAGTTCACTTGGGCATTACTGAGTTGGTTGGGCGTTGAAGGATTTTAGTGTTGACCGAGTTAAGCATTCAGTGTCAATCGACTAACATC
>MU223045.1:880914-894564 GCA_018584345.1 Thuja plicata | reverse complement strand
ACTCCAAATTATGGACTCAAATATGAGAAAGTTGATTTGAATCTACATGGATTCACAGATTTTGATTGGGCTGGAAGTGTAACTGATAGAAAGAGCACCTCAGGCTGTTGCTTCAGTTTAGGATCCGTAATGATATCTTGGATGTGTAGGAAACAATCCTCAGTAGCTGAATACATTGCAGCCTCCATGGCCGCAAGAGAAGCAGTATGGCTCAGAAAGCTGATTTTTGGATTATTCGGCAAACCCCTGAAACCTACAGTCATCCATTGTGATAATCAGAGTTGCATAAAACTTTCTGTGAATCTAGTATTCCATGATAGATCCAAGCATATAGAGATTCCTTACCATTATGTAAGAGACATGGTAGATAGGAATGTAATCCAGTTGGAATATGTTAGTACAGGAGATCAAACTGTAGATATACTAACCAAGCCACTTGCCAGAGTGAAAGTTGAACACTTCAGAATAAGTCTTGGTATGATTGAATTGTAACTTACATTGTAATCTTTACTGATATATATAATAAAAGATATTTTTGTCATATGTGTTGATATATGACCTTATGGGCTCTACCCCCTATATTCATCTCTAAAAGGTGACGATCTTTTGGAAATGAACACTTGTATTTGGATATTATAAGATGACGATTTTATAAGATTGATATCATGCTAACTTGATATCATAATGTGTTATGGTTGACAATATGTGACATAATGTCAGTGCACACACCATAACTAGGATGTATAAGGAGAATATTATATTCTCAAGCATATCATCCTCTGAGTATTATGAGTTATGTAATACTTATCATCATGTGTTATGTGATGATTGTCTTCACGAGATATGTGAGACTTATTATCGCGAGTTATGCGATATTTATCATCACATGTTATGTGATGATTGTCTTCACAAGATATGTGAGACTTATTATCGCGAGTTATGCGATATTTATCATCATGTGTTATGTGATGATCATCTTCATGAGATATGTGAGACTTATTATCGCAAGTTATACGATATTTATCATCACGTGTTATGTGATGATCGTCTTCATGAGATATTTGAGACTTATTATCACGAGTTATACAATATTTATCATGTATTATGTTATGATCATCTTCACGAGATATGTGAGACTATTATCACGAGTTATATGATATTTATCATCATGTGTTATGTGATGATCGTCTTCACGAAATATGTGAGACTTATTTCACAAGTTATGTGAATCTTTTAGAAGAAATGTGATATATATAAAATAATAAATTCATCTTCCCTAGCTAAGAGGGAGTGTTAAAATTATAGCGTCGATCAGATTGCAATAATAAATCATGAAATATATTTATATATATTAATAATAATAATTATTAATAATATTAATGTTTATTTTTATTCATATTTATATTAATATCTTAAATTATATTATTGCTTTAATATAATAATAATTATCATTATTATTATTATTATTATTATCTAATAATAATAATAATGATAATAATCATTATTTATCGAATGGCTAATAATCAATATCGACTTAACTATCGATTTACATTTCACCGAGTATTGACTTAACATATTATATGTTATTGTGTTGCGTCAGTTATTAAACACCGATTACTATTGGTTTTGATGCATAACTATCGATTCCTCCATTTATACGTTAAAGATAAACTATGTTTTGAATACCGATTATTATCGGTTCCAGCGTATATCTGAATGACTATAGATGACGAGGCAAGTATGGAGAGCCACTTCTCTAATGGATGTGACTCCTTAAGGAGTCATGTCTATTATAGACGTGGCCCTTCACTAATATGTCTACCATATTTAAGGCAGAAAATCTAAACATGGAAGACACTCACAAAAATTGATAAGTGCAGTTCTTCCATTGATTACTGAGTAAAAATAGAGATATCAAATACACAGATTTTAGCAAAGGTAATTTACACAAATTACTACTTTCTCAGTCTTATTTAGTTCTGAATTTCAATTTTGATTGCATTTACAGATTTATTATGTTAACCGAGTGACAGTAGAATATCTGTGTTAACCGTGCAACAATGATAAATTTGTTTAAGACATCTAAGGGACTTAGATTTGTTTTTGTGGTAACTGATTCACCCCTCCCCTGTCAGTTACTCAACTCATTTCCAAAAATTGGTACCAGAGCTATTGGTACTTTCAGGGAAGGTTTCAAGGGCTAAGCTAAATATCAAAGATGTCTTACAGAAGGGAGATCCTCAAGCTTAACAAGGACAACTTCGTTGCATGGAAAGATTTGATGAGGCTACATCTATCTACTATTGGAGATATTGGCTTGCAATTTTTGGATCATAGGTATGTGGAACCACCAAGACCTTTGACTGTGGATCAGATGGTGGACATAAAGCATCATAACATAATGATGATTGATATAGCTTCTTCACTTAGCTACTCAAAATTTGATGAAGTTAAGGACTGCCCTACTACCTTTGATATGTGGAACAAACTACATGATATTCATGGAGGAGATGTAAATGTAAAGACAACCAAAGCAGAGAGTCTCAGAGGTTAGTTTGATCTAATGAAAATGAAAGAAGGAGAAGACATTAAAAAGTACAGTGAAAGAATAAATAAAAGCGTCAGTGCAATCAGAGCTGCCGGTAGGACAATTGAAGACAAAACAATGGTCAACAAGGTATTAAGAACTTTACTTCCTATATATGCAATTAGAGTTTCAACTATTCAAGAGATGAGATGTAGTAATAACATAAATCTAGATGGATTGGTTAGAAGACTTACAAATTTTGAATTGGACAACTTTGACAATTATTCTCCTAATCCTAGCAATCTTGAGTCTGCATTCAAAGTAAAATTAAATCTTGGAAAGATGAAAGCTAAATAGATTGACATTGATAGTGATGATGAATATGATGACGAAGATATGGAAATCATTGAAGCACTACTTGCAAAGAGAGCTTCCAAAGGAAAAGGTAAATACAAAGGAAGAATACCATTGATTTGCTTTTCATGTAATGAGGTTGGTCACATTGCTACTAAGTGTCCAAACAAAGAAGATAAAGATGAGAGAATTTTTAACAAGTACAAAGGCAAGAAAGATTTCACAAGTTACAAAAGATACAAGGATAAAGGTAAGAAATCTTGTTATATTGAAAAAGATTCCGATAGTGATGGAGATGAAGATGAAATGGTTTAAATTGCTATTAAGGACGAGTCAGATAATGAAGATGATGAAAAGACTGCACTGTTCTCTCATATTAGCAAACATGACACTTGGATAATTGATAGTGGTTGTTCTCACCATATGACTGGTGATAAAACTAAATTTGATCATCTTGAGCACTATGATGGTGGGAGTGTCAGTTTTGGGAATGATGAACCCTACTATGTGAAAGGTAAAGTTTGTATTTCTCTAACTGAAGGAATCAAATGTGATAATGCTTATTGGGTTGAAGGACTAAGGCATAATCTACTAAGTGTGGCACAATTGAATAACATTGGTTTGTGGTGAACTAAAGTTGGCCCAATGTTAAGATAATGGAAAGGGTGTGTACTGAGAGGGGAGGGGTGAATCAGTACCCTTGAAATTTTTTAGTAAATTCTTTGCATTCATTGTTTGTAGTAACTGACTGAGTAGATTGCTTATTCCAATCATATAGTATCAATGCTGAAATGTAAATGCATGTAAAATAAACATTACACATACATGAAATTAAGTACTCATGACACTAGTATTTTGGTATCATAGAAAACCCCTCTTAGAAGGTAAAAAATATGTTGGGGATGAGACCCACAAAACTTCACTAATGCAGTAATAAAGATAGCATGTTAAAGCTTTACAAAATGATCACTTATGATGATCTTACCCTATTAGGAGTAACAAAAATATCAACTATATCTACCTGCTGTGAGGATTTAGTATCACAATCTATGTGTGCACTCGATTAAGATATTTACAATAAGATGGTTAAGTCTACTCTGTTAAGAGATTTAGGGTCTATTAGAATTGTTAGAGAGTAACAAAAAAATTGATCTGAAACATATACAATCTCAAAATTGTTGATACAGATCCATTAAGTTTAAAAAACATATCACCTCAATGTGAATGATAATACCTTCTGCTTTATTCTTCTCAATAGCCTTGCCTTAGTTTTGTAAACTGATTTTTGCAATGTGGTCTCTGTCCTTGAATCCCTTGTCTGATCTCTGATGTCTATAGTATGACGGCTACTTGATCATTTCTTAATCAACATACTTAACAATATTTTACATCTATACATTTATATATCAAATGATGTGACCTAATTAGGGTTCAACAATTACATCCTTACCCTAAGATCAATGGTTCACAAAATTTACCTTGATCATCTACTCATAGGAGACATAAATAATTAATATTGTATATTTGTAATTAATGTCCTCATTGATCGTGTAAATCGTTATCTAGGTCAGCTAAAAAAGTTGTTACATAGATTAATGTGTCATAATAAACTTTTATGTGGACTCTATTCCACTTGGTTAATGTTGTTCCTTGGTTCTCGGTGTATAATGTGTATCTCGGTTATACTGGTGTTCAGTTATGCTTGTATAGCTCAGTGTTGTCTATGCTCGGTATAGTCCATTTACTCAGTTATCACTACACTCGGTTAACTCTAGGCATGATCAGTGCTCTTGATTAACTTTTCACTTCGATGATATATACCATCTGTCTTGCATTGACTCTGTCACTGACTGCCCATTATGTCTGCTTGATAACTAACGACGACTTCAATGTGCAATTGGAGTAACATTCTCCCCCTTTGGCATCAGTATCAAAAACTTAGTATTGTACATAATATACTATACATGATGACTCCCCCTTTGTACATGATCCCCCTATGTATATACTCAGTAGATGTATATGAACATATTGATTGTAGTATCCCCCTTTACTATACATATATACATATATTTCCCCCTTTTTTGAATTAATGAAAAAAGGTGTGTAACTTACAGTTTATCAAAAATATTGGGATGGGCATTCTTGAGAGTTTCCAATAACTTCTCCCATTCATCCTTTAAGTGCTCTAGGGTGAGTAGCTCTAATTGTATCTAGGCATGCATATCATATATGCTTTCTGTAACGGATAAATCTAGGGTGGCAATGAGATTCTTTTCCAAAGTCACATGTTTTTGCATCATTGCTAAACGTGGTAGCAACGTCACTTGGAGCTCGGTTACTTTCTCTTTGATTTGTTCCTCTTCTTATTTCAAGTCTTTTCTCAACCTCTGGTTTTGAAATATCTTCTTATAATGAAACTGTAATTCATGTTGATCAGTTGATAAACTCTGTGCACTATCCTTTAGATCTTGATCTATTTTCTTTAACTTTTCACTAATCTCGGTAGTGAAGTGATCTAGTGTGCATAAATGCTGGAGAATAGTGTTAGATTAGGCTGAAAGATAATCTCCCAAGAACACCTGCATGCATGACAGTTACAAGACAGAAGCAAAAGAATGGCTATGGAGGCCAAAAATCCAGAGACATCATGTGCTCAAGAAAATAATATATTAATGATATGTTTCTATGAATTACAATGCGATGTAAAAACTCTGTAATGAAAACTAAGAGGTGAATCCTTATAAAAGGAATCACGAAACCCTAAAGGAAACCCTAAAGAATTAGAAAGCTGCCTAAGTGAAACTTAAGCAAAGAGTAATAACTTAACTAATTAAATCAACATGATTTAATTAATAAGCAAACTAATGATTACTCTAACACCCCCCCTTAAGTGTAACTTAGGGAGAAGAAAAAATAGCTAAACTACTGTAGAAAGCAGGAAAGATGGGTCCCGGCAACAAGGCCTGATCAGGTACCCAAAACAAGAAAGGGAAAAGGTGTCCCAGAGAGAGGAACAAGAATGAGCAAGAAGCATCTCCGAAGCATGTAGCTGAAAAACCCTATCAAAAGAGACTGCTGGAACCCCCACTGAAGTGCATGACCAGGTAGAGAAGACAATGTCTGAAGAGCTGATCAATCAAATTAGGAAGCAATAGAACCAACAGGTGAACCCCCCCATAATGCTGAAGTGGGAGAGGTGACAGGAACACTGAAATGCAATGCCAGAAACATCTATAGAAGAAGAACCAAGAACACCAACAGTGCAACAGAAGTACACACATAGGATAAAGGGTGGTGTCATCGACACACAACATGGGCTAATGTCATGGAAGGTATGCTCACTTGACAAAGGTGGATGCGCCTAAAATGGCATAAGCATCAGAACCCCCCATGGCACTTTATAACAGAGTGCGAGTACAACAACCATACAAGGTGTACAAGATCCCAGATATACAGAAGTAGGCACTTTATCTCAATGCATTTATAGAAAAAAGATGCATCAAAAGGAGCATACAAGCTCAGAAGTCAGAAAGAAAAGTGAACCAGAAGTACAGTAGAAGAGATCCCAGGACCTGTAAACCTAAGCAATCCACCAGAGTGCATAAACTGCCAAACTCAAAGGAGAGAAAACCTAGAGTAGAATCTAGAAAAAATACCTCTGCCACTGAATAGTTCACTGAACCATCTTTCCAACGATATCTCGTTTGCCAAAAACAGAGTCCGGAAGAGCCAGATATGACTCCCGGAAGGCAAAAATAGACAGCGGACTTTGACAGCCAAAAATGCTGTCAAAATAGCAGACCCAAAAAACCAAATCACCATAGTTGGATATAGCTCAAAAATAGCTTTCCAACGATATAACAAAGTCCAAAAAAGGCCTCCGTATGCTCTAGATAGAGCCAAAAAGGCAATAAGGGCTCAAAATTGCTCCAAAAGGCAGAAAATAAGCCCCTAGGGCCAAAAAAAAGAGCGCCCCTGGGCGTATGGCACGCAGAGGGGTTAACTGGGGCCCTTGGTCTAGCATAAGACTGGCCACTGGGCTTAAATTCCCGCGGGGGCTATCAAAAAAGCCCGCCACTGGCGGAGCGGTGGCCGGGCGGAAGCCTGGTGGCGCGGAGCAGGAGGGAGAGGCTCGAGCTGGCGGAGCGGGCCGCAGGGGGGCGGTGCGGAGAGAAGAACTACCGGCAGGGAGGGGCCATGGAGCGGCTGAGCGGTGGGGGCCGCGGAGAGGCTGCAGGGGCGGCAGAGCGGCGAGGGCCGCCGAGTGGGCTGGGTGGCGGGCCGGCCACCGACCGGCGGTGGTGGAGAGTCGGTGGCCCGGCGGTGGCGCGACGGTGGCGCCCAAAGATTAACACAGTCTGCGTAATGAAAACGCATAAAAACCTTTAAAAATAAGGTTTTTTAAATTTTTTTTCTCGGTTTCCGTGCCCGTACGGCACTAGAAACCAAATTTTTTTGTCTCGGGGTCAAGTTGTCCAAAATGGACAAACTTTATATGGATTCTGGGGTTTTTGGGCCTTTCGAACGCAACCGTGAGGTCAGTTTTGGTCCAAAGTGCCTCAAAAAACAAAGACCCCCCAGATCCAATTGAAGACACTGAAAAAGCTTCTAAAATCCTCTGTGCTTCAACAAAACAGGAACAGCCAGCTGCAGAATGGCTCTGATACCATGTTAGATTAGGCTGAAAGCTAATCTCCCAAGAACACCTGCATGCATGATAGTTACAAGACAGAAGCAAAAGAATGGCTATGGAGGCCAAAAAGCTAGAGACATCATGTGCTCAAGAAAACAATATATTAATGATACATTTCTATGAATTACAATGCGATGTAAAATCTCTGTAATGAAAACTAAGAGGTGAATCCTTATAAAAGGAATCACGAAACCCTAAACGAAACCCTAAAGAATTAGAAAGCTGCCTAAGTGAAACTTAAGCAAAGAGTAATAACTTAACTAATTAAATCAACATGATTTAATTAATAAGCAAACTAATGATTACTCTAACAAATAGTAATGGATTAAGATATAATTAGTTTCTAAACCATTTACAAATTCTGACAAAGTTACCTTATGTACTGCCACTGTCTGGTTGATTTTCTTGGCAAATTTATATTGAATCTTCTTCTCTGCTCGCTCTTCAAGTCTTTGCTCAACATCAATGTCAGGCTTATCAGCTACCTTAGTGAGAATTTTAAGTTGTTCCATTATGGGGGCACGTTCATCAATGTTTATATTTGGTATAACTTGCATTAAGATCTCCTTTGACTTCTCTAGTACTTGTGCACACTTTTCTTCTTGTCTTAGCTTATCTTGTGTTTCCTTTCTGGTGCAAAGTTCACCATATTTATTTAGTGTTTCTAGATCAAGTGTCTTAGGATCCCATTCAGGAATCTCTATGATTTCATCTAAGGTAACTGGATCCTTGGTTTTTTCTATTTCTTCTTCTTCTTACCTTGACTGCTCGATGTAGGTGATAGTGCTAATGTTAACTAAGTATTTTGATCAGTTTCTAACTTTGATGGCTCGGTACTTGGTGTGACAACTTGTTTAGGTGCCTTGGCAACTGACCTTGTGTCGGTAGTAGATGTATCTACTATCTTGTCAGGAGTCTTTGTGGTACCTTCAACTTTTTATTCTGTAGCATCAATGGTATCTTTTTGTTCATCACCTTTATTAGTTTCACCACTATGCTCAGTCTCTTTACCGTGTTCTTCACCCTTATCTTCATTTGTATATGTTGCCTGCTCGGGTGGCTTTTTCTGTGCTTCGGTCTCAATTTCAATTGCTTTAACCAAAATAGGTAATTGGCCTAGTGTAGTAGCTCGAGTGACCTATGATGTATCTTTCTTATCTATAGTCTCAGTTGCTCCAATAGATTCATCTTCCTTGGCCTTATCATCCACATCTTCTTCAGCTACATCAATTTTTGTGATATTCGGGTGACCTCAATTAGTCAGGAGTTCAAGAATACCATCTAACACATTATCAACTGCTACATCATCAATTGTCATGCGTTCTATATTCGGTTTAGTAGATGCAACATCAGTTACTTCCTCAGTGTCCTGGATAACCTTAGGTGGATTCAACAATTCATTCCAAAATTTGGTGCTCTCAATATCCACTTCCTTCATATTACCTTATAGGATATTTAGTGTTATTTGTTTCTTTGGAAATTTCTTGGCATATTGTATCATGATATCCTATATTTCCTTAACTGTGCATTCAAGTTTGATAAGTGTGAGATTTGCTTCTCTCGTCTGTTTCTCGGTTTGGAGTGTATATGACCATCTTGATGATATTCTATCATATAGTTCTGATGGTATAGAAGTAGAAAATTCAACTGGAACTTATTTAAGGTTAATCATCATGCCTATGATTTCTTCTTCAATTTTATCCTTGTTCTCAATAGAAAAATCAGAATATGCATGTATCTTTGGATGTGCTAGTTGTCTGGTTGTCTTTATTACCTCTGCAATCTCATCAATACTCTGTGATGGTGTGTTGTGAACAACCTTGAATTGTTCTGGATTCTCATGAGAATCATCCTTGTCATCTTTGTTTTGCACATATCTCTTCTTTTATCTTGGTGCAGTAGTAGTACCCTTCTGCTTCCTTGTTTGGTATGTAAATTTTGGTAAGGGCCTTGTAATTTTTGATACACCTTTCTTCAAAGGTGGTGAGTCACTAGTCACTGATTGTGATCTTGTTTGTAGTGGAGATACAGTCCTTATGATTTTTCCCTTTTTGGTCTTGGATACCTCAACTAGTGTGTCAATAGACTCGGTCGCATCGATGTAATGATCCGATTCTACTTCTTGTCTGACTGAGGTCTGCTACTTGGTTTCTTCTTCAGACTTATCCAATTCTTCATCTGTTATTGCAAGTTTCCTTTTCAAAGTTTTGACAATTTTGGTCTTTTTCCTACCCAACTGTTGTACTTGTAACTGAATTTTTATTTGGGTCTTTGCCTCATCATAAGTGCCAAATCTCATGGTCGATTTGTCAATAGGCTCATTTAACAATTTTTCAATAGCCTCTGTAGAAACATCAATATTCAATTCATACTCCATTGAAGGTAACCATGCTATCCTCGAATCTACTACTTTGATTAATGTTGTGTCTATATCTACTATAAAACATATACTGTCTTTGTATTTATCAACTATTTGTAGTGGAATTCGAGATCTCTTTTCCATTCTAGCTTTGAATTTAGCAAATTATTCATTCATTACAGGTTCAAAGTTCTGACCTAAACTCATAATAATCTCATCAATTTGTATTGTAACCGGTCTATCTATTTTCCACTTAACTTTACCGATTGATGGAAAGAAATTTTGCATGTAGAAGAATATGCAAATTAGTAATGAACCAAACTTACATGTATTTGTCTTTGATATCCTGATGGTTCTCATATTCTCTTCTAACTTCTTCTGCAACAACTTTGAAAGATCAAGTTGAAGACCTTTCTTGAATATATTGTAATCTATATCAACAGATCCACATGGTACATTGTTCGGTTTGCTGGACTGGAATATCTTATACCCAATGGCATAAGCATTGAATCTTAGTTTAGGATCATTGATGCAGTTGACCTTCAAGCCTCTTCCATCCCACTCGGATAATGTTAGCTTTTCCAACTCGTTTCTCGGTAGGTGTCTTAGGGATTTGGATTTTTCACATATGGGATACCTTGTTACTGCATGAATGACATCCATGGTTATCTTTTTAGGCTCATCTAGCCATAGATTCCCTTCATGTACCTTACTAAGTACAATGCGGATCCATTCATTCTGAAAGACCTTCAGGAAATCTAGGGCATGAGTTAACCCTTTAACCTCTAAGTGTTTGTGATCTTCCTTTAGCTTTCCATTTGTGCATAATGATTGGTAGGTTGACATAAGCTCAAAATCTCCAATTTCACCAATCTTGCAATGTATATATGCACGTACGTCTTGCACTAGATAAACCCTAGGAGGGATAGACGAGAATACGCCTTGATTATCTAGTTGTGCTGCAACTTGTGGATGGATCTTTTAGTTTGGTTACATGCATGTGGAGTTCTTCACCAAAACAACCTTCTTTTCCTTATCCATTTTAGCTTTCATTGTTTGTGATGAAGATGCCATGATTCTGTGTTTTAAGGGATTCCATAAAATGTGCTTGAATAACTCAGTGAGGGGAGAATGTGCAATAACTAACCTCTGTATGCTCAGAAATCTACTTAGATCTCTATAGAATGAACGAAAACCTTCTTCTGCAATTTAGCTATCTATTCTACTCCATGATCATGTTGTGAACAAATGAGCTCACAATGAATAAATTTATAGTAGATGAGTTAGGGTGGTGTAATAAATGTGCTTCACCTACCACTTGGTGAACAAAAAACATGCTCGGTTAACACTATCAATGCTTCAGCTTGGTGAGTATACCATATAATCGGTTACCATAGCAACTCAGTGATCTCTTCACATTTTCATCGACTGACAGTTTTAACTTGGTACATATTAACCAACTAGACTATATCATAGTAATAAAATATGTAATGACACACTACATCTTTATTCATGCTGATTTGGCACATGTGCAATAAATATAAGAGCTGATGTAAGATATTGTTAGAATGAATTCAGAATAACTGAGAGGGGGGGGGGGGGGAATCAGTTATCCTTAGGTCCTGANCAGAATAACTGAGAGGGGGGGGGGGGTGAATCAGTTATCCTTAGGTCCTGATGTAACAATAAAAATTTATACCACTTTGAACAACTCAGATCTGCTCAGCAGCAATAACATAAGAGTGTGCAGTTTACTGTACTAATGAAATAAGCTTTTCGAAACTTAACAGTAAAACACAACATAAGAATTCACACATTTTGACACCATGATTTAATGTGGAAACCAAAATATGGGAAAAGCCACTAGTAACATGCTACCAAAATTTCACTCTTCTGAAGTGAGCTCTGTTAGGAGCCAACCCTGTTAAAGGTTACAAAACACATTGTCAAATGTGACATGGTTAAAGGATTTAATCACCCTATCAGGAGTGGCCTTGTTAGAGGACTTAGAACATTCCAATTTGAATGTCACCTTACTCAAAGGATTTATACAATGATTGTTAGGTCAACTTGGTTAAAGGATTTCAACTGATACAATGGTTAGAAAGTAATCAGCAGGTTTGATCTGATACATACAACTTACTTTGCCAATCCAGATCCAATTTAGCTCTAATGCTAATTTACTGAGTGACCTCGATTCTCATCTCAAACTCCAGATCTACTTGGAAATCTATCAAGCAATCTCTCTCTGCTTCTCTGCTCAGCCTTCTTTGCTAGATCATTCCAATCAGTCAATTAACCATGCAATCCTCTTGCATACAACTTCTTACACTACATACTTCATGAATAACCCCTTGAGGTTATCATATACCTCTTCATCTAGGTCAGACACATATTTTTTCGCTTAATCAAGATCGTAGATCTTAAGTTAGGTCAGATCCAACGGATCTTTCCATCATTAAATTTAATTTATTTCTCCAATACAATCACCGATTAAATCTTGAATCCATGTGTTAATAATAGTTTCCCGTGCATTTAATTAATGTGGACCAAAATTAATTATCCATAATAAACTTCACATATTCCAATAAATTTAAATATGTCAGCCAGAGATCTCAAATCTCATCAATTACCAAAATACTATTATTCGGCCAACACTGTGTTCTTTCGCTCAGTCGCCTCTATATTCCTCAACATTTCACTGGTGCTCGACCATCACTAGATTCTCTAAACAACATATCACTTTGCCAATGTGCCAAATGATCAAGTACCCTTGTGTTTACCTATAACTCAACCGTTTCCCTCAGTCTTCTTGTTATCCTTTTCTTCAAATCTTCTTCACCAATCAATAGATATGGTACTCAAATAGATAGCAATAGTCTCACCAGTTAAGGTTTGAAATCAATGAAAAAACAACAATTGTTATCATTGAATCTTTCCAACAATCTCCCTCTTTGGCATTGATGGCAACACTAAACAATAAAACAATAATTTTCAACCATAGTTACCATACAATCCAAAAAGTCTTCCTATGTTCCTTGATATGAACAAATCTTCATTAATGTCTTTAGCTTCATTCTGATTCTCATCTTGTAAAAATTTTCTCCCTTTGTGTCTGTGATCACACTGATGTCTTTCTATTTCTATTCATCAATCTCTTTTTCTCTAAGTAGTAAAATCTCCCTCTTTCAGTAAACTTCTCCCTCTTTCAGTAAACTTCTCCCTCTTTGACAACATTGCCAAAGACGTTGACATCTTCATCATGTAGATTCTTTTGTTCTAAACTCTGTATCATGTTGTTCTTGTCATCTTTCTTATTACTGATCCTCTTTTCTGTCTTAGTCTGTCTTTCACAACTTTAGGCAGCATCCTAAAGTGTGACTGCCTGTGCATCAATGTGAAAAATATTCTGAATATAACATTTGATGCAACAGTACCATTCTGAACTAATTAGCCTTAGTTAGGAGAATCACCCCTAATTTACCTCGCAAATAATCATGAGTATCCTTGGGTAGTGCCTTTGTAAATATGTTTGCTAACTGTTCCTTAGTGTTCACATATTCCAGTCTCACTTCCTGCTTCTGAACTAGCTCCCTCAAGTAATGATACTTGATAGCTATATGCTTTGTCTTAGAGTGCATTACAGGGTTCTTATAAATATTGATGGCACTCATGTTATCACAATATATGACAACTGGTTCTGTGATCTCTTCTTTC
>MU223045.1:870417-880864 GCA_018584345.1 Thuja plicata | reverse complement strand
CCCTCAAGTAATGATACTTGATAGCTATATGCTTTGTCTTAGAGTGCATTACAGGGTTCTTATAAATATTGATGGCACTCATGTTATCACAATATATGACAACTGGTTCTGTGATCTCTTCTTTCATACCTTTCAGTAGTATCTTCAACCATGCAATATTAGAGCAATTAACTGCTGCTACCACATACTCGGCTTCAGCTGTAGATTGTGAGGTGCAGTTCTGTTTCTTGCTTGTCCATGAAACTAATCTTTTTCCCAAAAGAAATGATCCTCATTTGGTGCTTTTTCTATCATCAACATTTCCATCCCAATCAGAATCAGTATAAACTCTGAGTTCAAATTTATTATTCTTTTTGTAATATAGACCATATTCATCTATTCCTTTCAAATATCTCAGAATCCTTTTTACTACCATCGTATGAGTTTCCTTGGGATTGGAAGAAAGTCTAGCAACAATTCCAACAACTAATGCAATATCAGGTCTACTGTGTACAACATATTGCAGCTTTCCAATCATTGATATGTATAGTGTTTGATTTACTTCTTTTGTCTCATCATTTTTTGTTAATGTCTGTCCAGTAGCCATGGGAGTACTCACTGGTTTTGAATCTTCCATTCCAAAATTTTTTAGTATCTCTTTGACATATTTTGATTGAGTAATATAGATACCATTCTTCATCTAATATATTTGTAAGCCAACAAATTTTTTTATCTCACCAAACATAGACATCTCAAATTCAGTTTGCATTTCCTTTGCAAATGCTTGGCATAACATATCTTGTCCACAAAATATAATGTCATCAACAAAAAATTCAGCTAATAAAGTACCTTTACTTTGCTCTATCTTCAAATATAGATTTATGTTGTCATTGGTTCTTGCAAATCCAATCTTCATTAGATAGTTGTGCAATCTCTCATACCATGCTCTTGGTGCTTGCTTCAGCCCATATAGTGCTTTGTGTAATTTTCAAACCATATTCCTTTTTCTTGGGTCAATAAATCCATCAGGTTGTTCAATGTATACTTCTTCTTCTAATATCCCATTTAGAAATGCCGACTTTACATCCATTTGATAGACTTTAAATCCTTTGTAGGCTGCATATGCAAGTAAGGTTCTTAAACCTTCCAATCTTGCAACTGGAGTGAATGTCTCTCCATAGTCAATTCCTTCCTCTTGTGAATAACCCTTGCATACCAGTCTAGCTTTATTTCTTGTTACCTCTCCATGTTCATTCAGCTTGTTTTTGAATACCCACTTAGTACCAATTACATTTTTATCATTTGGCCTAGGTACAAGTGTCCAAGTATTGTTATTTTCAATCTGTTCTTCGTTCATGGCTTGAATCTAGTCATCATTGTCTAAGGTATCTTTTATTGTTTTAGGCTCAAAATCACATAACATGCAAGTATCTTCTCTCAATTCACTTCTTGTCATGACTGCAGAGTCCTTTGCTCCTATGATTTGATCAGGTTTATGGTGTCTTCTTACATAATTTGCCAAAGTAGGTTCTTTCTCTACTTTAGATTGATCATTCATGTTCAATTCAGGTTGAAACTGTGACTCAACATCTCCATCAGATAGCTTGACAGTCACCTCCTGTTGCTCAACAATTTCGTTCTGTGACTCGGCAGGTGTAGACTGTTGCTCGGGAACTTCATTCTCAGTTTCAGGTAATTTGTTAGAATCTTCCTCATCAGGATAGTCGAATGCTTTGTAACTCTCAAGATTAGTCATGCTTTCAGCTTCATTTCTTTCTGCATATTCATCAATTCTAACATTTGCACTTTCCACAATTTTGTTAGTTTTAGAATTCAAACACTTGTATGCTTTACTTTTAGTTGAATGCCCAAGAAATATGCCTTCCTCACCTTTAGCATCAATTTTTCCATTTATGTTATCCTTCAATATGAAACATCTACTTCCAAAGACTTTAAAATAGCTTACACTAGGTGCATATCCATACCATAGCTCATAAGGTGTAACATTTGTACCTTTCTTGATTTGTACTCTATTAAGGGTATAAACTACTATACTTACAACTTCTCTCCAATATTTTTGTGCAACATTTTTCTCCATCATTAGTGTTCTGGCACAATCCATGATAGATCAATTTCTTCTTTCAACTATACCATTTAGTGGTGGTGTCCTAGGAGCGGACATCTATCTTTTTATCCCTCGGTCATTGCAAAACTTTTTAAACTCATTAAAAATAAACTTGCCTCCTCTATCAAATCTCAGAATTTTTAGAATTCTACCAGTCTCCTTTTCAAATTTTGCCAAGTACCACTTAAACAACTAGAATGTGTCAGATTTTTCCTTAAGAAACATAACAGTCATCGTTCTAGAGTAATCATTAAAAAATAAGATAAAATATTTCTCTCCACATTAACTTTTCTCACCAATAGGTCCACAAAGGTCAGTATGAACCAATTCTAGAATATCCTTAGAAGTATGAGTTTTACTCTTGAAACTAGATTTAGTCATTTTGCCCAATTGACATTGCTTGCACATTGCAGTTTTAGGTTTCTTTAACTTAGGCAGCCCTCTAACCTTTTTCAATTTGCTTATGCTTACCAACTTATCAAATTTTACATGACACAACCTTTTATGCCATAACCAAACATCACTATATTGTGCAATCAAGCATGTCTCATCAGCTAAGTCAAGATAAAACAAGTTACCTTTTGTCTGCTCACCACTTCCAACTAATTCTCCATTGGCATCATAGATCTTTGCTTTCCTGTGATGGAATTAAACTCTATAACTAGAAGTATTCAGATGTGCAACACTCAATAAGTTATACTTAAGATCATCAACCCAATATACATCATCACATCTGATTTTTTCAGTCAATTGAATTGATCTTTTCCCTTTAAGATGACATGGTGTATCATTTCCAAATTTAACATAACCACCTTTACACTGATCTAAGGTTTCAAATTTATCTTTATCACCAGTCATGTGATGTGAACAACCACTATCAATAATCCAACGAACACCTTTGCTCATATAAGAAATTAGTGCAATTTTCTCATCATCATCAGAATCATCTTTCATTGCAACATACACAACTTCTATATCTTTTTCATCAGATTTATCATATTTACTGTCAGAATCTTCTTCAGCTATATAGCACAATTTCTTACCTTTGTCTTTGTAATCCTTGTACTTCCTGAAGTCTCGGTCATCCTTTCTGTCTTTATACTTGCTGTCTCTTCTTTCATCTTTTTCATTCTTATCAGAACATCTTACAGCAATATGACCAACTTTGTTACATGAAAAACAAATAATAGGAAGTTTACCTTTGAATTTTTCTTTTCCTCTAGATAGTCTTCTTGCCATAAGTGCCTCAAGTTCTTCTAGATCATCATCAGAAGTGTCGTTGTTACTATCCACTCATTTATTTCCTTTGTTTGATTTGTTGAGGACCATCTGGGACTTGACTGCAAATTGAATGTCTTGTGGAGTATAGTTATCAAAATTTGACATCTCAAATGCAGTAAGTCTGCCTACCAAACTTTCCAAAGTCAAATTGTTGTTAGGAGTACATCTCAATTCTCAAATTGCAGATACTCTAATAGAATAAATAGGAAGAAGTGTTCTTAGTACCTTTCTCATGATGGTGTTATCATCAATGGTTCCTTTAGCTCCTCTAATAGCATTTACAACTTCCTTTATCCTACCATAATATTGAACTACATTTTCTCCTTCTTGCATTTTCATTTCATCAAACTTACCTCTCAAGATTTTAGATTTTTCTCTTAGCACATTTTTGTCACCTTCATAGATGGTTTCAAGGGCATCCCACATTTTATTTATGTTTGTACAGTTCTTTATGTCTTCAAACTCATGATAGTTCAGGGATGATGCAATCTCCAACATTGCTTGATTATGTTCTTTCTTTTCTCTTAACTGTGCAGCATTGAGAACTCCTATAGGGGATACATATTCCTTATCAACATAACATTTAGTAGAATCACCAATACCATCCAACTGAAATTTCATCAAACTTTGTCATGCAGAAAAGTTATCCTTGTTCAACTTCGGTACCTCCCTTTTATACATCTTGATCTTTTGCTCCAAGTACCTTCAAACTATTTTCAAGAGAACTAAGCTCTGATACCAATTGTTAGAATGAATTTAGAATAAATGAGAGGGGGGGGGAGTGAATAAATTATCCTTAGGTCCTGATGTAACAATAAAACTTTATACCACTTTGAACAACTCAGATCTTCTTGGTAACAATAACATAAGAGTGTGCAGTTTACTATATTAATAAAATAAGCTTGCAGAAACTTAACAATAAAACAAAACATAAACATTCACACATTTTGACACCATGATTTAATGTGGAAACCCAAATATGGGAAAAAACACCAGTAACATGCTACCAAAATTTCACTCTTTTGAAGTGAGCTCTGTTAGGCGCCAACCCTGTAAAAGGTTACAAAAGACACTGTCAAATGTGACCTGGTTAAAGGATTTAATCACCCTGCCAGGAGTGGCCTTGTTAGAGGACTTAGAACATTCCAATCTAAATTTCACCTTGCTCAAAGGATTTATACAATGACTATTAGGTCAACCCGGTTAAAGGATTTGAACTGATACAATGGTTAGAAAGTAATCAACATGTTTGATCTGATACATACAACTTACTTTGCCAATCCAAATCCAATTAAAATCTAATGCTAATTTACTGAGTGGCCTTGAATCTCATCTCAAACTTCAAATCTTCTTGTAAATCCATCAAGAAATCTCTCTCTCTCTCTCTCTCTCTCTCTCTCTCTCTCTCTCTCTCTCTCTCTCTCTCTCTCTCCTCTCCTCNGATATCTCTCTCTCTCTCTCTCTCTCTCTCTCTCTCTCTCTCTCTCTCTCTCTCTCTCTCTCTCTACTCTGCTCAACCTTCTTTTCTAGATCATGCCAATCAGTCAATTAACCATGCAGTCCTCTTGCATATAACTTCTTACATTGCATACTTCATGAATAACCCCTTGAGGTTATCATATACCTCTTCATCTAGGTCAGAAAAATCTTTTTCCGCTTAATCAAGATCATAGATCTTAGGTTAGGTAAGATCCAATGGATCTTTCCATCATTACATTTAATTTATTTCTCCAATACAATCACCAATTAAATCTTGAATCCATGCATTAATAACGGTTTCCTATGCATTTAATTAATGTGGACCAAAATTAATTATCTATAATACACTTCACATATTCCAATAAATTCAATTATGTCAGCCATAGATCTCAAATCTCATCAATTACCAAAATACTATTGCTCGGCCAATACCGTGTTCTTCTGCTTGGTCGCCTCTTTATTCCTTGGCATTTCACTGGTGCTTGACCATCACTGGCTTCGCTCGACATCAACTTCTCAGTGAATTGTTAGTGAAAGATAAACAACTTATCACTTTGCCAATGTGCCAAATGATCAAGTACCCTTGTGTTTACCCATAACTCAACCATTTCCCTCGGTCTTCTTGTTATCCTTTTCTTCAAATCTTCTTCATTAATCAATAGATATGGTACTCAAATAGATAGCAATAGTCTCACCAGTTAAGGTTTGACATCAATGACAAAACAATAATTGTTATCGTTGAATCTTTCCAACAATCTTTCCAACAGATATAGCATTGCAAAATATAGTTCCATACCTGCTTGTATTACTAAGTTGTAGACGGTGGAGCCACCTAACCCATTGGATGAGGTGTTACCGACTGTTGTTCTTGGCCCTGCATTATCATTTGATGCTCTTCTCCACATTTGATTTCTTATCCTCACAATTTCATCAATTGTATTTCCATTCCCATAAGTGTTTATTTGGTCTGCACAATCTCTACTTAAGTGACTGACTTTCTGACAGTGAGAACATGCCATTCCAAATCTTGACCAATTCCTTGATATGATTTGCCATTGTCTCATACAATTTTCTTCTATGTGTCCATATTTACCACATGATCACAATTTCTCCAAGTGTTGTAATCCCATGCATAAGCATTGCCTGGTCTTCTTGGTTGATTTACCTTTTCTTGTCCTTTAGGCTTCCAGATCTGCTTTGTTTTCTTTTTGCATACTTGAGTTGTGTGACCATTCATATTGCAATTTTGATAGTATTTATCCATGTATAGTTTCTTCTATGGTTTGTTCAACTTGGATCTACACTCATGTGCCTGATGTCCATGCTTATTATAGTTATAGAAAATACCATTAAATTTAGGAGGGTTTCTAGGAGTACCTTTTGCTTTGCTCCTGCAAACATTTGATGTGTGGCCTGATTTTCTACAGTGATGGCAAGAGGGATTCTTTGGCTTAGGATTTGAGTAGATATTCCTTTGTTTAGCTTGATTTTACAATTTTCCTTGCTTGATAAATCCTAATCTGGTATTGTTATTCAGTCTTCTTTGATGGTTCATAAATTCATCCATTCTCTTAGTTCTTTCTTCATATCTCTTAATCACTTCATTATGTTGTTGTAAAATCTTCACTTCATTTCTCAGTTTTTCATTATCTTCTTTCAATACACCAATATTGTCTATTCTTTTTGTAAGTTCAGTGTTCTCTCAGTTTGCCTCATGATTCATATCAACCACTTGATTAGTGATCTCAAAGTAATATTTAGTAATTCTAGACATCTCAGTTTCTTTCTCTTGTAACTTTTTAGTCATCTATCTTCTATCATCAAAAAACATGTTTCTATCTTGTTTATCTTTCTTTTCATCATGCAAGACTTCAACCATTCTAACCATTTGTGTATCTTGTTCGATCTGCAGTGCTTTCACTTGTTCAGTAAGTTGTTAATTGCTCTCAGATAGCTTTGATATGATTCCTTCAGATGCATTAGATATGCTACTAGATTTAGATCCAGATGTATCAAATGGGTCATGAATCTCTTCTTCATGATAATCAATTTCACGACAGAAAAGTGCCATGTCCTTCATCTTAATCAACATCTCCCTGAGTTTCTCTTTGGCTTCCTTGAACTCTTCGACATAGATGTGCAGTTGTAACTTCTGATTCTCAATAGTTTTGTCAAGTGTATACCTCTCCATTGTAAGATCTTTTCTCCTCAACTTATAAACCTTCAAAATAAGAGAACAAGATCTGATACCAATTGTTGGCCCAATGTTAAGATAATGGAAAGGGTGTGTACTGAGAGGGGAGGGGTGAATCAATTCCCTTAAAAAATTTCAGTCAATTCTTTGCATTCATTGTTTGTATTAACCGAATGAGTAGATTGCTTATTCCAAGCATATAGTATCAATGCTGAAATGTAAATGCATGTAAAATAAACATTACACATACATGAAATTAAGTACTCATGACACTAGTATTTTGGTATCGCAGAAAACACCTGTTAGAAGGTAAAACCTACAGTGGGGATGAGACCCACAAAACTTCACTACCACAGTAATAAAGATAGTTTGAGAAAAGAATAACTGAGAAAGACAATGAGATCATGAGGATACCAGAGGTACACTATAATATGACTAATCAACTAGTGAGAGAAAATCTAGAGATGACCAGGAAAGAATTTGAGAATCAAGCATTGAAGTGTGAAGTTGAAAGATTGGCCAGTGAACTGAAATATGAAAAAGAAGTCAATGAGGTACTAAAGAGAAATGAAGAAACACTAAGATCATTGGATGCACAGATTAAAGGTCAGAGACAACCGAAAGACAAAACTAGACTTGGATTCAATAATGAGAGCACTATTGAGAAAGGAGAGTCCTCTAATCAAGATGACAACCAAGACACTTCTGCCCCACTGAAGTCAAACAAGCCTAGTTGCTACTACTGTGGGAAACATGGACATATTACAAATGTATGCAAAAGAAAAAAGGGTAAGTCACTGAGTTCACCTAAGTTTGATGGATATTTCTATAACTGCAATAAGTATGGGCACCAAGCACTTGAATGCAGATCAGAGACTTTAAACAACACAAGAAATCCAAAGTTTGATGGCTACTGCAATAATTACAACAAGTATAGTCACAAATCTGAAGAATGCAGATCATAAAAGAGAAATGAAAAATGGGTACCGAACCGACGAAATATGCCAAGTAACCGACAGGGTACATATATACCATGAGACTACAATACAAGGATATCATGTTTATTCTATAGAAGATATGGACATATTTCTACTAACTGCATGTTTCTACATGGAAGGAATAATAAGATATCTTGGAGAAATCCCAGCATGACATGAGTCCATTGTCACAAGATAGGTCACCTTGCCAAAGACTGTAGGTACCGAGGCAAAGCTCCTGCCAAGGAAGAGACATCTGAGAAACCAAAAGTGAATGTTGAAGAGATGAGATATAAGATGAGTAGGACAAGGAGAAGAAAGAGAATGGATGATGGAGCAACATTCAGGACAAATGAAGGCACCACATCTACCCGATCAGGTGCAACTGATTCTACCTAATCAGTTATAAAGTATGTATAGGAATTACAAAGAAAATATTTAAATCTTGAATTGGTTCCTAGTATATGATTAGAGATCCATATTAGCATACTTAGATGCACTTGGATACATATTGTTGAGTTTATGTTTCATATTCATTCGGTAAAAGGAATTATAATGTTATATCATTTAGTGAAAGAAAATGGTAAAGGTAATCAATAAAGTAAGTTGGTGAAGCATTAATTGTTATTTTTATGACCGTTGGAAAACCTAAACCTAGAAAAAGCTATAAATAGGCCTTATATTCTATTATTGTTAGTTACCATTTTCTAAGAGCATTGCGAGCAAAGTTGCAGAAACTATCTCCAACGATAACAACAAAACATGATATGATGGGAGCTCTAACTTTGATCCCACTGAGGGTTATCTTGATCAAAGATGTGTGAGCATTCATCCATTGTAAAGTTGAAGATATATGTGAAGATGAGATTGATGAATCATTTCAAAATTTGTGTGCAAATGAAAAGATGAAGGATGACTATATTCATTTGGAAACCAAAGGTTTGACACATACCCTTCACTTATCGAAAGTATTTAGAACAGAGTGGATAAGAATGGTTCTTAGCCAAGTCCATGACCAATTAATGTGGCTTGACCAACCAGTGAAGATTACAAAATATGTTCTACACATTATAACTGGTTACTTGATTGGAGATAAGCCAAAGGCTATAAGGAAGATTAAGAAGGATAAATTTAGTGAATTTACCAAGGCAAAGTGGGATGGAAGAGGTTTGAAAAAATATACTATTGAAGACCCCGAGATGAAATTCACATGCAATATCATATCCTATCGAGTGTTTCAATCTTTAAGAGTTGACAACGTACCATGTGGAGCTGTAGATTTGGCATACAAGATTGTGAAGAAGAACTTGCAGATTGACATTTGGGAGTTTTTGTTGAGGCGATTAGAAGATAACATGAATACCATAAGGAAAAAAAAGACAAGCACTTTGAAGTTTAGATCATTAATGGTATGCATATTTTTCTATTTTTAGAATTTCTTCCCATCTATTGGTGATGTTACATGGAGTACTGAGAAGCCTATTATATATCAAATAAATGACTACATTTTGAGCCTAGGTGAGCATCTTGACATGATAATGAATGATTACTTTTTCAAGTTTCAAGCTAAGATGTATAAGAAGTTTAGGATGCCACCCCAATTATTTTAGAAATATCATGACACTATTTATTTTGAAGTGGACACCGACACATGCATTATTGGGGTAGTTGAGCCAAGGAGTATCTGGCTACAACATGTGGGATATGAGATGGACATAGACATTACATCTCAACAAATTGAGATTATGTTAGCAAAGCCTATTAACAGGAAGGCCAACACATATGACACTTATGAAGAGGTTAAAGAGAGGAGAAAAAAGAAATCCTAATACCTAAATCCAAAAGGAGGACAAATAAAATGATTGAGAAATTGTCAAAGAATATCAGAGTTGATGAAGAAGTAGATGAGGCTGGACTTATGTGTGTGATTTTATGCACCTGTTAAGAAAGACACAACACTTCAATAGATCATTATATTAGTGAAAAATCATAAAAAGTGAGGGTTTCACATAAATCACTAAAACCGATCTATTTCTTCCTATCTAGGAGGAGTTTGAAGAATGAAATAATCATGCCCTCAGGTTATGCACAAATTAGTGACAAATACAACCTAGAATGAAATATTCAAATAAAAACTAATCTAGTATGCTCAAGAAATGTCCATTTTAAACTCCAAGATGAAATATTATAACAATACTACTATTACAGCTAAAAAGGAAAATGAATCAATAAAAATGTGAGCAACATGAGTCTACTCCTTCCGATCTAAAAATATGGGCAGCATAAGGATGCTTTCAACTCTAAAAATTAAGGGTCATTTGTGCTCAAAATTCATCCAATTTATAGAAGAAATGGAGGAATGGGGGAAGGCTTGAGAAGTGAAAGCCATTAATGAGGATGTAAGACTCATTA
>MU223045.1:855367-870252 GCA_018584345.1 Thuja plicata | reverse complement strand
GATGAAATTAAGATTGGAAGTAGGCTTAGCATGGGTGAAGGGGTTGGGATTAGTTTGAACCCATGGTTAAGGTGGTTGAGGTAGGTTAGGTTAGAGGGAATATTAATGAAATGAATTATATTTAATAAATTCACTCAAAAATAGGGAAATTAATTATTTAAGCTTTTGATTGCTTTTGATAATTTATTAGGACTATAGCCAATTAATTAGATTAATTCAGGCTAGGGGATAGGCTTTGGCAAGTGATGAGGTATAATTAGGATTTTATTTAATTCATTTTTAATTAATTATCTTAGCCATGTTTTTTATTTGAATTGATTTGAATTGAATTGATTTGATTGGCTAAAACAATTAATGTAAAATAGTGATTAAATCACATAGGAAATTAAATCTGATTTGAATGAATTATGCCAACCGATTGAAGAGTTGTCTTGAAATAATTGGGGGTATGATCACACTTAGGGAAAATAGGGTCTATGGTCAGAGAAGACTAAATTAGGGTGGTTACATTTTCCCCTCTTTGAATTGATGTGCGAGCATCGCATTAATTTAAAGAAAGTTTTTGATGTTGACTTCAGAAAGTTTGAGAATTTCACTCATGATTGAATGAAATGCCTAATGAGATCAGTCTCACACTTGATTGAAATAAACTGATATAATTTACTTTGAACTTGATCAAATAAAGGTCAATAAGAAAAGATCTTAAAGATATCACTTCTGAACTTGGTTATCGTCTGAGAATTGATAATACTGACTCCGAACTTGGTTGTCGTCCAAAAATTTAGTATGAAGCTGCTAGGAGCTTAATAAGAATCTAAGAAAAAGTATACATAGGATATCCAACTTGTGAGAACTGAAGCCTTCTATCCAACAGTTCTGACTTTAGTCAAGGAACTGTCATGCCTTTAGTCTTTTGATAATGAAGTCATTTTAATGTTGTTTTGAGCAAGAATTTGATTGATGATAGTGTGATCATGCCCCCTCAGGAATGAAATCGAAGGAAAGAATAAAATCCCTCTATTGAAATGATGTATCACTTGCATGGAGCGGTTAGGTCAAGAAAGAATGGATTAGAAGAAGTGAAGGAATGAAGGTGTGTTAAGAGTAAACACACGGGTACCAAGTTAATTACATGAAAAATGTGAGTTTTGAGTCTGAGTAAATGATGTCTGACCAAGATTGGTGATGAATAATGTGCAATTTTGATGATATAGAACCTGGAAATCTAATTTTTGGAATATATGGAGCAATTATGCATTTTTCAGGAACTGTCCTAAAAATGTTACCGTACTGTGTAAAATGGTGTAGGCACCTTCGATTTGGTTCTTGATTGATCAAAAAGAGAACAAAATGGAGTTTCAATTGTCTGGAAGGAGTTTCAGGGCTAGGATTGCCACATTAGAGGCTAGGATCACCACATCAGATGCTTTTATTGTGGATAGAGATGCACATCTCAAGTGACTCAGGGCAGAGAGATATACAGGCCCGTACTGCAGTACACCAGGGGTAGAGAGTGACATACTATTATGCTCTATATCATGCAGCAATACCAGAGGGCCAGAGAGCACCATATTTTTCACATTTGACTCAGTAGTCAGAGGGGGCCATGCCACCACCAGCAACTCCATTTGTACCACCTCCTCCACCTCCAGATCAGGGAGAGGGAGGAAGTTAGACATGATGTATCTTTTTGTACTATATTTGTGAGATCATATTGTATATATGGATCCTTGTGGGACTAATCTTTTGTACCATGATATTCATACATGTATATCTGATTCGTATTGATTCTTTGATACTCCTTTTGTAGACAGTTCCACATTTTTGATCTGTTCCATGATTTGATATATATCTGATGCAACTCTTCCTGATTCTAACATGTTCATGGGTTCTTTTTTCTTTGAGATGTTGATGCACATGTGATGTATGTTTATCTTGGTCTCATGATGAGTTAGATTTTAGATATGACATCTTTTATGCTCATGTGATTTATTACTGATATGAATATGTTTCAAATGATGCTATGTGAATATGCAAATGTATTTTTTTGAGATTTTATTTATGCAAGTAAATGTATGGATGCATTTTTAGGATGTAGAATGAAATGCAATGCTTTGTTTTTGTATTTTCTCTTTCTCATATATGAATGCAGAATGTATGTTATGGATATGCAACGACATTGATATTAGTAATATTTGATGATGTAATTAACTTGGATTTTATGAATGAAATTAGAAATCATTTTGAGCTCAAATCCCTTATACTGTTTCTTTTGTAGCAAAATGAATCATGTAATCTCTAAATGCATCTACATGCAGACTCTTTATGGATGTCACTGATTTGCAGATATTGTAACATTTTTATCATCATTGGGTGCTTTCACAATAGATACCACCTGATAGTACAACAACCACTTATACCCACTGATATTATGAAAGTATGAATACTATGTTTATTGGATGCAATGCCAGAAATAAACATACGCATCAAGGCACAGAAGGCAGGATGACAAGTTAGTCACCTTCCTTTTACTATATCAGATTCTGTGCAAGTGTAAGATATGTGACCCGTAATGAAATTGAAAATTCATATCCTTGGGTACATCATGTTTCATACACCTTAGTGAGAATCTGAGTTAGAAATCAGACAAGGAAATTGTTTCAACCTCACCGTATTTTAGACATAACAAAGACCGAGATATATGCGGCTATCCACTCATGTTGGCAGCTCTTACCATAAACATCCAAGTTAGGTGAAATTTATAGGATCATTTGGAACAATCACCATATGCAAAAAACCAAGAAAACATTATGCCCCCTGTCCTTGCGAATCTTTGTCTTTGTGCAGACGTCATGGAGTAACTCGGAAGACATAAAAATCATCAATTGAGAATCAATCAAAGAAAACTTATAACTGCTTATATGCCCCTAGTTAAAACATCATCGGTACATAAAAGAGTCATAATCAAACCAAGATCAAACTGTTTTTAAGTAGTATTGAGAAATACTATTGATTCATTGTTCAAGCACAAAGAGATTTATCAATCAAAATTTGGAATTTAAGCAATATGTGTTCCATGTCTGAGTGTAACCTTGTCTTTGTTTGCAACCCAATGTAGTGCTTAGGAACACCATTTATGTGAGTGCAATATTTGTGCCAGATAGGTGGTTTTTTGAAGAAACACCCTTGTTTCGTGAAGGTGACAGTTTGGTGTTAGTATCGAGAAGCATTGTGTTCCAAGACAAACCATCCTAGGATGACCTAGGAGACACAACCTAACATGCTAGCAAAGATTCCCCTAGTGTAGAATGATTTTTTCCCTAAGAAATAAATGTAAACAAATCCCAAGCAAGGATAGGATATTTGTAAGGAAATAGAGTCAACCCATAGCACAGGTGTAATCATGAAGGATTAGCATTAGCAATGCATTGATAGATAGAGCACAAAGTACAAGTGATGCCTGATTGCCAAGTTTTCACCACTCAGCAAAAATTTTTATTCTTTTTGCTACCAAGACGCTTGTTGCTAGGTTTTTGTGAAGGCACTTTTCTCTTTTTCAAATTTTCTCAATTTTTGTAGTATCAAGGTGCCCGTTGCTAGGTTTTCACCAAGGATACCTTTCTGCAGGAATTTTTCCACTATTTTTGAATTTCTTCAAGATCAATTTTCTGATTTTTTTGGTATTTTCTGAGAACTACTTCACTGTACAAACTCTGCTAGCCAGACATCAAGCATAGAACCACTTCAAATGTAGAGTATTGATAGGATCCGGAAGGACATCTCCCTTAGGTGTAGCTAGTTGATAAGCTCTAGTCCCAAAAGTAGCAGTAATGATATAAGGTCCCAGCCAGTTGGGTTCAAACTTTCCTTTCTATTCTTTGTTAGGTTGGTTCTTAGGATTCTCTTTGAGGACGAGATCCCCCACTTGAAATTGTCATGGTTTGACCTTTTTATTGTATCTTTTTTACATGCATTGTTGGTACACTTTCAGATGATCGAATGCCTATTGCCTGCGTTTATCAAGCAAGTCTAAAGAATTTACCCGATTAATGCAGTATTTCTCGTCAGTAATATGACCTTGTAAAGATACCCACAAAGATGGGATTTCAACTTCAATAGGTAGTATTGATTCAATGCCATAAACCAAGGCAAATGGCGTGGCTCCTGTTGGTGTTCTGATGCTTGTTCTGTAGGCCCATAATGCCAGGTTTAATTGTAAATGCCAGTATCTGCCAGACTTACTCACAGTTTGGTGTAAAATCTTGAGAATATTCTTGTTAGATGCCTCAACCTGTCCATTAACTTGAGGGTAATAGACTGAGGAACAATGTTGAGTAATGTGAAACTATGTGCAAAGGTCGTCGATGTCTTGGTTTTTAAATTGGCCCCCATTATCTGTTACAATTGAAGAGGGTATCCCATATCTACAAATAATTTAGTTCAAGATAAACATAGCCACCTATTTACCAGTGGCTTTGATTAGTAGCACAAATTCGACCCACTTCGTGAAATACTCAGTGGCCATAATGATGTACTTGTGTCCACTCAAATAATTAGGATATATTTGTCTAACCAAGTCAAAGGCCCATTGCTGAAATGGCCAATGTTGAGTGGTATGAGTTCTCTGGTAGGAGCATGGATGAGATTTCCATGTGTTTGACATTTATGACATGTCTTTGAAAAGTGAATAGCATCTTTTTCCATCATGGGACAATAATAGCCTACTCTGAGCAGTTTCTTAGCTAGTGAAAAGCCATTTGAGTGGGATCCACATACACCTTCGTGGACTTCTTTTAACGTGCGATTTGACTCTTCATGTTCTAAACATCTAAGAAGTGTACCATTGATACCTTGTCTATATAAGTTATTAGTAATGAGGACATAATGCGATGCTATCCTAATCAAGGCTCATTTCTCATTTTGGGATAGGTCATTGGGTATAGTTTGGTCAGTTAGGTAAGCGATGATTTTAGCATACCAAGATTGGTCTGGGGTTAAACCACAAATTAGTTGGTATTCAAGGGTATCAAAGGCTAGGTAGGATAATTCTTCCACCAAGAAGTCATAGCAGAATTGATGTTCCTCTAGTTGTAACATGGATGCCAAGGTAGCCATAGCATCTACAACTTTATTTTCTATTTTGGGTATCTGCTGGAATGTGACGAAGACAAAGTAATTCTTTAGGTCATCAACTAGTTGCTTGTAGGGCATCAAATTCTCATCTTTGGTCTAATAATCTCCATTTACTTGATTGATAATGAGATGAGAGTCACCATACACATGTAACTCTACAATCTTCCATTCCATAGCAAGTTTAAGACCGTTTACCAATGCTTCATATTCATAAATGTTATTTGTGCATGGAAACATTAATTTTTAGGACTTGGGTATTTTGTAGCCTTGAGGAGTTATGAATAGAACCCTTACTCCAGAGCCTTGTTGCGTGAAAGGACCATCAAAGTACATTTTCCATGGATATTCAGTTAGATGCATAATTGTTTCATCAGGAAACTCAATTCTTAAAGGTTCATCATCTTGGAGTAGTGAATCAACCAACTGATCAGCGAGGACTTGTCCTTTAATATCTCTTCTATCCACATACTCAATATCAAATTTGCTCAGAATCAGGACCCACTTTGCTAGCCATCCTGTTAATGTTGTCTTGTTTAGGAGGTACTTCAAAGGATCTATCTTTGCGATGAGCTTTACTGTATGTGATAGCATATAATGTCTTAATTTTTGTGATGCGAAGACAACTGCTAAGCAAGATTTTTCAATTATTCTATAATTGATTTCATAGGAAAGTAGTGTTCTAATGATATAGTAGATTGCTCTTTCCTTCTTAGTTTCATCGTCCTGTGCCAACAATACTCCTAGTGATGTAGCTGTAGCTGAAATATACAAGAGTAATGGCTTTCCATGAATGGGTGCCATAAGAATGGGAGGAGTAGCGAGGTACTATTTTAATTATTTGAAGTTATTTTCACAATGTTCATCCCATTTGAAGGTGATACCTTTATGTAGCAATTTTGTAAATGGTTGTGCTCAGTCTACAAGTTGTGCCATAAACCTCTGGATTGACTGGAGTCTCCCTTGTAATGTACTCATTTGACTAATGTTGCATGGAGGAGTCATTTCTATTATAGCTTGGACTTTTTCAGGGTCTACCTCAATTCCTTTTGCTGATACAATGAACCCTAGTAGCTTCCCTGATTGAACCCCAAAGGCACATTTCTTTGGATTGAGCCTGAGTTGGAATTGCTCCATACGATCCAATATCTTCTGCAAGTATTCAATATGATTAGTCCTTTCTTTTGATTTAGCTAAGGTATCATCCACATAATCCTCCATGTTTTTATGCATCATGTCATGGAATATAGTTGTCATAGCTCTTTGATATGTAGCACCTACATTCTTTAACCCAAATGACATAAAATTCCAGTAGAAGGTTCCCCATGCGCATGTAAATGTGGTCTTCTCTTGATCTTAAGGAGAAATTTTAATCTGGTTATAGCCTGAGAAACCATCCATTAATGAGTACATTTGATAGCCTTCTATGAGTTCTATGATCATATCAATGTTTGGTAGTGGAAAATAATCTTTAGGACATGCTTTGTTTAAGTCTCTAAAGTCTGTACAGATCCTGATAGATTTATCTAATTTAGATACTAGGACTACATTGGAAATCCATCCTACGTAAGTGATGAATCTGCTGAATCTAGCTTTTAATAAATTCTCCAGCTCTGCCTTTACTAGTAATGCAACATGGGGATGCATCTTTCTTATTTTTTGTTTCATGGGTTTGATCCCAGGAGCTATAGATAAATGGTGAATGATTAATTCAGGATCTAGTCCAGGCATATATGTGTAAGACCATGAAAATTTGATCTTTTTCTCTTTTAGGAACTCAGTGAATTGTGTCTTCTCCTCATCTGACAAAGATTGTGCTAGGTGAACAATTTGAGGAACTTCAGTTATGCCCAAGTTAACGTTTTGTGTTGGTTCTATTAAAATTGAAGATCTTTCTTGAAAGTGCTCGGGGAGGATATCAAGAATCTCATCCTTTGGCACCTCTGAGAGGTTTTCCCCATTAGATACATCTTTTGTTTTTACTATTTTAAAATCTGATACTACCACAATGTGGTTTTCACCATCAGTTGTTTTCTTCTTTTTATTTTTTGATTTGTGACTGAGAAACTTGATACCCTCCTATGACATGTTCACGCTCCTTGCATTGGTGGAAGAAGGATAAGGTTCACAAGCATTTAGGTAGCAAGCCAAAGTGTAGTCATTAGGGAAGTTCATGATGGGATTAGGATCTGAATTTTTCCAATCAATTAAGTTAGGGTTTATCAAGGGAAATGAATCTGAGTTAGGTAAGGATAGCATTGCATCAGTGTCAAAACTATTAACGGACAAGACATGTTCTATTAGATCTACTTCTATGGCATTTAGATCGTCAAGAGTTAAACCATCATTAAAAGGGTCATTGTTAGTAATATATGGACCTAACTCTAGCGACTCATCGGTAGAACTTTCATCTTCATCTCTTTGTAGAAGGAGGCTCCTAACTTGTAGCCTCTGAATTTCTTTTAGACCTAGGAGAGTGTCAATTTCTTCATCAATGATTCAGGGAAGGAACAACTCCTCTGCTTTGGGAACATTAATACCATTTGGAGTAGTGTTAGAATGCTCTCCATGTTTTGATGAAGCTACAAATATGTGGATCACATCTATTTCAATGTCCTCAGTGGCAACAGATAGATCATCCCACTCATAATCATGGGAGTCTATTATTTCGTCATCAAACCTATTTAAGAACTCAACAATAGTTATCTGATGTACCCTATTAGACATTTGTAGATCAAAGTGTGGTAAATATAGGACATGTGAAACTATAACTAACTGCCCCTAGTTAGGATGTGAATCCTGTTGTCAGGGTGTGTCTTCAGTAGTTGTTTCTATCAATGGTACCTCTGCAGCGTCCTATGTTGCTTCCTTTACCTCTTGAATAGTAGCTTGTGTTAACAAAGGAATATGAGTGTTTTGTGGCGTCTCAAAGCTAGGTACATATCTTTCTCCTTGATATTTGGGATATTCTGTACCAATATTCAATAATCTCTCATAAGTCCATAGTTCTAGCTCTATTTCTTCTTCTTCATCACTTCCTTCGTCAGAGATTGGACTATCTCTTGAAGTAGGGTTTTCAGATTTATTATTGAAACCCAGTCCTATTTTATCTTTGGTATTTCTGAATTCCATGGGTATAGGTTTAATAAGTCCCTTTCTGTTGTCTCCTAAGGTCCTTTTCCTTTATATCCCATTTGTTTGAGGAGATCGTATCCTTTACCATACTTTTTAGGGGATATTTACACATGTTTTACCTCATTTTCTTTTGGTTCTCCCTTGTAACGCCAAGCCAAGACTGTCTGTTCTTCTTTGTCATCCTTGTGGGAGGTATATTATTTAACCATACCAGTTGCTTTGTGGATTTATGGTTCTTTATCTATGGTAGGTGTGAAAGATGAGGAAGGTTTTCCATAAGATCTTGGTGATGCTGAAAGTTCTGTCAATGATGGGGTCATGTCCATCTTGTATTCTCCCATACTAGGTTCTTCAAGTTTCAAGGTCTTTCCAAAAATTTTCATAACCATGTCTTTAGTGGTCTCAGGTGTAGTATATTTTGGAACTTCCTTGTTATGAGGGACCATACTACCTACTTTAACATTGTTGCAAGTATAACTGGCATCTGCAGGAATTGTTACCTCCACCCCATTATGTGGGAATTTGATACACTGGTGGAAAGTAGATGGCACTGCTTGCATTTCATGGATCCAAGGTCTCCCTAATAGTATGTTGTAAGCCAAGGGTAGATCCAGAACTTGACATATCACATTTCTTTCAACTAGTCCTATTCTGATAGGTAGAACAATGAGAGCTTTAGAGGATCTTTCTTCTTCATCATAAGCTTTGATAGTGATTTTGCTCCTTGAATCAATGGTTTTTTCTGAGAGAACCAACTTCCTAATTAGATTGAGAGTAAAAATGTTCAACCTTGCACCCCCATCTATCAATACACATATAACACAAGATTTGTGAATTAGGACTTCAATATGAAGAGGTTGATTATGTGGATGTGTCAATGATTGATCATCTTCTTCTGAGAAGAAGAGGTAATGTGGTGCTGAGATATGATTAACCATTGCTTGGAATTTGTCTACATCAATGTCCTTTGGTACATTCGCTGAATGTAGGGCTTGTTCAAGAATTTCCCTATGTACTGAGGAAATCTTAAGTAACTCAAAGATGGAAATTTGAGCAGAGGTTCACTGCAATTGATCCACCAAGTTATAGTTTGCTGCTAAAATGGTAACCGTTCGTCTTGTTGCCGCTGGTTTGGGAATAGTGACAATGGGCACCTTGGAAGTTGTTGTTGGTTTTGATGAGGAATTAGGTCCTTTGATCATGACTTGTGCTTGACTTTGGGTCATTGCATTTGATTGGGAAGATGTGTCTTTAACACCTTTGATAGTGACCATATTAATTGATTTGATTTTAATGTCCGACATGTTGATCACATTATCATTATTGGATTAGGTGTAGTTTACTTCATTTCCTTTTCCTTTAGATGCTTCTCCTTTATCATAATTAGGGAATGGCTTCTGTATGATCTTCATTAGTGGTGTGTCCTTCCAATTTGATCTTGCCTCCTTTAATAAGGTCTTGTATAACATGTTTGAGTTTAAGACAGTTATTAGTCTTATGTCCTTTGTTCTTGTAAAAGACAATAAGAATTTTCATCCCACCATCTCGGTTTGAATTCTGGTTCCCATGGTTTTGAATCCAGGATCGTGAGAACTTTGTTGTCCAAGAGTGTCTTTAAAACAGTCTCAAGAGGTTCTCCCAAAGGAGTGAATGTTCATTGAGGTTTGGAAGTCCACGGTTGACCCTTGTTGTTCTCATTATTTACTTTAGGTATGGAGGTTTTTACCTTGGCATCTTTACTTGCTTGCATGCTATTCATTAGATTGAACACCTCAGGTTTAGGATTAACATTAGATAGGTCTACTACTCCATCGTTGACAACATTTTTGTTTTGTTTCCACCATTTAGGCTTATTTTTGGAGTTGGTAGATTTACTATCACTTTGGAGAGTGATTTATCCCTTTTTAACCATGACTTCTTCAATACAGATGGCATTCTTGATCATCCTATCAAAGCTAGGTGAATCTTGCATCTGCAATGCATAGTTCAATTCTGGTATCAAGTTATTAACAAAGATTTCCATCTTTTCTGATTCGGGAATAGCTCTTGAATACCTTGCAAAGATTTTCCTCCACCTTTGTAGAAAGTGTGTAAAGGATTCACCGATTCTTTTCTTAGTGTTACACAAATCCATCATGGTTACATCGTGCTGTATATTATAGGAGTAATGTTGAATAAACCATTAAATTAACTCAAAATGTTTTACCTGAGGTGTGAGTTTTGAGAACCACTCCATAGCATTTCCACCTAGGCTTCCCGTAAATAACCTCATTAGGTAAGTAGGCTCATGCATGTACTCTATGCTCAGAGCACAAAACTCTCTCACATGATCATGTGGATCAGTCTCTCCTATATACTTGTCATATTTTGGCCTTTCCATGTTGGGAGGAAATGGAACCATAGTAATACTCTTGTCAAAAGGAATGGACAAATGGAGTACAAAGAGTACTTTGTCTTGGGTTTAACCTTCTCCTGTTTGAGTGTTGCAAGCTCAATTTGCATCAAGGTTAGTTGTTTGGCGAGAATAGAGATAGGAGTTGACACCTCATTTTCCTTTAGTTGTTCAACATCATAATCTTTAGGTAATTTTACTCTAGTGGATGCTAGATGAAGAAAGTATTTCTCTTTGTCTTCGTCGATTATCTTTTCTAATATTTTTTGGAATTTTTTTACTTTGTTTGAGTTTATTATTTTCTTCTTCAGTAATGTCTTCCTCACTATTTGAACCAAACAAAGGATGGTCACTATTTTGTTCTTCTTCACCATCACTATCTTTGCATTTTTGGTTTTCATCATTTTTGTATTCCCCAAAATCCTTACTCCATTCGTGAATGGGTCTTTCCATTTCTGGGGAGTCTAAATCGAACAAGAAACTGCGAGATGTTTCTCCTTGTTGAAAGTATAGTGATATTGGAGGTACTTCCAATTCTTTAGAAGTGTAATTGTTGCATCTTCTGTTAACCATTGTAACATATAAAATTTAGAGTTTATAAATGTGGATCATTTAACATAAAAGACATTACATTTAAATATGTTAGGGGGGTAAATAAGATATTCTCCTTCTATCCTTAGATATGCAAATGAGAGATCTGAATTGATTAATCCTCAAGAAAGGATCAATGCATAAAAGAATCATTCATTTGGAAATAAGGGTAAAAAGGATCCTAAATACCCCTTTGTAGAAAGGAATGAATGTGATAGGTTTAGATAGATTAAGAACTTTAATTGAAATGGATAGGAGGAAAGTACTAACCTTAAAGAATTGAAGATCTAAAGAATGCTATTTTATGAAGCTTGTGTTGAGTTTCTAGAAAATCCAAGACCAAATCTGGAATAGAAATGCAGAGACAGACAAAACCCAGAAATTATTTTCCGATTTGACACTGTCTTGATAAAAATCTTGACCTTGACCCCAAAATGTCACCGTTGACCCCAAAATCTAGACCTTGACCCAAAAATGTCACCGTTGACCCCAAAATATCAAACTTGACCCCAAATTGTCACCCTTGACCCCAAAATTTCAACCTTGACCTGCACAGCTCTGACGGAAAATCTGTTCGCGGATCCTAAAAGTTTGCCGAAAAGGGTATCCAGGTCTGCACTTTAATTCGCTGTCCCGAACCTGTACCTACAATAAAAATGGTTTGTTTATTGGGGTGAGGGATTTGCCTTGGTCAAACCTCAATTTTGGAATTAACCTTAAAATATAATTGAAATTGCATGAATGAAACAAAGTAAATGAACAAATTCACCTTGCTTGTAAAAGTCCTTGTGGTGGATTCGAATTCGTGAATCCACAAGTATGTATGCACCAAATGGATGTAGAATGTAGAATGGAGAATGTAGAATGTAGAATTTATAATGTGTAATGTCTCAAATCAATTTCTTGTAAATCTTCAACACCAATCGTGAATGGATCTTGGAAGAGGAAGAGGCCTGGAGGAATGTGGATGGAGAAATCTTCAACAAGAGGGTTCCATAGAGCTTGAATCTTTCAATGGCTACCAATGGATCTCCTTGAGTAATTGGATGCTTGAATTCTTGAGAGTAGATGATTTATTCAATGGATTATTTATTTCTTCAAGTGCCTTATGATTTCATGCTTCTTTCTTGATGATGGTTCATGTGGTTAGAGAGTCTTATAGAAAATGGGAGGAGAAAGCTTCCTTTTATACAAATCTAGGGAACAATCTTCTAGAGAGGCTGACATAGGAGAATTGAATCCCCATTAGACCTATATCCTTATAAGTAGACCTATATTAAATATAATTTGAGATTCATCATTTAGGAACCCAAAACAGCCGACCTGGAAGCGGGAATTAAACTTTTTCAAAGACCGACGTCCAGAAACTGTGAGATCCTAAAATCTGGACCCTGGGTCAAGGTCGAGGTCGACCTTGACCTAGGTCAAGGGTGAGGTCAACCTTGAACTAGGTCAAGGGTGAGGTTGACCTTTACCTAGGTCAAGGGTGAGTTCAAACTTGACCCAGAAAGGTCGATTTTGACCCTGAGGTCAAAAATCTCAGTTTTCATTTTTGGATGTCAGAAACAGGCTTAAAAAGTGGGAAATGGGGCATAATAGGGTAAAAAACTAGATACAAGTCAGAGACTCATTCAAGGTGATTGAAATGACCCCAAACCACTTACTTAGAAGGATAAACTAGTCTACAATGGAAGTGCTTCCATTTTACGACTATACATTTAGCCCCCACTTTAGCAAGAGTATGGACTCAATACAAACTCTTGGTAAAGGAGATCATGAAGAAAAGATAATCTTATTAAAATCAAAAGGGAAAAAGGAATCCTTAAGGCCCAAGGGACTTAAGTCTTTATCAACCTTAAGATCACAATAAGAGAGACATCACCGGTCAAAGAGAAAGAGAGAGAGAGAGAGGAGTGGTTAGCTCACCCAGTAAGATGTGTGTATCTCACTGTGAACCATAAAAAGGATAGGATGGCCCATAAAGAAAGCACTTGATAGTCACCCCATAAAGTTGTGTGCCTTATGGCAGCTTTGTGCATGTATGTAGTGCGTATTTTGATGGATTTTATGAAGTACCCATGGATCCATATTCTTATATCACCATGGAATACATTTGTAAAATGCGTATCTCTTCAGGATTTAGAAACTTATGTGTGTTACCTTCTGAGGATTTAGCATATTGAATTGTAATTGAATATGTATCTCTTCAGGATTTAGCAACTTATGTGTGTTACCTTCAGAGGATTTAGCATGCTGCAAAACAAAAGGTTAGAAAAATGCATAATATAGAATGAGGGAGGCCATATATATGCCCCCCTCCTTAAGATGGAAAAAACATACTATTTTGACATGTTAAGGAAAGAAAATAACAAGGATAAATCCCTCTTCAACAATCAGACAATATCCATAGACAACACCCAGTCCAAGCCAAGAAGGTCACAACTCCTATGAGGCCATGGAAGGGACGAATGCAAAGAGATATTATGCAAGAAGTGAAAAAGTAACCCTTGTGAGACATAGCACAGTATTTAGTTTCCAAGGTGAGAGATTTATCAACCATGGAAACCCAATGTTAAATAAAGAAATAGGTTATGATCAAGGACATAGATCCTCAATGCAAACCAAAATTTTCATGTATGTTGGATATCACATAATAGATAGATACTGCTTAACCAAGGAAAAAGTGAATCCTAGAAAGACAGAAAAGAAGGAGATGGCATCCTTGCCCCCCAAGCGTAGGAACAAGGATGAAAGGGGACCTTTTATATCACTCACAATACTATGCAAGACAACAAGCCCCCAAATATTAGGCTAACATTGTTTACATAATGTGGAGTTCCATAATAGGAACACAAATGTTATTCAGAGAAAACAGGATTGAAATACAAATCATTGCCAGATGATATATAAATAATTTTACTATCAATGAGCTGCCTAATCTTATAATGTAAAGCATGACATTCATTAGTAGAGTGATAATGAAATCTATGATACAAACAAAAAGGAATAGTCTTCAAGTGTGGACTACATTTCTTTTTTCGTTTAGGTCTAGAAATCATCTTAGCATGGAGGAGTTTAGGCAAAAGAACTTATTGGTCGAATTCCTTCATAGGTTCATCATGTTTTGAAGTGTTATTTGAGATGTTGGTAACATTTATGTGTTGTTGAGGATTAAATCCCAATCCATAAGAATGTTCATGCCCCCCATTCTGTAAGGGTATTTGAATTCCATGTTTATGCTTGTTAAGTTTTTTTTTTTTAAGGATAGCTGCAAATGTAATAACACTCTATGTTGTATGTGTTTTCCAAATGCAACAATCTCTCTTTCATTTATATTAGGAATGAGGCTAGGAGAGACATGTCCCTTCATGGGACATGTCTATTCATTATTATTTATAAGAAAGGACATGCCTCTTCCTATTAATCATAAGTTAATCAATCTTATAATGTTTCATCAATCAATTATTAATTAAGAATAATTTAATAATTTAATATTAATTATTAAATTTTATATGATTAATAATAATATAACATATATAATATATTATTATTATTAATCAACATGTATTATATATATTCTAATGATCATACGACTGAAGCTACAAACATTAACACTCCCTCTTAGCTAGGGAGGATG
>MU223045.1:807244-830456 GCA_018584345.1 Thuja plicata | reverse complement strand
ATTGAAGAAATCTCTCTCTCTCTCTCTCTCTCTCTCTCTCTCTCTCTCTCTCTCTCTCTCTCTTTCAGTATTTTGGTAAAAGCTTTTCCTGTGCATACTCTCTTGGATTCTTTCCTTCTGATTTTCATTATTTTCTTTATATTTCTAACACATTTTGATTCCTGAGATATTTGTTGATGACATCATATTTGGAGGCAATGATATGCTATGCAAATCATTTGCAAATAAAATGAGCAAAGAGTTTGAGATGTCTATGTTTGGAGAGATCAAGTTCTTTCTTGGTCTACAGATCATGCAACAAGATGAAGGTATTTTCATTACACAATCCAAATACATCAAAGAAGTGCTGAAAATATTCAAGATAGAAGAGTCCAAACCAGTTCAAACACTGATGGCAACTGGATGTAAGCTGAAAAAGGAGGACAAGTCATCAGAGGTAAATCAGACTGTGTACAGATCAATGATTGGAAAACTCATGTATGTTGTACATACTATACCAGATATTGCACATGTAGTAAGAATAGTTGCAAGATTTTATGCTAATCCTAGGGAATCACATATGACTGTTGCGAAAAGATTCCTAAGATATCTGAAGAATACCGAGGAATATGGATTATGGTATAGAAGAGAAGGAAAATTTTAACTTAAGGTCTTTACTGACGCTTATTGGGCTAGAAATATTGATGACCGGAAGAGCACAACTGGAGGAGCATTCTTTATGGGTGATAGACTTGTCACATGGATCAACAAGAAGCAAGGATGCATCTCCCAATCAACTGCAGAAAGAGAGTATGTTGTCGTTGCTACAAAATGCTCAAATATTGCATGGATCAAATAGTTACTGGATGGTATGCATATGTAAATTCTTGAACCAATAATTATCTATTGTGATAATACAAGTGCAATAAACATTTCCAAGAATCCAGTCATGCATGCTAAAACAAAGCATATTTCCATCAAGTATCATTATTTGAGAGAACACGTTCAAGCAAAGGAGGTGATACTTGAGTATATGAAATAAAAAGAACAATTGGCTGATATCTTCACCAAGCCACTGTGGGGTCAGACCCTTGTCTACTTGTTAGTAAGATGATTAGAATGATGCATCAACCTACATATTATCATAATATTATTCATGTTGATGCAAGCAGAGAGATGGAATTAAAAGATAAATCTATACAAAGAAAGGTATTTATCTAATCCAAGCACTAGAGTTATTACCGATGGATTGGAAAATTCAAGGAATATACTATGGATAGAAAGGATCTGTTTGGCATCACTGTCAAAAGTTTATTTGACAAAGATGTTTGTTTGGCATTGTTGTCAAAGGGAGAGAAATATCTCATTATCATACTGATAAATGGAAATATTAATATCCATTATCATCTCAGGGAGAGATTATATCCATCAAAGTATCCAAAGGAACAAGAAAGGGAGAGTACATACAAATGAAGAGAATTGCTGACAAGAGACATCAAAAGAAAAGAGAACAGTAAAAGGGAGAGAATTTGACACAGAAGGAGAACACATCACATCAGAGAAAGAAATATTCTACATCTATCCAATGAAGGGATTGAAGACAGAGAAAGCTGTAAGAATCAAATCAAAGCTATTAGAGCTTACCAAAAGCCAAGAATTTGTAATAGTTACATTAGAAAAGCTTGATGAAACTGTATATTTTATATTGTATTAGCAATAGTATAATATGATAATGTAGTATGTTTACATCAATGCCAAAGGGAGAGATTGATGAACATGTAACTGATTAAATGTTTGAAGATGTTAAGTTGATGATCATGCAAGACATTAAATCAGTCAATGTATTGTATTGTCATTGATGTCAACTTGATATAATATGTATGGTCATGAATATACTGCCAAAGACTTCAAAGAACCGATGAATCAAAGGCTATGCTATCAATAATGCATATAAGTCAATTATTCACAAAGTGACTGTATACACCGACAAAGTGCACACAAAAGGATAGAGTAAAAGAGAAAAGTCACAGTGTTACCCGACGATCAAATGCACAACATTACCGACGAGCAAAGTCACAGTGTTGCTCGATGAGAAAAGCATAGTGTAACCCGACGGACATAATTACAGTGTTGCTCGATGAAAAAGACAAGGACGAAGATTCTGATGACAATTGAAGTCACACTGACAGAACAATCAGTTATCACTGATGACTAACTGAAGTGTTGACCGACAGAATAGAGAGTTCAGAAATGACAAAATGCTTAGCTATCAAGAAGCTAAAGATAGACTTAACTAATACTTATCATTGTTTTAATCATCCAGATAAAGCCGAGGATAAGTAATTGATTTAAATCTGATTTGTCTATTTGGAAAGAAGATCTCTATGAGATAAAACTAGAGTTTTGCTTTAAATTTGATTGGCAAGAATTATGGATCACGCCAAGATCAAGAAAGCCAAGAAAAAGAGAAATCATTTCTATATAGAGAAAACCCAATTCATTACGAATTGTGTGGGGTGAACAAGAGAAGAGGAAAGATGCTATAAAAAATCTGAAGGAGAAGAAAGTCTTCATTCATTCCTAATCAACAAGCTGAGTAAAGAGCTAGATTCTGCAGACACTGATGAATAGTGAGACAACATCACAAAGTAGAACAGTGTGGAGCAAAGGTATAGGATTGATTATATTGATCAAAGAGGTAATGCACTTACAATAGATCTAAAAATATGCAACTCAATTTGTATGTGTGAACAAATCATTAATGTTTTAGTTGTACCATTGAAGCATCAAGTCTCTTAACTGAGCAGGACTTAACAATATTCAACAATTGAGATACACCCCAAGGAGTATCAAAAATTTTGATCATAGAAAGTATCATTGGATATGCCTGATACCTATTGACAGGCCAAGTGAGTGTTTGATCAAGGATGGTAGCATTAGATGCCAGATACTAGGTGACAAACTATCTTCTAAATCCTCTAACAAGGTCACACCTAACAGTGTGTTTGTAACCTTTAACAGGGTTGGCTCCTAACAAAGATCACTTCAGAAGAGTAAAAATTTGGGGTACCGGTCCCAGTGGTTTTTACCTTAACATAGTTTCCATGTTAAAAATCCATGTGTCATGTGTTTATGTTTCATTACTTTACTATTTTACATTTCACATATGCAATTCTGGATTGATCGGTATACTCTATTTATTTACTGTGTTTCAGTAAATGAATGACTACTTATTGGTAAACATACAAAAGAAGGTTTAACAAAGTAATCCGACAAGTAGTAAATTGATATAAGTATTTCAAGGCATTCATCTTATAGGATAGAAGATAACTAGAGGCATAATTTGTGGTTATAAGTTTTAAGGGTTGATTTAAGGACTAATTTTTGAGGCCACTAATTCACCCCCCCCCCTCTCAGTTATTACTAACACACATACACATCCATTCTACTATATTCGGCTATTCATGGAGGTGGAGATCACCAAAATGGGGGTTTGACTAAGGCAAAACCCTATATAGCCACCCCAAAACCCCTCTTTTTCAGATATTTGCAGGTGTTGTTTCGGGAGTTATAGATTTGGGAACAGTGGAATGAAGTGCAGATCCAGATACCCTTTTCAGCAAACTTCTGGGATCCAAAAACATAATTTCAATCTGATACTTTTTAGGTCGATTCTACCCTAGGGCGCAATCGGAAATTCAGGCCAATGGTGACATTGACTTGAGGGTGCAAATCGGAACCATGGCAGACTGAAAAAATATTTCTGGGTTTTGTTCATCTCTGCATTTCCATTCCAAATCCGGTCTCAAATTTTCCAGAAACTCAACACAGGCTTCAGAAAATAACATTTTCAGATCTGCTATGATGTGAGGTAGTTATTTTACTCCATTAATCTTTGCTTTCAATTTCAAGCCTATATCCATTATTAAATATACAAAACAAAATTAAATGTAAAGGGTTAAATTATGACATTGGTCTCATTTATATATGAATATATATTGTGCAAACTCTATCTAGGAGATCATCCACATTTTCTTTCTTACATTTTGGTGAACCTACGATAGACAACTCTTTCTCTTTGGTGTTAGATTTACATTTCATATTAAGATCTTGCATGCATATAGAAGTAGGTTTTCTTTTATGCTTTTGCATTTATATTCCAAAAATTCATAAAAAATATTAAATTTCTTTAAAAAACACAAAAACATTTACATGCTTTTATTGTGTGTTCAACGTGTATGACTCTTGTTTTGAATACTTTGATGAAGATTTTATTATACAAGAGAATAGACCCCTTAATGAGGTACATGGAAGTGAGAATGAAAATGGTTCGAATGAGATATCCATGGATCCTATTCCTATCTCATCCTCATCCACAACTTCTCCAATTGACCTTTACCATAGGATGTGTGCATGGTTACCTTCATGTCCCACTATTTGTAACATTGAGGCATCTAGAATGTTATTTCCTAAACCTTTTATGATGGTAAAAGGATTTCCTCGAATAACTATTAAGGGTAAACCTAAAGATCCTTTGGATTTCTTTGATAATACAGATTCCATTTCACATGCTTATTGTACATGGAATAATCCTCAACCTAATGTTCCAGCCTCTTTACCTCCTTCTCAACATGTGCTTCCTCAAGCACCTAGGTTACCTTCTTCCTTTAAGGAGTATGACTTAGTTGAGAAATTATGCACTACTCCAACCAATATATCTTTATGGGAATTACTTCAAAATTCTCCTACATATCATGAGGCATTACAAAAAGCTTTATTCCATCTTTTGGCTCTGCCTCCTAATCAAGAGAATATTAATTCATTCTTGGAGTGCATGCATACTATGCCTTCTGTACCTCCTATTGTGTTCACTGATGATGATTTACCTTCTGTTGAGGTGCAGAATCAATATGACGCTCTTATGGTTGTTGTTTCTATTAATCAGAGTATCATTCGTAGAACATTAATTGACAATGGATCTGGGCTTAATGTTTGTAGAATGGAAAGCCGATCTTACAACCATTCAACTGGATAATATCCCTTTTCATAGATTTGATAACATTGCAAAGAAAACTTTAGGTATTATTACACTACCTATCAAGGTTGGTCTAGTCCTTATTCACACACCTATTCATGTCATGCCTGGACCTCTCAATTATAACCTTTTTTTAGGAAGACCTTGGTTACATACTATGCATGCGATTCCTTCTACTCTACATATTAACGTTAGGTTCATTTATAACAATATGATGTATACATTACATGCGGATGATGCGCCAAATCCTTGCTTGAATGCAAAATATGCTAAGATCTCTAAACCCATACAACCATGTAAGGAACCTAAGAAACCTCCTGAGGTTAAATAAGTTGAAGCTCCATCCTCTTCCTTAACTGAAGATGATCGGGGAACATTAGATTTTAATCCTTTTTTTATAGGAGAATACAAAGTTTCTGATTTAGAGTTCATGAAGGAACAAAATGGGTTTGAAAAACAAGTCTTTATTCCTTCTCCACTTTCTGGGGAATTAAAAAGTCACTTTGTTTCTGCTTCCCTTGAGGAAATGACTGAGACAATAAAACCAGATTGTTATGACATTGTGACATATGCCGCTCCTTTAATTCAATCTGATATGGCCGATAGATATGGTTATGGTTATCATTTACTTAGGAAATTAGGATTCAATGGGAAAGGATGTGGAAAATATGAGCAAGGCATGCAAGTGCCCTTGGACAATGAAGTTTATGATTATACTTATGGGCTAGGATTCAATCCTTATAAGAAACCATCAGATATTCCTCTTAATTTTAATCATATCTATGGTGGACACTTAAAATTGGTTAATCCGCTTCTCCTTGACATGGATCAAAAATCTAGTTTGGATATTTTTCCTAAGGATGAAGCCCTAGCTGATTTTTTAGGAGCTTATCAAGATTTACCTACATTTCATCATAAAAGAAGAAAGCCTTATTGTCTGAATAATGAAGCCTATTTTAGAGAACGTGATGAACAAGATATTTCTCCTTTACCAATGGAATCTCCCATACAAATTAATTTATTAATAATTAAGACTACGAAATTTCAAATGGATGAGAATGACTCTGAAAAAACAATCAAAGTGGGAAAATGTTTGAACCAAGATGAACATGATCAATTTCTTTCCCTTTTGCTTGAATATAAGGATATATTTGCTTGGACATATTTAGATATGCTGGGTATCGATCCTAAGATTGTTACTCACAATATTCTTCTTAAACCTAATGTAAAACCTGTGAAAAAAAAAATCTGAAAGATGAATCCGGGTATTGCCTTGCTAGTGAAAGCTGAAATTGAAAAGTTATTAGGTGCTGGGTTCATCCGTTCTATTGATTACTCTGAATGGATTTCTAATATTGTGGATATTTCTAAAGGAGAGAATAAGATAAGAATGTGCACTAATTTTCAAGATTTAAATAAAGCATCCTTAAAAGATGATTTTCCCCTACCCAATATTGATATGATTGTCGATTTGACAACGGGTCATGCTTTATTATCTTTTATGGATGGGTTTTCAGATTATAATCAAATATTTATTCCTATTGAAGATCAACTTAAAACCACATTTATCACACCTTGGGGAACATTTTGTTGGGTCATGATGCCTTTTGGATTAAGAAATGCGGGAGCAACCTATCAACGTGCTATGACCTTGATTTTCCATGACTACATCCATAAGATTCTAGAAGATTATGTAGATGACATCTTGGCAAAATCTATACAAAGAGAGGACCATGTGTATATTTTGAGACAAATATTTGAAAGGATTAGGAGTTATAATATGAGGTTAAATCCTAAGAAATGTGCTTTTGGAGTTGATTTTGGTAAATTATTAGGATTTATAATCTCTAAGCAAGGCATAGAGGTTGATACTGAAAATATTGATGCTATTGTTAACATGCCTCCTAAGAATATTTCTCAATTACATAGTTTACAAGGAAAAATACAATCTATTCATCGCTTTGTTTCTAACTTAGCTAATAGAACTGTTACTTTCACCTCCTTGCTTAGAAAAGATACCACTTTTTCTTGGAACCAGGAATGTAAACAATCATTTGAGAAATTTAAGGAGTATCTTGCTAATCCTCCTATTTTGCAACCTACTCAATTCAATAAACCCTTCTATCTATATACTTCCACCACCTCCCATGCTGTGAGTGCATTATTGGCTCAACATGATAGCGAAGGTAAGGAAAGACCGGTATACTACATCAACCAGACTTTACTTGAATATGAAACAAGATATATCGATTTAGAAAGACAATGCTTGACTTTAGTTTATGCTTGTCAAAAACTCAGGCATTATCTATTGAATGTTGAGGTTAATGTGATTGTTAAATTTGATCCTCTCAAATACCTTTTCTCAAAAACTAATCTCTTTGGTCGTCTGGCTAAATGGGTGATGTTACTTACAAAATTTGATCTTAATTTCATTCTTCAAAAGTCAATTAAAGGACAAGATTTAACTGATTATCTAGCTGAAGCTCCTTGTCCTCATTCTCATATGAACATCACCTCAATACAATTCCCCAATGAGAATATTTTAGCTATTAAGCAAGAAGATGTTTGGGAATTATATTTTGATGGTTCTAGATGTAAGAAAGGTTCTGGTGTAGGAATCATCTTGGTCCCTCCTAAAAAGAAACTAATCCCTATGTCATATAAATTAACCTTTCCTTGTACTAATAATATTGCAGAATATGAAGCTCTTATAGCTGGCTTACGGGCAACTTCATCCCTTCATATTAAAAACTTGGAAATATATGGGGATTCACAATTGATTGTTGAACAAATCAAAGGGGGTTATCAAACTAAGAATGATAAAATGTCACAATATAAAGAATTAGCTCTTGATATCCTTTCACAATTTTCTTCATATACGATTCAGACTTTACCTAGGAAAGATAATCGACACGCAGACGCCATGGCGAGAGAAACTTCCTTGGTGTGTCTCAAGAATAATGATGAAGAATTTCAATTTACTATACACACTCTTAAACAACCTACAATTTCTAATAAGGTTAATGCTGATTGTTGTAACTTGCATTTGGATGAATGGTATTCGCATATCTTTCATTTTTTGAAAGACAATACATTTCTTGAATCGACAACAAGGAACATGCGTAACCATATTAGGAATCTTGCAGCACAATATATCTTTTTGGGTGATACCCTTTACAAACGTTCTTATAATGGTTTGCTATTAAGATGTCTTGGTAGAACCGAAGTCCCGATAGCTTTAGTAGAAGCTCATTCTGGTTCTTGTGGAGGACATTTTGGTGGGAAATCTTTAGTTAACAAACTTCTTAGAATGGAATATTATTGGAAAAAAATGGAACAAGATTCCTTTACATTTGTTAATAAATGTCCTTAGTGTCAGCAACATGGTAATTTAATTCATGCTCATGCTTGTGAGCTTCGTAATCAAGTTGCTCCGTGGCCTTTTAGAATTTTGGGATTTGATCTTATTGGAAAAATTTCACCAACTTCTTCTCAAGGACATACATACATTCTCACAACTATAGATTACTTTACAAAGTGGGTAGAGGCTATTCCTCTACGCTCTACTACTGCAGATATTATTTGTGATTTTATTCTTAATCATATTACAGCATGATTCAGTATTCCTTCAATGATAGTTTTGGATAATGGCACTTCTTTCAAAAATAAAGAAGTCACAAAATTATTGGAGAAATATTGTATTCAACATATATTTTCTACTCCCTACTATCCTCAATCTAATGGTCAAGCTAAAGCATCGAACAAAGTTATTGAACAAATCCTAAGGAAAATAGTCAATAAGCATGCGAAAGATTGGCATACTCAACTTACTTATGCTTTATGGGCTTATAGGACTAGTGTCCGCACTGCCATAGGTACTTCTCCTTATAATCTCGTTTATGGTACTGATGCTATTATGCCATTAGAATTAGAAATACCTTTTTTACATGTTTCATTCCATGGGATAATTGATAAAGATACCTTCCGACAACAATGATTATAAGAATTAGAGATGTTGGATGAACAATGAATAAATGCTTTGGAGCATATTAAGGCTTATCATAAATCACTTCAAAAACAATACAATCATAAGGTGATTGAACGGTCATTTTTGGTAGGTGATTTAGTCTTATATGAAAATCAAAGGAATGTGAATGTTTTACTTGGTGAAAAAGGGAAATTCAGCCCCAATTGGCTTGGACCTTTTGTGGTTATTGGTGATTTTACTTCAGGTGCTTATAAGATTGCTGATATGAATGATGTTCCCCTTAAGGAACCTATTAATATTATGCATCTCAAATGTTATTATCCCTAATACATCAAATTTTCTTCCTGTATTTATGCATTCCCTATAGAATATTTATGTCTTTTTTGTAGGTTATATGATTTGAATATATTTATACATTAATTTCATTTCTTTCTTTATGTTAAGTTATTTGTGTATTGATGAAAAGCACAAGTAATCAATCATAGAACTAACTGGTTAGGAAAAATGTTCATATATAAATATTCATGAGTTTGGTACATATATGGCACATATTCCATGGCTATCAATCTCTATCTCTATGCTCTGAGGGTCAGTGGCTCCCAACTCTTTCTTCTTTGTGGTGTGACGCTAAAGATCTCAGTATGGTAGTCCATGTGTGACTCCTTGATATGCTCATCTCATAGTTACGCTCTTGAGCTCTCTGTAGGTCAGCCATCAATCTCTCTTCCCTTTCCTTACATAACCTTAGCTGTCAATGGATGCAGGCAAAAATATCTGCATGTCGGCTGGGATCTCTCTGCCCAATAAGGGACTCTCGCTCACTAGCTGGTAGTCGGTAGGATAAATAGGTATCCTTCATAACCTTAGATACAAAGCTCCTCTACTCCGTTATGCTAGCTGCAGAATCCAAACATATCTATCCTTTAGTACTTCTTCTAGCAAAACATTTACTTAAAATACTTTAATCAAGTACATAAATCATACCTGGATCTCCCTCTTGAGTATCATCAAAGGATCTAGATGATGGGGGCATGGAGTGACTACCCTCTCCTCGCTCTCTACGTCAAGGTATAGGTGGTGGTGTCTCTGTATGTGCATAGGGAGGTCATCATGATCTCAAGGGTACAACATGGATCGCTTGATCATCTACACCGGTACTATCACCTGGGGGCATATCCTCTGCTCTCTCATAGGCTCCCTCATCTGCTCCCTCATATTCTCTCTCCTCTTCTCTCTCCTCCTCCATGGGATCTCCCCCAGGAATGGGATCCTCCTCATCTCTATGATCCTCCTCCTCCTCCTCTTGTGTATCACCACCTCGGTGCATCCTCTCTGAAAGACCTAGATCACTTATAGGGTAGTCATCAGGGAAGATGGGATGGGTCCCCTATAGACTCCAGTATTTGATATACTCTCTTCTCACCCCTGGATGGGATTCAGTAGGATCCACCTTTATATCCCTCATCTCATCTGTATCACTATCTACAATATCTACTACTGTAGGTCTACATATTGCGCCAGGTCTCTGGTAATATCTTATCAGATATCCATACCAATGTACTGTCTGGGGGACTTCCTGTGTCAAACCAAACCATCTCATAACTCTATCATAATAATATGAAATCACTGCATGAATGGTAGGACCCTCTAGCAGCTTTCGCTGCTAGGAGTGTCTCAACTAGTGTCAAGTATCTAGCCATCCTGTCATCCAATAGTATGGTCTCCATATCACATCCACACCTGGTATATGGTCAAAGTGTACCCTTCAAAATAGGATATATCTGTACTGCCAAACATCTCCTAGAAGATATGCAAAGGCTCTTGGTGTACTCGCAACTACCATCACTAAAACACCATATGGTCGAGTACATGCGTAATGCTCAAACATCCAAACCTATAACAAGGTGCATACCGTAAGACTCTCCCGCTAAAATCTTACTAACTGACTCAAATCATGGTAAAGATGGGCTAACATTTTGCGGCCCCATGAGAAAACAATCCTGTCACTCTCCATCCTATGCATGAGATGGGTGAATGGTGCTAAGAAAACTGTACCCTTTGTGTTGGGTATTACTACCAAAGAGAGTATACATAACATCACTCTCTATACCAAGGGTGTCAGACCTGCTAGTATGGATGATAGAGTGATCTGATCTGATCAGGTCCTCATCTATGGTACTCATCCCAAACAATACTCTCCATCTGAAAATACCTTAGGAGGACCCCATTGTACTCTCGGTCTAATAGGATCACCTCAGACTGGAAGTCGTAGGATCCTGTACACATCCTCCAATGTGATCGTGATCTCTGCTAATGGAAGATGGAAGGAAAAAGTTTCCTCATCCCACCTCTCTATCATGGATGATATCATGGAATGATGGAATCTCATCTGTGGTAGGATTGCTACCCAGTACAATCCCACATCTCTCAATAACTGTATATCCTCCAGCTATAGCTCAGACAAGTTCTCTTTGACAGTCAGTAGCACCCCTCCAAAGGGATGCTCTTGGAGACAGACAAGATCCTGTTAGCTCAAACAACATCATATTAGTCATCTATCATCAAATAACTACAATTCTCACTTGACTTGGTCAGGGTTGACCTTTTTGGGTCAGGGTCGACATTATCCCCAGAAAGGACAAGACCTTACCAGTTATGGTTTACCTGCAAAGGTCAGGGTCAACATAACTGGGTCAAGGTTGACCTTTTAGGGTCAAGGTCAACCTTCCCTATAAAAATAGGATTTTCTAAATTAAAAACATCAAAACAAGGCACCTACCTCATGAAGTGGCTATCCGCTGGCCAGGCACTCTCTCAGGATCTCCACGTGACTGGCTTGAAGTTCTTCTCTCTTTGGCATCTTGCTCCTTAATTCCAAGCTCTGAAAATGGTAAGAATGAGAAGGTAAGTGCTCTTAATATTATTTATAGACTCAAATTAGGATTTTATTAGGGTTTTCTTAGGGTTTCATTTGAATTTACTTAGGTCAAATTCAAATTTCCCTTTACATGCATTTAGATAAGCATTCTTCTTTTTATCATAACTTGAGTTTGGTAGCTCCATTTTTAGTGCTGTTAGTGGCGTTGGAATTGTGATTTAGATTCCTAACCTCTTAAATAGGTTTAGGAAGATATTGAATCCTTATAAATGGTTTAGGAAAGGTATTTTCAACAAAATTGCATATCTAGTGTATAGATCTAACTTTATCACCCTGTTTCACCTTTCAGAATTAGTAAGCTGAAATAGGGGGGCATAAGGGGCTCTATGCATTTATCAAAACCATCTTAGTAAGGCTTAGGTGATTTATGGATTTTTATTAACCTTGTGTATTGCAGGATGCAGATACTAACGGTTTCTTGCAGAATCTCCACATTGAGGACTTGGCTATATCCTTTTTACTTTACAATGTTTTCTTACTTTATCTTGCATATTCATGTAGTGTCATACATAAGATAAAGTGGGGGATAAATGTATCATCTTAAAATGGAAGCACTTCCATTTTGGTAGGTTTATCACCCTCGTTTAGTACATTTTCATATTAGATTTCCATTTAGGATGCACATACACTTGATTCTACATTTATAGGTGAAATTAGGGTTAGGATCCTTTGGATCCTCCTTAATCTTCATTTCTATGACTCCATTTTTGGGTAGAACCTATGTATTTTCTCTCCTAAATCTTCATCACATTTACTCTTTGGCCTTTGTGCCTCTATCCAACATCCTGGTGTGTTTTCTCACCTCCCTAGGTCCCGGTTGACCTAGGAATCCTGCAGATTTCCCAAGGTGACTAGCCTGAAACCTTAGTTCATGGTTGAGGTTGACCTTGACCTATGTCAAGGTTGAGGTCAACCTTGACCTAGGTCAAGGTCGAGGTCGACCTTGACCTCTGTCTGGTGATGGTCCCCGCTTTCAAATCTGGAGCCTATCGGGGTTCTAAAACTTAAAATAGGTCCCCGGGTCTGGATGCGGAAGTTTTTTCCCCGATATTCAGATTAATACATACCATCCTTGGTTGGTAATTGAAATTGGACCATAATTCAAGGTAAAATTTTAATTTGGGTCCCTTGCATTTCCCTAGGAGGTCTATATTAAGATCTCTATATAGACACTCTCTTTTGCCTTCATTTTGGACAATGAAAGAGGATCATAAGATGATATGATGTAATTATGATTTTGACATGATGATGAGGCAAGAAAGCAAGAGGATGATATAGAAGGACAAGACATGATGATGCATTAAGACATTCAAGCACTTTTTGTGGACAAGACATTATGGATCTTCTTTGGAGCAAGAAAGACATCTTCCTTCTTTCCTTCTTCTTAGATCCACCATTTTCAACCTTCAAGCATTCAAAGGATATTATCATGGGGTATAAATTATAGATTATGAGTTTGGTAGGAATAATTTAGCCTTGGGGGCTTGGTATGCTTTCTTTATCACATTCAAATCTATGCATTGCTTTCTCATTTTCAATTCATGTTAGGTTTTTTAATCTAGAAGATTAGATCTTGACATTGCACATTCAAATCTCTTTCCAAGAGCAACACATACACATACATTCTACTATATTTGGCTATTCTTGGAGGTGGAGATCACCAAAATGAGGGTTTGACTAAGGAAAAACCCTATATAGCCACCCCAAAACTCCTCTTTTTTAGATATTTGCAGGTGCTGTTTCGGGAGTTACAGGTTCGGGAACAGTGGAACAGTGCAGATCTAGATACCCTTTTCAACAAACTTCCAGGATCCAAAAACAAAATTTCAATCCAAGAATTTTTAGGTCGATTCTGCCATAGGGCACAATTAGAAATTCTGGCCAATGGTGATATTGACTTGAGGGTGCAAATTAGAACTGTATCAGAATGAAAAAATATTTCTTGGTTTTGTTTGTCTCTACGTTTCCATTCTAGATCGGGTCTCAGACTTTCCAGAAACTCAACACAGGCTTCAGAAAATGGCATTTTCAGATCTGCTATGATCTGAGGTAGGTATTTTACTCCATTAATCTTTGCTTTCAATTTAAAGTTTATATCCATTATCAAATATACAAAACAAAATTAAATGTAAAGGGTTAAATTATGGCATTGGTCTCTTTTATATATGAATATCTATTGTGCAAACTCTATCTAGGAGATCATCCACATTTTCTTTCTTACAGAAGTATAATGACTAGAATGAAGAAGGTAAAGCCAAGATAGAAGAGGTAGTTGTTTTCACTTTGAACAAGTTCAAACTTACACCGATTGAAGTTTTCAACCATCTAACTACTGAATTGTATAGTAAAATTGATGCTAGAGGGAAATATGCATTGAATATTGAGAAGAAAATGAGGGAGATATACCTAATTCTAGCTCAACCCACAATGTCTGTAACTAAGATAGATGAGACAATGAAGAAATTTTCCAACCGATTTCTTATCAAAGGTAGATCTTTAAGGATCATGCTTGGAGAGTTGGAGAAAGTACAAAATGAAACCAATGACCAATGAAGAAAAAATCTTTCTATATACATGGAAGTTGAGACAACAAAAGGTTGAGCTACCGAAGAGAAAGGTAAGGAGAATCCTATTGATCTTACATTGGATAAAGATAAAATATTTATTGAAGATATTACAGAGAAGGACCCTGCCACTGACATTGCCAAAGCGGAAGATGTAATGGTAGCAAAGGCGATAGAGTTTGAACAAATGAATACTATTGATTATGCCAATGCAACACTATTAGAGGAAGTGATAGAACAAGTCAATGAGTATTTTGATGTTGATATAGGCATGTCCAATGTTGCAACCGATAATGAGGAGAAAGGTACCAAACTGCCTAAAGAAAAAGAAAAAGGAGAAACTAAGGAGTCTAAGGCCACTGAGCCCAACATAGAACAGAACACCGAGGTACCTTCTACTGAGAACACCATACTACAACAAGTGCAAGTCAGTGAACCTCCAAAGGATCAAGAAAAGGACAAGAAATAAGAAAAGATAGAAAAAAAGACATAAGAAAAGAACAAAGAAAAGCAAGAGGAAAAGAAAGAGGAGTCACCGGTAACTAAAGGTAAAGACGAGCAAGAAGAAATGAAAGCTAAAAGTGTATTTGATGCTACAGAGAATGCATCTAATGCATTAAAATTATCTACTGGTGAAAGTATGTTGATCAAGAAGAAGAAATCCAATAAGAGAAAGGAAATTGACCTGAGCCAACCAATCATTGTACCGCAGTTGGACATATCTACACTTAAATCGAGGGAACTATCTAAATATGCAGCGTTGATTCAACAAAAAGCTGACCAAGATACCCTATTGTAGAAGAAAAGAAAAGCCAATGTATTGGAAGATGTCATAGAAGTACTAAAGGAGATTGTACCAGATTCTACTATAAATGAAAAGGAAAGTCTCCTTAATCAAGTGGCATATTTAATACAACAAGAGTGAGAACCGAACAAAGACACAACCGACTACATGATGAAAGTTCATCAGAAGAGCATGGAACTAAAATTGTTAGAAGATATTTTGAAGAACATTGCACTAGATAAGGTATCTCTTTCTAAAGCATGTACTGACATAGAGAACAAGTTGTCTAATATTATTTTTTTATTTTAGAAATTTTGTTCCATTTTACACTTCATTCAGGATATCAAGGAGAAAGACGAATCTATTGAGCAAGAGTTGACCGAGTAGTTGAAGAGCATATCAAATGAGCCTGGAACTCTACATGCCTATTACTCAAAGGTTAAATAGTTAATGGGAAGGCAATAAGAGATAATAAATGAAGAATACAACCTAAGGATGGAACTCTTACTCCCTAGATGGAGTCAATGCAAAATCATTTGAATAAAGCCAAAGATTTAGTCGCTACTCCTGATTATAGTTCATTAGAAACTATTACTGGTATGGAAGATGATGTTGCTTCAGAACTTGTTGATATGCAAACACTAAATGATACATGGGAGGCAACCCTAGCTGATGCACAGACTTAGTTTAAGCACATTTTTTGACCAGATATCTCTGGAAGATAAGAATAAGTAAGTATTGTTTTGGCATGTTTGTCAAAAAAGAGGGATACATAACGATAGTTTGATATGTAAATATGGATAGGTATGTTTATATAATGGAGATATAAGTATTAAAAATTTGAGGAGAATTATCAAAGTGGGAGTAATAAGTTTTTTTGAAGTTTTGAAAATTTTGATGACTTTGAAGTTTTTTACAAAATGCCAAACTAATGTCAAAGGGGGAGATTGTTACTCCTAAAGTGATTTTGTTGTCATTAGTTTTATGTAAAGTCATATATCGATGATTGTAACCGAAGCATGTAAGTAAGTATAATGTAGGAGACAATCGATAAAGGAAACTGAGATAGCTATTGAGCACCGAGTAGTTATCAAGCATTGAGCGAGCTACGCATACCAAGTCATGCAAAGATAGTTACCGAGCACTCATAAGCACCAAAAAGAGAATGCATAGTTACTGAGTAAGCACAAGTATGTTACCGAGTATTCTAGAGCCAAAATTTCAATTAAATTTAGATACATTGAATCTAGACATAGAGCAGGAAGTGTTGCACATAATTCAAGGCAAGCGTTAGTTGAATCATTGGGATTCCAAACACATGAGTGGAAATGATCATGAGGCAGATCTACCAATGAAGTTTTAGAAGGCACAAGACATTGGAGATGTAGTCAAAGTTTAACTGCTTAATCTCTACCATTGAATGATGATTCCCTAGATCTGGTTAACCACCTAAATCACAGTTAACTGTCTAGAAATTGTATAAGAGATCAGATGGAAAGAATGAGCAAGTTGTTGTTGTTGTTGTTGTTACTAAAGTTGAAGAGTTTATGTTGATGAAGTTGTTGTGAAGAGAAGTGAAGGGTACATAAGAAAAAGGAAACATAGCTTATCAGAAAAAGTGAGCATAATGAGTTTGGACAACATTTGATTGATGTATTCTTATCAGACATTTTTGTACTGAATTTTGCTGTAATTAGAGAAGTGCAAATCTCGATTGTGGGTAGGTCCTAACAGGTCTTTATATTTTGTAAATCCTTTAACCAAGTACATCCATTAGATTAGAGATTGTCAAATCCTTTAACAAGGTAGACTGAATAAGTCTTCTATACTCTTAACCGAGTATCATACTCCTAACAAGGTAAGCTATCAGAAGTAGCAAACATTATAGCTCTAACCAAGCAACCTTTATACTGTAGCAGTGAAGGATTGTGGGTGTCCTCCCCACCGCAGTTTTTTCCTCTAACAAAGGATTTCCACATGAACAAAATAATTGTGTTATGTGTTGCAGATTTTAAGAGTTGAGTTATTTACTTTATGTTCATATTATGCAATGTATTCAACTCAGTAATTGATCAAATTGTATGCTTAAAAGTTTTAAGGGTACTGATTCACCCCTCCCCTCTCAGTACATAATTTTCCTAAGTTATTCCAATACTTTCATGCATAGGGACTTTTAATTTTTACCTATTTTGGTTGTGTTTAGTTAATTTAAAAATAGAAAATAGTTTTGTTTGACTTCGAGGGAGAGTCATCTTTACTCTAGTTTTCAAAAACTATTGGCTTGGTGGCTATAAGTATTGTTAATGAAGACTTTTTAAAGGTCGAAACAATTGATAAATTGGTATACCTAATTTTTATTTAATATATGTATGGATTTAAAAGAATGTTTTGTTTTTATGTGTGAATAAAAAAATATTTTTTGTCGTTTCAAATCTGTGAGTTTGAAATATGTTGAATGGATCTCTATTAGGGTTAATTATTTAGTTGCGGTATTTATTTACTTATTTATAATGATGATATGCATATATGAATGAGATTGATATATGAGTTTGTATGACAGTAGTTACTATAATGAATACAAAGTTTTTGAGCTTTTCCCATTTAATGATAATATGATTGTATTCATGTCATATTGATGAGTGGATGTTAGATACCTTTCTTACTTTCTGGTAAAAAAATCTCAATAATGTTATTGATATTCGATCAATTCCATGAAAATCATATAGGGAGCTGCACCTTTAATGCAAAGGGTAAATTGTGAGTAGTTCACCCAACTATTGGTTCAATTTGATTCTTTCTTAAGTGGGTAATAGAGTCATTGTTTCATTGAAATTTATCAAGGACAATATATTAACCAACACACTACGAGAACCAAAATAGAAATAGGATCATTAAGAGAAGGTTTGTGACTCCTGAACCCTGAGATAGGACCTTGCTCAAACTTCCTCTTAAAGGATGAAGGTGAAGTCCTCCACTCTATCATAGAAGCCTTCAAGACATTGGGAAAGCTAGCATGATGGTTGTGCAATCAGGCAAATGAAGGTTGAGTGGACACTAATGTGCTAGGTACCACCTAATTATGAATCATGTTCACTAGATATAGAAATGGTAGGACATATGGTAAGGTGGTGATAAAAGGTGACTCCTTCAAAGGAGAGATGAATACCTAGACCTACTTGGTGCAAGGATTGATGCTCACTCCTAGTGCAGGGGAAGTGTAACAATGATAGTTGCAGGATAAGGAGTTGACGAAGCTAAAGCAAGAGAAGGTACAAATATATAAGTGGAAGAAAAGGTAGCAACAGACACGGGCTAAGAAGATGCACTCTCCACCCTTGTAGTGGCCTAACAAGTCAGAGCCCATTCTCTTCAATGATGCTTATACTCAGCCACAAGCTAGTTCCAACGCAGATGTAGACCAGACTGAGAAGCTTGCGAGGGTAGAAAACATCTTGCTCCATGGGGGTGTCCATTGATGTCATTAATAACAAAGAAGATGTCCCTAGTAATGGATTAGGAGTTGGAGATGACATAGGCACTGATGGTTTAGTCACAATTACCTTTCATTTTTTTCCCTATGGGAAGTCAGAGGAATAGGAGACACCTGCGGAGGCTGAGGATTAGGTACCAGAGGAGATTGTGCTATCTTATGAGACCTCTTACCCTGACCATGGGTGGAAAGGTGAGGTATGTATGAGATAATGGGGATGCAAGGAGGTGGACGCATCTTGGGATTTTGCATCATGGGTGCCTTTCCTTTATCCACATTAGATGTGGATGCAGGCATGGAAGACACTATAGGAGGCTGCACGACCTTATGTGGACGAGGGGGTTCTCCATGGGGCACATTCTTTCCCTGAGCCCTTGATGAAGAAGGGGAAGAAGATGAAACATGCTCAGCCTCACGAGAGGGTTGAGTACATGAAGGCACTATAAATATTAAACTCATTTTCATTGTTTTATATGCCTGATACACAAGAAATGTGACATCTTGTCAAGGACACATGGGCCTTATTGAAGCGGTCCAGAAATGATCAAGGTTGAAGCCCCCACAAAACACCATGGAATGATATCTAGTATCATGGATAGTGTGGATAGTCCCCTCACGAGGAAACTTGAGGCATTTATGGATGACTAAGGGGATGACTCCCATAAAAGTCAACTAAGGGATACCTAGTTTGACCCTAAAGAGATCTGACTCTAGGATCACCACAAATGTTGAGAACACTGCTTTAGGTTCCACCTAAACTGTCAAAGTGGTTGAGCCTAAAATGGGTAGGGATAAACTTCCATGTATTCTTATAGTGGCTGAACACTCACCATATTTACTCTGGTTTAAGCCATTTATAAAGAGGAGCTCCTCCATAATGATATCAAATTGACATGTACGATCTACCAAAATGCCCCTAATAGAGACACTATTGATAGAAGCCAGGAGGTAAAGAGGAAAAGGCTCTCTGCTAAATGGCTCATCTAGAGGGGTGAATGAAATGGTCATTTCAAGGTCCCTCCAGGTAGGTGGGGAAATCGGAGTGATGGTCACCATTGTCATGATGAAACTATCATAAAGCTCTGAAAGGATGCTAGTTCACGTCAGGTTCACCAAAATGTGGAGAAGGAAAATGTGCACCAACCTAGAGATCGATTAAAGTCTCAAGGGATGAATCTCTACCTTGCACCACATTACTTAAGTAGCACACAAATCAGGGAGATCAAGTATGGATTTATATAGAGGGAATTTTCAAATGTCTTAGAGTATAATAAGTACAAATATTCTTTATTAAGTAAAACACCAATTATGAATGAACAATGATAACTGAAGTAAACTAGTTGATAAAAATAGTTAGACTAGTAGAAATGAAAGAGATAAATGTAGAAGACAAACACTAACCTCTATAAGCTCACTATCATGGATGAAAACACGAGTTTAGGATGACAACACGATGTAAGGATTCTAGTGTTGCACACTGATATCTAGTATGGATAGAGTAAAAAGGACAGTCACAGAGAACAAAGTAAGATAACAGAATGGTAAACTACTATATAGAACATAAATGGATAGAATAACGAGATAGTAGATATGTATTTTATGTAATGTAAATGAAAAAGAGGGAATAAAATAACACCCAATTTTGAAATTTGATGAAGTGCCTTGTTGATGTTTTTCCTTTCATGAAAGCTGCACACACAGAAACAAATAAAATTGTTGGGTAGCTATTTGGAGACCTGCCTTAGTCAGATCCTTGTTTTGGTGTTTCCACCTCCACAACAGCTAAATAGACACAACATTGATAGAAAATCGTATAATGAAAATGACATATATGATAATATTAAAAGAAGTAGATGAGATAAATGATATGCTAACAAGAATATATTAGAACAAAGAAAGAGACCCCCCTCAATGAGATAGAAGCCCAATGGAGATGATGGAGACAATATATGCACAATAACAAGAGTTTAGGAGCCAAATAATTCTTCAAAACTGCCAATGGAAGCTTGAAGATGATATTTTCTCAAAAACCTATGAGTAAAAGTGTGTGGAATTGTCCAAGAGAATCACCAAGAAGCTAAAGAGAAATGTGTAAGAGGAGAGAGAGAGAGAGAGACAAAGAATGCAAATGAGGGCTATAAAATGCATGCTAGTCAAATCTCTCATAGGCAAGCTCATGTTCTGGATGTTACAAAATGCGGGTTGACAATTCTTAATGCTCTAATGGAAACTTGCATGTTTGCAGATTTGTAGGTACTAGCATGTCACACAGACATCTCCATGATGCACACATGTCTTGAGCTATCTAGGTCGAGTGGCTAGGAGTTTAGAGTGGGTGATGAGTTTTCAAGTGTGATGGATTATGGGGATTATGTGGAATTTTATTCTTGGGATAAGGTAGGGGTAATGTGAGATGGTAATTCACACAAAGGTGTATAATTTATTCCACTATACTATTAGGAATAAAATTCCACAAGCACACCTGAGAGGGGGGGGTGAATCAGTTGTGATACAAAATATTAAAATTTAAACTTTATAAACCAAAAATTCAATGCAAATGTTAACACAATAAATACCAACACAATAACACAATACTTGTTGTCGAGGAAACCCTGTTAAAGGTAAAACCCCGGTGGGAATTTGTACCCACAAATGATGTACTAAGAGTATAGTATCCCTGTTAAAAGATTTAGCCCTGTTAAGAGCTTATTGCAATATTACTGTACATAGTACCTATTAAAGGACAAACCCTGTTAGGAGTCAAGAGTAACAATGGGCTCACTGCCTAGACACACTTCCCAAAGAAGGTTAAGGCCACCCTCAAGGATTAAAAATCTGAACAAATTTATATAGATAAATATACAATCCAGTGAACAGTCTGATAACAACCATCTTTTCTTGGTCAGTTCCGATGAAGTATTATAATCACAAACTCTGCTCTATATCTAGCATCCAAACAAGCCTCACAACTTTCACAATTCTCTGCCCTTTTTAATCTCTACGACATCTTTTCAAAAGAAAAGATCTCTCATAGATACCCTAATACAATAATTGATTAGGTCAGAAAATTAAGCTTTCCCAATATACAAATAATTGATTAGGCTAGCCACTTAAGCAATCCATGCTCACAATCCATAATACATGCTACATCTATTAATTCGGCCACCAAATAGGTCTCCTTCATAATACATGCCAGAGATGATGTCACCAACATGTTTATGACTATCGATCAATATTCAACATTCCTCAATGTGTCCTCTATCATCCTTTAAGCTTGCATCACCTGGAACATCTTTGCCTATAAAATATACCCAAAAAATAGAGACTTGCTCTGTCAAGCATCACTGTCATAGTCCAGAAACTAGTCTTCACTAAAGCATCTATAACATCACCAATATAAAATATTAAGCCAAGAAACCTTAGGAATAAGGTCATCACACATCCTTCTTCGTATTCTTATCTTCGATCATTCTGATTCATCTATACATTGTCCATACACTTCTGTGAGTTATCATAACCAGTCTGTTCTCTCCACAGAAACATATGTTGACATTAGTGACAAAAAATGTATATCAACAGCATAAATAGTACCCAAATATGATATCATCCAACAATCTCCCCCTTTGGCATTGATGGAAATATATGGTAAAATCCATCAACCTAAAAATTACTCTCTCAGTACAATCTTCTCAATATCCTCAACACAAATTTCCCCAAAATAGTAGGGATTTTCACATAGAATCTTTCCCCCTTTGGCAACAATGGAAAAGGGTGACATAACTCTTTTGTAGCTTTTTCAAATCTTTATGTCTAACAACTAGGTGCAAAATCACCCAAATGTGCTCCATAGTGTTCCCGCGATCCCTCCCCCTGAGGAGTAGATCCATACATCAAGTCCAGAAAATGATATAGCTCTAAAAGCCACTAGACTGATGCATGCCTGCATCAATTAATTACCACTAGGAGGGGATCTCACCCCATGCATGTTTCTGAGATATTCAAAAGTATCTTTTGGCAAAGGTTTTGTAAATATATCTTCTATTTGTTCCTTTGTGCTAATATACTCCAGTCTAATCTCTTTCTCTGCTACCTTCTCCCTCAAGAAATGATACTTAATAGAAATATTTTCAGTATTTGAATGCATTACAAGATTCTTTGACATATTCACTGTGTGAGTGTCAAATGATGCACCTATTGCCTGCGACACAACACTTCAATAAGTCATTAGATTAGTGAAAAATAGCATAAAAGAGCAATGGTTAGATACAAATCACTAAAACCGACTTATTGCTCTCTATCTAGGAAGAGTTTGAAAAATGCCATAATCATGCCCTCAGATTATGCACCATTCAGTGACAATACACTCCTAAGAATGAGATATTTAATTGAAAACTAAGCTAAATGATTAGAAAGCATGTAATTAAGCTATGAAAA
>MU223045.1:752623-806374 GCA_018584345.1 Thuja plicata | reverse complement strand
GTATGGCTATAGTAGATAACATAAATCAGTGATAAAAATCACCTAGGACATTAAACTGATTCAAAGAATTATGCCAAGCAGTAACAGGGTCGTTTGGACATAACTCTAGGGTATGATCACACTTAGGAAAAATAGGGTCTATAGTTGCGACAGACCGAAATTAGGTGGTTACACACTGTACTAGTGTTATCATAGTGGATAACCACTAGCTCTTTAAAAATTATTCCAATGTCCTTCAACATTTTTTTCATCCAATCAACTTGTGTATAATTTATTGCAGAAACAACATACTTTGATTCAACAGAAGACTGAGCAATACAGTCCTTCTTCTTACTTAACCAAGAAACTAGCCTTTTCCCAAGGAAAAATGCTCCGTCACTTTTACTCTTTCTATCATCCACATACCTTCCCAATTAGAATTAGGGTAAGCCTATAAAATAAAGTCATCCAATTTTTCATACCATAATCCATATTCTATTGTTCCTTTCAAGTATCTGAAAATTCTTTTCACAACAGCAAGGTGTGTTTCTTTAGGATATGATTGATATCTTGCCATAATTCCAACTGCCTTGGAAATATCTGATCTAGTGTGAGTAAGATATTGTAGACCACCAATCATCGATCTATACTTTATCTGAAAAACACTTTGAGTCTCATCAGTACTTTTCAGTTTGTATCCAGTCTCCATGGGTGTCCCAACAGGTTTATAATCTTCCATTCCAAACTTCTTCAACATTTGCTTAAGATACTTGGTTTGAGATATAAAAATACCATTCTTACTCTGATTAATTTGCAAACCAATAAAAAATTTCATCTCACCAATCATTGACATTTCAAACTCATTTTCCATTTCTTTAGAGAACTTCTTACTCATCTTATCATTGCCTCCAAAAATGATATCATCAACAAAAACTTCTTTGATCTCAATTCTGTTCAAGGTGTACACATCAGTACCAACAAATTCCCTCCAATGAACATGTGATACATTTCTTTCTAGCAACATAGTTCTTACAACATCTAATATTGTTCTATTTCTTCACTTTGCTATCCCATTCTGTTGTGGTGTCCTAGGTGCAGATGTCTGTCTGAAATTCCATGCTCTTCACAATAGGAATTAAATAAATCTAATATAAAATCACCACCTCTGTCTGATCTCAAACATTTTATCTTCAAACCAGATTCATTTTCAACTTTTGCTTTGAATAACTTGAATTTTTCAAATGCTTCAGATTTATCTCTCAAATATGTAACCCACATCATTCTAGAAAAGTCATCAACAAAAAGTATAAAGTACCTTTCACCATAATAAGATCTTGCTCTTGTAGGATCACACAGATATGTATGTACCAGATCCAACTTCCCTTTTGATGAATAAGATTTGCTTTTAAAATTGCTTCTAGTCTGCTTCCCCATAACACACTCTCTACACATAATTTTAGATGGTTTCACAATCTTAGTGAAGACATTATATTTTTCCATTAGTATATGCAAGGAAAAACATGATCTACACCATCAGTTTACACTACACCGACAGACAGGGGACAACACTACCCAACGCCAAGGTTACCCGATACTGCCAAGTACAAAGCATCCTGACAAACACTATTCAGTGTTACCCGATGAAAAAAAGGATAAAGGAACCCGACGAGTAACCAAAAGTGCAACCTGATGGAACAGAAAAGAGAGGAACCCAATAGATGAAGGGAACCCAAAAATCAGTTCAACAAAGGAACACCGACTGAATTTCAGTTCAACCCGATGACCAAGAACCGACAGTCAGTTACATCCCACAAAAAGTGGATCTGACTTTCTACGTCAGATAAATCACTGAAGTTTTATATTTAGCTTCTTGATTTATTTTAAATCCATTATGTGCAGAGGAAGAAATGTAATTAATATTGTTTTAATTAGTTTAACTATTTTAAAACATGCAAACTAAAAGATCAAGGTCAAGTTGTATACCTTGGATCTAGAGTTAACTTTGTAATGCATGATTCTAGAATAGGCCAAATACTTGTATAAATAGATGCTTAATATATTGTGAACATGTTGTTGTTTGATGATGATTTTAGCCACTAAGAGCATCTAAGGATCAGATAAGAGAATTCATGTAGAAGGATAGAAAAATATCAATTCAGTTTCAATAACAAGAACACAGGCTACCGACGAGTAAGAAAAGGTATTAATCAATCACTATAGGTGATATTCATATACTGAGAGCTTTAATGGATCTATGCTCAGAAATTATAGATTGCATATAGTCAGGTCAAACATATTGTACTCATTCTAACAAGTGTAGTACACTTAAGAAATCCTTTCAAGAAAGGTGGACTTAACAGTCCTATTGTAAATCTCTTAACCGAGTGCACACTTAAATCAGTGTTGCTAAAGCTCTTAAAAGAGTAGATCTTAACAGGTCTCCACATTAATACTCCTAACAGGGTAGATCATCAGAAGTGATCAATTGTAAGCCTTTACCAGCTCCCTTCCATTTTGCAGATAGTGAAGTTTTGTGGGTGCCATCCCCACCGCAGTTTTTACTTCATAACAAGAGTTTTCTACGATATCATATCTTGTGTTATGTGTTTATTATTTTCATAAATGTTTCTATGAATGATTGCATACAATTAAGATTATGAATTAATACTACATGAATAAGAAAGAACAACATACATGGTCAGTAATACAATAAAGATTGTTTACTAAAGATGAAAGGTGAAAAGTGTGAAAAGTTTTAGAGGTACTGATTCACTCCTCCCCTCCCAGTACTACTTCCCATTAACCCCAACAATTGGTATCAGAGATAAGTCTCTTCTTGGAAGGCTTAAAGGCTTAAGAGAAAAGATCATACAATGGAGAAGTACAAACTTGATAAAAATATTGAGAACAAAAAGCTTGAAACACAGATGTTCTATGAACAGTATAAAGAAGAAAGAGTCAAGATGAGAGAGCTGTTGGATGAGAAAAAAGTTATGGAAACTCGGAGCAATGAAAAATATGATCAAGAAGAAGAGATTCCAAATTTCTTTGAGTCTTCAGGATTAACTACAAGAACAACATCATATGCATCAGAAGAAAACGTCACAAATCTAAAGGAGATCAATCAACATCTGACAAAGCAAATAAAGATGTTGCAAATCGGTCAAGAGACCCAGATGGTAAGAATGATTGATGTGATGAGTTAGATGCTAGACAAGCTAAAACAGAAAGAACACCAGCTATTGATGACAAAAGGAAGATTATAGAGAAACTACAAGAAAAGGAGTTAGAAATTCAAAGACATGCTGAGCATCACCATGAGATTACTAATCAAATTATTCTTATGAGTCAAGAAGCAAATAGAATGAATATAGAACTCATTGAAAGAGTACATGCTATCGGTGAACTAAGAGAAAAGAATGAAAAACTAAAGCATGAGGTAAGAATTCAGCAACAGTATAATAAAATTATCAGAAAGGCAGAAGAGAGCAATAAAAGAATAGATGATTTTCTTGAAGGACAACAAAGAGTCAACAACAACGGTCTAGGCTTTACCAAAAATGAAGAATCATCAAATCAAGCAAATCCAAAGAATGTCTATGAAAATCCAAGACCAAGAAAGCTTACATGTAAGCACTATGGAAAACAAGGCCACACATCAAATGTATGCTGAGATAAAATGAAAGGTATTCCTAAATCTACATCTTCATTCATAGGATTCTATTATAAATGTAACAAGAAAGGACATAAAGCATATGAATGTAAGTCTAAGGTGGAACAAACAAAGAAGGAAACCTACATGGACAAATACTGTCCTACATGCAAGATGAATGGGCACACAACTGATGAATGTTAGAAAAATTAAAAGGCAAGCATGGAGGCCTAAAGGTCAAGAAACTCCCTATTAACCAAAGAGGATCGGTAATCAATATGTATGGGACTATAGTACATGGACAAATTGTACAGCATGTGATAGATATGGTCACATTGCTACAAACTGCATGAGAGCATGGACCAAAAGGTCTAGAGGTTGGACAAACCTTGAAATGGAATGCTTACACTCATAAAGTTGGTCATCTCAAGAAAGACTATAGAGACCGAATGACAGAGACAAGAACATATCCCAATGGAAACACCATTGAAGATATTTGGAGGGATAGAGAAAAAATTTGGAGAAAAGCTTCAAGTAATGATGAAGCTAGACCAAGCAATGCAAATGGTGACACCCCATCCAATGGATCCGGTGACATCACCACCCCCACTTAAGCTGAACAAGTAAGTATGAAACTGCACTACACCAAGTCATATTTTTCATCAATTCCATTATACTAATTGATACATAGTCAAAATCTGCATAAATAAAGATGCATATTATGTTACTTGTTACTATTTTGAGAAAACACCCCTGTCAGTAAACACATACCAAAAATCATCAGTGAACATAAAGGATGAGATGTCTACACTTATCAAGAATTTTTGGTCAACACATAAAATGTCTAAGTTGCTAATGTAACCTGACACCCGTCAGTAAGGAAGCAAAGTTATAAAGTTGTCTTGACACAATACCGATATCTGTCAGTAAAAGAAAAATTCTTAACAGCCATCCTGAGCATCTTGACAACACCGACGATTATTTTGAAAGTCTTCCCGATGAATTTCGTCTTCATGACCCGACAAGTAGTTGAGCATTTATGACAGACTTAGGGAAAAAAGTCTATAAATACTCGACGGAGCATTTCATTTTTTACATGCGATTTGAGGAGAAAGAGTAGATAAAAAATAGAGTGAAAAGAGATCAAATAGTAGAGCGACCTTGACGCAATCTAGCACACTCCAAATATATCAATCACCATCCATACAGATCGAAGTAAGTACCAAGTGCAACAAAAGAACTCTGTTATTATTTACGGAAAAGCCCTAAATTTGATATACAATGGCAACCACTTCAAGAACTGTAAAGATCAAGAATGATCAGAAGAATATGGTTAGGCTAATTAAGAACAACACTTGTGTGGAGCCCAAGTATAAGATATGCCCGTAGATTGCATCGTAACCGATGAATCTAGCACATTTTCAAAAATTCCACCTAGGGTTTTACTGATAGAGGACATAAGGTCCTACATTCATTGCAAGATCCCTGAAATAGGTGATCTGGAGATGGATGAAGCTTACAAGAAGCTGTGTGATGCAGAAGGGAACCTAAAGTACAAGCACAAACACTTAGAGGTTAAAGGGATAACTAATGCCCTATATTTCCTGAGGGTTTTCAAAACTGACTGGATTAGGTTAGTTTTGAGTAGAATGCATGATCAGAAGTTGTGGTTAGATCAACCTAAGTAAATCACTAAGGATGTTCTTCTTGCTGTAATTGGTTATCCAATAACCGACAAGCCTAAGGCACATAAGCATCCCTCTAGGCCAGAAGTTGAAAAGCTCACAAAAGCTATGTGGGATAATAGAGGTCTTAAGGTTAACACCATCATCGACGAGGAACTAAGGTTCGGTGCATGTGTAATTGGTTACAAGATCTTCCAAGCAAGCAGACTCAACAACATTGCATCTACAGCAGTAATCACAACTTACAAGATAGTGACAACCAAAATACAAATGGATCTGTGTGAGATCCTATTGAAATAACTTGATGAGAACATGATGACAATAAGGTCTACAAAGACTAACACATGTAAGTTTGGCTCACTTATCATGTGTATTCTTCTACTTTCAAGAATACTTTCCTTTAGTAGGAAAAGTGAAATGGGATACCACAAAACCAGTCACACTGCAAATTAGTGAACTTATTAAGTCACTAGGAGATAATTTTGATTCAGTTATGGCTGCATACTTCCTTGAATTCAAGGAAAAGATGACGGAAAGAGTGAGGATCCCTGAGAAACTAATTGAAAAACATAGGGATGAGATATGTTTTATGGTGGATACAGACTTCAACCACATAAAACCGGTTGTACCAAGAATAGCTTGGTTAGCCTCTCTTGACTATGAAATCAACATAGATCAAGAAACAAATGCAATTGATGCATTGGTGAATGAGCCCCTGGATAGAAAGAAACCAAGATTTGGCACATATAAAGAGGCCAAATCCAAGATAAAACTAGGCCTAGTAATAAAGAAAACTATCAACAAGAAGAACAAAATGGTAAAGAATCTTGAAAAGATTCTATCAGTCAATGAGGAGGACAAAGATCAAACAGAGGAAACTGATGAATAGGGTACCATCGGTGAAGGGAAAGATGAGAAGAAATTAGATTATGAGGCAACTAAAACTGATGCACCTCCACCTCCTACAAAAAAACAAAGGACAAGGAGCCAAACAACAAAGAACGACACCACTCCTCTCAAGAAAGGTCAAGTAAGGACCTATAAGAGGAAGAAACCGACAAAGAAGAAAATAAAGTAGAAAACAGAGAAACAAACACCTACAAAGAGGAGGAAAAGACTAGCCAAGACCAAAGCTAACATAGAAGATATAAAAGATGATGAGCCTGATGTAACAAAGAAAAATTTCAGAAATCAAACAATTGATGAGGCTGCTGAATCTATTGGTGCATCCGGCACCATGTATGATAATAAAATCAGACAATGGGATACACTTAAGCCAGAGGACCAAAATAAGATACAAGATGCAATAATTAGGTCAATGGTAAAATTCAAATATGTACTAGCTGAATTTGTCAACCAAATACCCAAAGAGCTGGGTAATAGAATATCTCAACAATGATCATATGCTCTACAAACTGAAAGAGAAGAAAGGGAGAGGGTACTTGTAAAACTAATGCCTCCTGAATCAAAGATGGAAGAGATAAAGGAAATATTGAAAAAGCACTCAAGAAAATTTGACGCAAAGATAAGAGCTTACAAAGTGCTAGAGGATAAGTTTATAGAGCTGGGCAACATGACCGAGACCAAATGGAGGCAACTCCTAGATCTGCCTACAGAGTCAACAAGTGGTGAGAATCAATTACTTCTCACCAACACACCTCATGTAGAGGAGGAGAAAGATAAGGCAAGTCCTAAGCACATTTCTTTGGACAATGTTGAAGATATGGAGCCAATTGACTTAGACAAAGTCATGGATGATCTTGACATTCAAGACATCGCTAATTATGATCCTAACAAAGATCCATAGAAGAAAGATGACGTAATATTTATATCACTCAAGGATCAAGAAAATAAATAGGAATTGAAGACAACATGGACTAAAGAAATGAATGTTGCTGATGAGACATGGCAGGAGACTTCGGTCATTGACATCACAGAACCAGACCCTGCCGAGCAAATACAAAAAGATGAAGATGTCACTGCTCAACAAGCCAAAACTGACGGAAAGACACCACTCAAGAAACAACATAAGCTAGAATACAAAGCAATATGCTTGTATTGATGAAGGCCATCAATATACTAGAATGAAATGAAGGATCTACTGCAAATGATACAAGCACACCCAAAGACAAGGGTGCTGCAAAGGCAAATGAGACCACCAATGCAACAAAGGATACAACTGCAGAACAAGCTACAACCGATGATCAGAAAGACAAGTCTACTGATTAGAGTTAAGAAGAAGCACAAAAATTAGAAGAGGAAAAGCAGAAGGAAAAATGTGAAGAGGCAAAGACAAATGCCCAGGAGAAGAAAATAGAAGAAAAATCTGTAGAGACACCCAAGGTTGATGGAGAGACGTCTTCACCAAACCGACAAGTGAACACCAAGAAGAAAACATAAGAAGAATCATCAACAAAGCCTTCACCAAGCACTTCAGAGAAGAAAAATGAACTAGCAATGGTAGTTCATACATCTGCGTCCACACAAATCTCAAGAAAGAAGAAAAGCAAGCATAAGAATCTAGTCACTTTGGATGAAATCATTGAGATTCCAGTTTGTGATCCCAGGACATTGGATCCAACTAAATTGACAAAGTATGCATGACTTTGTGAAAGAAAATTAATGCAGGACAAGTTGAGAAAAGCCACCAAAGAGGCAAAAGTACTGGAAATAGCATGAGGAATACTTCAAAAAATTGTACCTAATGTAGATGTTGATCAAATAGCCCTAGTGATTGATTAATTAGTGGTTCTCACAGATGCAATCACATCTCAAAACATAGATGCTAAGAAGGTCATGGAAGAGAGACTTGAACAAAAATATGAGTTCAAGTTAGCTGAAAAGATAAGCCAAGAAGTGGCATTGCAAAAGGTAAAGCTTTCTGAATTGGTTAGCACAATAGATCCAATAATCGTAGAAGCTATAACCTTAATACAAGAGTTATGCATGCTAGATCAACTCACTAAGGAGTATACTGACAAGATAGCACAAATAGATGTTGATCTTCAGACAAGTGCACAGAGTCTCACAAACAGTGAAGAGGAAATCAAATTGCATAGTGAGCAACTAAAGCAAGCTCAAAAATTGAGACAAGACATTCAGATTGTAGAGACCAAGTTTAAAGATGAGGTAAATGAGCTTCAAGCTCAAATCTTACTGACATTCTCATTACTACAGCAACATATGACACAGGCAAAAGTACTAATTGCCATCCCAGAAATGTCTTTCCTAGACAACATTTATGATATCCAGCACAAATAGAGTTAGAGCACATGGCACTAGAAATCCTGAAAGAAAAATGGGAGAAATTGCTCGAAGATATCAAGAACACCAATTCACATATTCTTGACACATTGTAAGTTACACATTTTTGACAACTTATAAGTTATACATTTTTGTCATGAGTATCAAATAAAGGGGGAAATGATATGTTCAGTTTAGTGTTCAGTAAAAAGGGGGAAATGATATGATATGTACAGTACAGTTAGTCATTTGAAAGAGCAAAGAACATGGAATGTATAGTACAGAGGAAAGTATACATGTACATATACTTATACTATACCGATGCATACAGTTAGTGGGAGTCATATAATGACAAGGATATATACATGGTGTACATACTAAACACTTTAGTATTATGCACATATCAGTTTTTGATACTACTGTCAAAGGGGGAGATTGAAGACATTATATTTTTCCATTAGTATATACAAGGAAAAACATGATCTACACCATCGGTTTACACTACACCGACAGACATGGCACAACACTACCCGACACCAAGGTTACCCGATACTACCAAGTACAAAGCATCCTGACAAACACTATTAAGTGTTACCCGATGAAAAAAAGGATAAAGGAACCCGATGAGTAACCAATAGTGAAACCCGATAGAAAAAAAAAGAGAGGAACTTGACAGATGAAGGGAACCTGACAATCAGTTCAACAAAGGAACACCGACATACTTTCAGTTCAACCCGACAACCAAGAACCAACAGTTAGTTACATCCCACAAAAAGTGGATCTGACTTTCCATGTCAGATAAATCACTGAAGTTTTATATTTATCTTCTTGATTTGTTTTAAATCCATTATGTGCAGAGGAAGCAATGTAATTATTATTGTTTTAATCAGTTTAACTATTTTAAAAAATACAAACTAAAAGATCAAGGTCAAGTTGTATACCTTGGATCTAGAGTTAACTTTGTAATGTGTGATTCTAGAATAGGTCAAATACTTGTATAAATAGATGCTCAATCTATTGTGAACATGTTGTTTGATGATGATTGTAGCCACTGAGATCTAAGGATCAGATAAGAGAATTCATGCAGAAGGACATAAAAAGATCAATTCAGTTTTAAGAACAAGAACACAGGCTACCAATGAGCATGAAAAGGTATTAATCAATCACTATAGGTGATATTCATATAGTGAGAGCTTTAATGGATCTGTGATCAGCAATTATAGATTGCATATAGTCAGGTCAAACATATTGTACTCATTCTAACAAGTGTAGTACACTTAAGAAATCCTTTCAATAAAGGTGGACTTAACAGTCCTATTGTAAATCTCTTAACCGGGTGCACACTTAAATCAGTGTTGCTAAATATCTTAACAGAGTAGATCTTAATAGGTCTCCACATTAATACTCCTAACAGGGCAGATCATCAGAAGTGATCAATTATAAGCCTTTACCAGCTCCCTTCCATTCTGCAAATAGTGAAGTTTTGTGGGTGCCATCCCCACCGCAGTTTTTACTTTCTAAGAGGAGTTTTTTGCGATATCATATCTTGTGTTATGTGTTTATTATTTTCATGAATGTTTCTATGAATGATTGCATACAATTAAGATTATGAATTAATACTACATGCATAAGAAAGAACAACATATATGGTCAGTAATACAATAAAGATTATTTACTAAAGATGAAAGGTGAAAAGTGTGAAAATTTTTAGAGGTACTGATTCTCCCCTACCCTCCCAGTACTACTTCCCATTAATCCCAACACTTAGGTAGATCTCTTACAATATTTTTATACTTGCCTTCACAATGTTATCAAAGTTAACATGACAAAATCTTCTATGCCATAACCAACTATCATCAACCTTTACAATACAATAAGAAGCTTCAAATGTATTCAATTCAAATACATTACCTCTAGATTTAGTACCAGATGTGATCAAGTCTCCTGATTTAATTATGATAGAACATTTCTCATCAATGAATTTCAATTGATAACCTTTTTCCACTAACTTCCCAACACTCAACAGATTATGCTTAAGTCCATCAACAAGCAGTACATTGTCAGTATTAGTCTTTCCATCCAAACAAATAGATCCAACTCCAATGATAAGCTTAGGAATATATGTCACCAAATCTAAAAACACCACCATCATACCTCTTCAGACTAACAAACAATTTGTTTTTATCTCTAGTCATATGATGTGAACAACCACTATCTATAACCCCTTCAAATTTCTTTTCAACATGAGATACTAAGGATTTTTCTTCATGTATAGGTTCATCATCCTTAATATAAATAAATCCAATTTCATTATAGTCTACATCATCATCAGATACGCCTTCACTAGCATAATAACATTCCTTGTCTTTTGAATACTTAGATTTATAAAACTTATGTTTATGCTTTGGAATCCTTGTAGGATATAGAGATGCAAAATGACCAATCTTGTTACATGAAAAACATTTCAAAGGTAACTTGCCTACAAATTTACCCTTACCTCTCTTTTCTCTTCTTGTTATCAGGGCTACCAATTCATCTAGCTTTCTTTCTTCCTCCTGTATCTATTCCCATTCATCAACATAGTATCCAAGCTCTTATCTCAAGTCACCATTGCTGGTGTTCGCAATTCCAGATAAGGTCTTTTTGTTTCTATGGATAGTCACCTTGAATGTTGACTCTACTCTAGGTAAAGAATCTCCCAGTTCCACAGCCTCAAAAGTAGTTAGCTTTCCAATCAACATCTCTCTATTGAAGTTCAGTGTCAAAGGTATAATCTCCTCTATAGCTTTTACTTTAGTTTTGTATATAGGTGTCAAAGATTTGAGTATCTTCGCAATCACTTCTTCCTCACTGTAAGTACCTCCAGAGTTTCTGGTGCCAGTAACCACTTTATTAATTCTCAGTGCATATGGCCTAATATTCTCATCATCTCTCATCTTCATTGATTCCATCTTTGTCTTCCAGTTTTGTAGCTTTTATTGTTTAGTAAACTTATCTCTTATATACAGTGCTTCCAATCTTGTCCAAATCTCATGTGCAGAATCCAAGTCTTTTACTTCTATGAATTCACCTTCAGAAAGTTCGTTGATCAATGATTCCCTTGCAACCATATTACATGAAAATAAATTCTTATCATCTTCTGTAGCCTTCTCCAATTCATCCTTAGTCACTATCTTTTCCTTCTTTTTTGTAATCATCCAGTAGTCAATTTCCAAACATAGAAAATGTGTTCTTGTCTCATTCTTCCAACTGTCAAAGTTTCATGATGAAATTTTAGACCATCCTTCCTGTAGTAAGTCATCTTCAAAATCATCTCAAGCTGTTAAGTTTTATCTCTAAGGACCAGTAGCTTTGATACCAATTTTTAGGAATAACAGTCCACAAGCACAACTGAGAGGGGGGTGAATTAGTTGTGATACAGAATATTAAAATTTAAACTTTATAAACCAAAACTTTGATGCAAATGATAACATAGTAAATGCCAACACAATAACACAATACTTGTTGTCGAGGAAACCTTGTTAAAGGTAAAACCCCAATGAGAATTAACACCCACAAATGATGTATTGAGAGTGTAGTATCCATGTTAAAAGATTTAGCCTTTTTAAGAGCTTATTACAACATTACAGTACATAGTCCCTGTTATAGGACAAACCCTGTTAGAAGTCAAGAGTAACAGTGGGATCACTACCTAGGCACACTTCCCAAAGAAAGTTAAGGCCACCCTCAAGGATTAACAATCTGAACAAATGTATATAGAGAAATATAGAATCCAATGAATTGTCTAATAGCAACTGTCTTTGCTTGGTAGGTTCCAATGAAGTAATATAATCACAAAATCTGCTCTACATCCAAAGGCCAAACAAGCCTCGTAGCTTTCACACTTCTCTGCCCTTTTTAATCTCTACCACATATTTTCAAAAGAAAATATCTCTCATATATACCTGTAGATGTCCAAAAATATTAATATTATTAATAATATTAGTGTTATGCCCTGCATCCCCGTCCCTACATTTTGTGTGCAAAATGTTGGGTCCCCCTTTTTTTCTTTTGTTTGTTTTTTTTGCTTGCAGCTCTTGCCTTGTCTTTCTCCCTTTATTTTCTTTCTCTGGGGTTTTCTTCCCCGTTGTTGTGTTTTGTTTGTTTGGTTTTCCATCTCTGGGACTCCGGTCCTGGAGGTTGTTCTTTGTCGAGAACCGGACTCCAGACTCCGGGATTCTTCGCCACGATGTTGTTAAGGTTATCATCGCAGGGCAGAAAACCACATGTTTGAAACTCGGCTCTCGGCTAGTTTCAAACAGGTGGTTTTCTCTCTCTTCCATAATACCAGTTAGACCCTCATTTATGTCCCATGCGCACAATCAATTCCAGCCAAGTGGCCTTCACTTTTTGCGTGTTTGGATAGTTGGCTCCGCCGTCATCGCCATAACTCCTATTTAATACCTATGCACATGGCGCCCATGTGGGCTTGATGGTTTTCCTTTTTACACATCCTCACCAACGGTTACTTTCCTGGGCTCCGGGTCTCCTACCATCATCCATCTCGTGTCTTTACTAAGTGTGATAAAATCCCCAGACCCAGATGTTTAGTAGAAACTTTAAGTTCATGTAATGTGTGTGCTTTTTGGTTCTTTTTGAATAAAATTAACTCTTCAGGAAAATCAGGCATCACGGTGGTAAGATCTCCGAACCCTGGAATATCTATTTGTTAATACGTTTTGATGGTTGCTTTGCCTTGCAGGTTTTCAGAGTTCACTTCCCAAGCATGTCTGAAGCATCTGCATCCTCTCCACCCAGAAGTCCAGAGCTACTTTCCGCAACAGCTACCAGGGCGGCAGTAAAATCCAAAATGGAGAAGGCCCTAGAGAAAATGCCCCTAACCATGAAGTTCATGCAAGACAGTGTCATTATGGGCTCAAAGATTGAGTCCAAAGTCAAACTTATTACCGACACCAGCGTCGGGACATGGCCAAAAATGCAGGCCTTAGTGAAAATCATGTACATCCAGTGACAGGCTGGAGATCAGCTGACAATCAATGTCGAGGACTCCAAAATCCTCAAGGCGGCTTGTTTCCTGTGCTTTGTACAATCTCCAGAGCTTATCTTGATGCTAGCCACCAATTACAACTCTTCTATTTGGGCTGTTATGCTCGTAGCTGCAGAACCAACCAGATACCCTACTCCTGTGGTATCCCTCAACCCAGAGACATTCCAGGCGGATCTGGGAATCCCACAATTTGCCAAGGCTTCAGTGGTTACAAGGTCAGATGCCTTGGCCCAATTCACACAGCTGGAGGATGCCGCCTGGGTATACATGAACACCCATTGGCTCAAGGTTCCAAAGAGGGACCCTAAAAGGATGAAGATAGAAATTCCCCGCTTCGAGTTCAAAGAGAGCATTCAGATGGGAATGATAGCATTGGCCTGGGTCTTTGGGCAGCCCTCCGCCCAAGAATTTGCTAAATGGATGTATTACTTCCTCCTCGGCATCTTCACCAAGGGAGGATACTTTGACTGGGCGGCCATAATTTCCAACCATGTCAACTCTCAGTTCCTTCAACTGAACAGGAAGAAGAAATTTTACATGTCTTCTTATATTTTCTGGGCCCTAGCGCAGCAGAGGCCCCATGCCCATAGCCTACTTACAGACGGCGTGTTCATAATTGGCCTGGGACAAAAGACACCATGGGACCATTTCCCACAAGTTCAATGGGAGGCCAGCTTCCCTAGTTTTTGCCGGGTAAATGATGCGTTCGTTTATTATCACCTGCTCACACCCACCCGAGACGCAGGATACCACCTATCCTAAGAGGCGATGAATTTGGTCCATAGTTATGGACATTACTACATCCAGTTCAAACAACACACTTACATTAGGGTCACCGACTTCTCTGGGAAACCCTACTTGTTGCCCAAGCACTGTGGGGACAAGATCGTGTTCTTGGAATATTGCAGGCAAATAATGGAGGTGCATGCACTCTTTGCCTTGAAGAAGATACCCAATATTCTTTTCCCAATCATCTATGGGAACTACACATGCAGCCTGGCTGCCACAAAGGAGGTGGATAATGAATTGAAAAGCTACAACTTGGAAGAGTTTTACTTAGCGCAGAAAAAATTTGATCTACACGGCAAGATTGCAACAGCACTGCCCCGGGCTTCAGAGCCCCATCACATTCATATGGAGGATTTCTGGGTAGATTGCTAAGATGATGTGGAGGTGTGGAGCCGGCACTACGTCAGAATGATGGCTGGCATGATGCAAAGGTTGAAGCTCCAGAGGTTCCTGGAGGACTTATCAGACGTCGCCCCCACTATCGATCCCTAGTACAAGGCAAAGGGGATCGATACAATGACTCTTCCACCAGTAAATTGGGATGCCCAGGAAGGGCCTACAATTGAGGACTTCACTCGAGAAGTGGTCAAGCAAAATCATACCTATTTCAAAAGGGTGTGCCCTAGAAGTGCCCGTCGAGCAGCTCAGCCAGCACCAAAATTGACTCCGGGGGCCAGGACTTCTTCGCAGAGAGTAGATAAAGGAAAAGGGATAGATACGACCCCTCCTGCATAAGAAGTCCCCATAAAGGAACAGATAAAATAATAAGTGGCAACCTCCCAACAGAGGAGGGGGAAATTAATCACGTAGCTGGCAACTCCAACACTAATGGCCGGGCCAATTCGCCCCTCTTTCTCCCCGTTGCTAGCAGCCTTAATGGTGAAGGCAACGGGGGTGGATCCCATAGAAGCAACAACAATAAGGGACGCGGGGCCAACCTTGGTTACCCGAAGAAATAAAAGGCTTAACAAGAAGCCTAAGGCAGAGCCAGGGTTGGGAACATCCCAGGCCCAACAAGTAGAAATCCTCTCTTCCAGTTCCCCGGAGCTGGAGAAGGAAACAGAGCCTACTGATGTCCCATCCAGTCCCCCTCCACAGGAGGAATTTGATGATGTTTTTGCAACCGACAAGTTTGGAAACTTGCAGGGGGACACTAGAAAAGTAGGGATAGAAGCCCCAGGGGAAGAACAAGAAGCTGTAGAGCAAGAAGCTCCTGAACAAGAGCCTGCACAGGAGCAGGAAAAGTAGATAGAAGAAAGAGAGCCAGAGCCAGAGATTGCCTCTGAAACTCCAGAAATGCAGGGTCCAGAGGTGGACCAACAAAGGCAAGGTGAACAAATGGCATCTGCTGGGGGAACCAGACCTTCGGGAATAACCGTAACCCCAGCCGCCACGTTCCAAGCGCCACTCCCGGGAGCAACCTTTGGGTAGGTAATTACCGCGACCCAAACTTTAATTCTCAACCCGGTACCTCCCCTACTGCCAAAAGATGTACCAATAGAAGAAGAAGCCCCAACGGTAGAGGAAGAGCAACAAGAAGAGATGTATGAAGAGGAAATCCCCAAGGAAGCCTACCAAAGTCTAGATAGAGCAATCAACACAGAGGACAAGGCTGAGGAGATGGAGGTTGCTAAGGAAGATGTTGCTAATGAAGAAGAAGATGCAGGGAAAGGGACGGATGAGGTCCACACCACTGAGGAGCAACAACCGCAAGACACCAGGGAAGAACCAAGGGAACATATTCTGGAAGAAAAGCCACCCCTACCACCTTAGTGGTTAGTAGAAAGCAAAAAAAGAAAAGCTCCGTCCACTCCCGGAACTCCCCTCTCCCTGGCCGAAATGATGGCTCAGGTCTAGGCCCCACCGAAGGCCAAGAAAGCCCGGACAGTTCATACTCTTCGAACTGGGCCGAGAAGAGAAATAGTTGCCATTGTGGCGACACCTCCCCCAGGCACCGATGAAGCAACCGCAGAACCCAGAGATTATAACGTTGCAGAGGTATCGCTGGGTAAAAGGGGAAAGCAGGGCGAGGTGGATTTGCTGAAGGAGGCAGCTAGGGCAGTAGAGGCTCGTTATGAGAAGGAAGCCCAAAGGCTCAATGAAGAAAAGGAGAAAAATTCAAACCTTATGGGGATGCTCACTGAGTTGGCTTGACCTATCAATGCCGCACCTCCAGAGGCTTCCACCTCTGAAGATTTACCGCAGAGCGACATAGACTCCCTGCGAATTATGAAGAAGAAGGCCTAGGCAGTGGACGAGTGGGTTGCCCTGCAAATAGGAAACACCCAGCGATTCCTGGTATCCACCCTCCCAGACTTATATATAGCCTGGCATGTTATACACCAGGCAGAGACTCTTATTGACCTGTGGGAGGGTGATATCGAGAATTATCAAGCATGGAAGGTGGAGCTTGAAGAACTCCTTGGCCTGGGAGAAGAAATGATTTCTGAATCAGAAATTCTGGGGGATGAGTTATTTGATTTTGTTAGGACCCAGCACTCTAGACTTGACCTCACATTGGAGGTAACCAAGCAACTGGTAGGGACTCTGCAAGATAAGATCAATGCGGTAAAATATTCTTTCAATTTATATAAGTCTTTTGCGGTAAAGACTTCCGGGGCTGACCCCCTCAGCACGGATACATGTACACCAGAGGATTCACTTTTGAGAAGTTTTGATGAAATGATGAAGTCCTGGTATCAATCCCTGGAGGGGATAGATGGTGCCCAAATGACAAAGTTAACTCATATGGTGCTTAGTGGTCACGACACGGCAAAGATGGCCAATAAATTTAATAAAAATGTTTCAGACCTGGGAGAACTAATTGAAGTGGCTAAGTACCGAAGGGCCAGCCTGAAATATGTAGACAAAGATGGAATTTCCCGCCTCCTCCAGGCTTTCAATGATAATAAACAACCTTGAGCTTTCTCCGGGGGCCGGAGAAAACTCAAACATTGGGTATTCTTTATTCTTTTGCGAATGTAAGTTCCCGGATCCTGGAGTCTCAGATCCAAAATTTTGTATTCTTTCAAGTGATCCGTGTCCCGGTCCCCGAGGTCAACCGGTCACTTTCAGAAGTGGTTAATAAAGGCTGTCAGAAGGTGGTTGGCTACATCAAAGGGGCGTCGACTCAATAGTTGGTTTTCTGATAGGGTGGTCTTCTCAAGGCACCATTCGGAGGTACACCTAGTGCATTGGAGATAGGGCGCCGCATTTCCCATTTATGAGGCATGTAGCCTCGACCCCCAGGGGACCTACTTTCTTCCTTCTCCTTCTTGGCTCTCTTCTCGAGGTTGATTCTTCTGCTATATATTCTTGTCTCATTCTTCTGACAGAATAGGCCTATTCCGTCTCAAGGTCTTTTGTAGGGTGGCGCAGGTAGTATCGGCCCCCAGATATTGTATTTTTGTTGAAACATGATGTAAAATAGGGTTATGGTTAGAAGAAAATTATATAAATAGCCAGACCGACCCATTTCCAAGGGTCAGCGAAATTGATGATTTTATTGTCCACAGTAATAGAAAGGTGATTTCTCATTTTAGTTGTAGAGCTCAATGCTCCATTGTTCTATTTTCAATAGTTAGACGCTCCCCTGGAGCCATCATTGTATCACGCATCAGTGCTTGCTGGAAGAGACATTAATGAAGAAGGAAGAATTTTTTGCAATGATGTTGTTGGCATTCCTGCTTCTGAGTTAATGGTATTTCACATTTCATGTTCTTTATGTCTTCTACTCTGATATGTTAAAATAGATCAACGACCTCTTTACCCTCGCTACTGATAAAATACTAGCTGATGGTTGTGTATTTATTCAGTATTTAGTGTAGTATGTCAGAGTATTATTGATGTTCTGAACGTTTAAACATGACTATAGTTTGATGAAGTGTTTCTAACCCTGCAGTATCTTTTTCATTTTATTTGCTAAGTGTAGGATGCTAGGGGAAACCTTACCTTATTGAATCTCCTGAGAGAATGAGTTGAAGAAACTAGCTATCCCCCTCGAAAATAGACACTTCTCCCAATCGAGCCCCACACCATCGTGAACTAACACCCAGGTGTTTGAAGGCCTGGGGAATCTAATTTCCCCAGATAACCTTTGTAGGCGGAGTTGGCTAGTACCTCCAGTACCCGGTGACAACTTATGACTGTAGACGGACCCGGTCAGCAAAACCCCATCAATAGAAATTGGCGCTAGAAGGAGGGCATGAACTCATCCCCCTCCCGAGATTCTGATTTTACACCTCTTGAGGGTTCCTCGAGTTATATTTTTAAGAGTCAAGCCTTCAGAATCCTTAGGTCTGCCCCAAACCCTGAAAGGTTTGTCGAACTCGAGCCTCCTGCTCGAAAGAAGCGAACCTCAAAAATCACACCAGCCACTATTATCTAGGGGTCTAGCATACCTCAGAATACCCAAACTTCACAGGCAATCCCGGGAACCAGTGCCCAAACTACCCAAAATATAGTTCCCCCAATGGCCGCATATTTCAGAAACACCAGGTCCCCAATGGGAATTTTTTTGGGCGCAATCAACGACTTACCCTGTCACCCAGAGAAGATCTACCCATGATATGAGCACTTAGGCTCATGAACTGCAAAAGAGAATTTATAGGCATATAAGGATGCCATGAACCGACACCGGATCTAGCATGAAGATGTTGTGACTCGGATGTTTCCCTTGACTTTAGGGCAAGGTGAGTTGAACCGGTACCTTAACCTTCCCGCCAACTCCATAAATAGTTGGCAGGACATGGAGGATGCCTTCTTGGCTGCCTTTCGCGTACATGTGGACCCAGCCTGGTCCCACAACTAGTTCATCTCCATCAGGAAGGAACCCAATGAGCCTCTTGCAGCATTCAATCATCGGTTCCAACGTGCCTTGAAGCGGTGCACAGGCCCTTTTATCCCATCGCCAGAAGTAACCATACAGACTTACCTTAATGTGATGGACCCTTTTGTCACCACTCTCCTTTGGAGAACAACCGCCGCGGGCGACCGAGACACTTTGGAAAATTTTTACAACCTAGCTTTAGAACTATCCCATGGTCTCAACAAATCTCCAGGCGGGATTGGGCAGAATACATCCTTCAACATGGTCCCCAGTGGAACTGTGTATGCTAGGGGGTACAACCCCAATCTGGCGATGGGAGCCCCCTCGATGGCAATGAATCCTCCACCACCCCTGATAAACCAGCAGGTCCAGTACGTTTACCCAACGTAGACCCAGGTGGTACTAGGCCTGGAGACTTTCCCTTGGAATTAGCCGCAGCAGGCACAACAGTCTCAGACACAACCATCTGGAGTGCCCTTCTTTCAGTCATCCATGACTAGAGGATTGCTGCCCTCGACTCCGGCTAATACTGCTGCCTTCCCGGGAAGCCAACAACAACAACAATCGTCACATTGTGACGCCAACACTTAGTTGACTGCTGAGGTTGAATCCCTCCGGCAAATGTTGTCTACCTTGACTGTGGATATGGGTCAACTGAAGGCAGGGTCCTACGTGCCCTAGAATTCAAATTCTCAGAGGGGAAACATTTTCTCCAGCCAACGAAACAACAATGTCAGAGGAAGAAACTTCCACAATGGACCTAGGCCCAATCAACAACAATGGAATAATAACGCGAACACCAGAGGCCCACTTTCAAACTAAAATGCCAACCAAAATGGTGCTGGACCATCACATTTCACACCAGTTGTAGACTTCCAGCCCATGACTAATTGGTGTAGATTGCACGACACGGGTTCACAAAATGAGGTAAATTACACCACATTGGAAAAGGTCATCATGATCTCCCAGCTAGACAGACAGTAGTCACATGATACCACCCCTCCAGAGCCTCCTATCTAAGAGCCAACTCACAGTGCCTTCACATGTGACACCATCTTCTTCGGAACTTCCGGGGAAGATGAAGAAGAATCTGAATTGCAAGTATTCTTTGACAAATCTATCCCGCCCTTTGAGGCCAATGCCTCTACCAGCCTGTGGACTCCATATAATACTCAAAGTCAAGTTGGTAAAGGACCAGCTTACATGCCCATGCCTCCTATCAAAGACACCCCTCCTCTCTGGAATAACATGACTGACCAACCCACTCCTCCAAAAGGTCCTAGCTCTAACCAAGCAAAAGACCTAGCCGAGGGAAATAACCAGTTCCCAAGAGGAAGATTCAACATTACAAAGGTGTTATAACAGACCACCACCTCCATGACCTTGATGGAGGTCTTGCTGAACTGTCCCGAGTAGAAGAAGTCTCTTCTGAAGCTCTTGGGAAACCCAGAAGCCGTCAGCCGCCCGCCCAAGACAGTCTCATTCGAAGATGCTAACACGGTCATCTTTCAGGGGAATAATGAGGATCCTGCCTTCCTACTAGGCTTGAATATCCAAGGCAAAAATATACACAACTGCTTAGTAGACTCTGGAGCTTCTGGTAACATCATGCCCTTGTCCATTTGTCAGAAGCTCAGATTCCATCCCAACCCATCCAATGGTACAATGATCCAGCTGGATAAGACTGCTATAAAAATGGTGGGGGAATTGAAGAATGTCCGAATACAGCTTATCCAGGACCCCAGGATAGCCAGCATAATTGACATCTAAGTGGTGGACATCCCAGAGACTTATGGGATGCTATTAAGTCAGAATTGGTCTAAGTCCTTGAATGGATACTTTTTGACCGACTTCACCCATTTATGGCTTCCATGGGAGGGAAAATCAAATAAGATCCAGGTCGAAAGTGAACCCCGGGTGAAACAGGCCCTTACCGAGGTTGAGAGGGTCAATTTGGTCTTCTTCTTCAAGACTTCCCCGGGGGTGTACCGACCCTTTGAAATCTTAACATTTGATTTCATCCCCGGAGAGGATCCCATAGTGCTGCAAAGAGCCTAGGACCTAGAAGAAAAGATGAGAGTTGAGATCGACTCTCAATGTGCCACAACAACCCTTACTACACTCCTATCCGGCACTTGGTGCTAGGTACACTATCAAAAACATTCAGAGCTTGAGTGTGGACCCTATCTTTCAGTCACTAATCAGCACCTCGATACCTTCCAGAATAAAGAACATATACTTGATTCTCTGGGGCCTAGTGTTCCTACGGGATGTGCTCCTCTGGTGTCGTCTCCCCGAGAATCCCAAATCCAAACACCTATGGAGGTAAACTCTACCTCCATGCCAGTAGTTCGGGAGGGATCCCCTCCTAAATCTCCCAACAGCAATCCAAAGGCTACTCCCCTTCCCCAGCCCCAGATTACGAACAATGACTTATGGACCCTCAAGTTTGATGGGTCCCGATCCAAAAAAGGCTGCGGGGCCAGGGTAAAATTAATCAACCCGCGAGGGAAGTCCTTCCTTGCATCCTACAGACTGCAGTTCAACTGTACAAACAATGTCATAGAGTACAAGGCTTTGGGCCTTGGACTCTTATTTGTGTTAAGGAAAGGTGTCACCTGCCTCCAGGCTCTGGGTGATTCAGATTTGATTGTTAAACAAGTCTAGAGTCAGTACACATGCCATGACAAAAGGCTGGCCACATATCGCAACCAGGTTTGGAGCCTTATTAAGGATTTTGATGCCTTCGGCATTGACCTAATTCCCCGATGACGGAACTATGTCCTGGATGCCCTCACCGTTTCTGCCAGCACACTTGAGCCAATGGCTGGCTCGTGACTTTGGAGATTTTTAGTTGAGATGGTCCCTACCCTGTCCATTCCAGATAATGTCACCCACTTTCAGGTTTTTGAGGACGATCAACATATCCTGGCCTTCATGGCGAATGTTAGCATCTTTGAAAATCAGATAGTGGAAGAACGAGACCATGACGATACTGGGCAGGATGACGAAGACGATGGGATTATGGACCTACCTACTAACACCATCCCGAAGGGGATGGTTGTGCTGGAATGAATCTTTGACTTGGACCCTCGGGCCTGGGAGAAGGTGTCATCCTCCTCCGAGGGAAGAAAGTTTGAAAAGGTTAACATCGGCCAGCCTGGTGAAGAAAAGATGATTCATATTGGTACCTCTCGTTCCCCTGAGGAGAAGGAGAAGATTCTCATGGTTCTCCGAGAATACATCAAAGTAATTGCATGGGGTTACAAAGACTTGAAAACATATGACACATCCATTATGACTCACACTATTCCCCTGAAACCTGATGCTAAGCCCTTTCGGCAAAAGCAAAGACCAGTCAACCCCCTGATAGAGCCTCTGATTCATCAAGAGGTAGAAAAACTACTGTCATCCCAGATAATATTCTCAATCTGGCACACTACATGGGTTTCCAATCTTGTCCCTGTGATAAAGAAGAATGGTGAGATCCGCCTTTGCATGGATTTATGAAACTTGAACAAGGCATCCAAGAAAGATAATCACCCTCTCCCATCATTGGATGAGGTGTTGTAGATAGTGAATGGATCCCAGATGATGTCCTTCTTGGATGGGTACTCTGGATATAACTAGGTCATGGTTAAGTGTGAATACAGAGAGAAAAAAATGTTTACCACCAAGTGGGGAACGTTTGCATATCGAAGAATGCCCTTTGGTCTGATTAATGCAGGGGCTACATTTCAAAAGGCCATGGACATTGCATTCGAGGGCCTTGTGAATCGATGCATAATCATCTACATGGATGACTTGACCATCTTTTCCCAGGACAGGCGTGACCATTCTGCCCATCTCGTTCAGATCTGTGAGAGATGTCGCTGGTATGGAATATCCCTCAACCCCAAGAAGTGCATATTCAGGGTCACCGGAGGGAAGTTACTCAGGCATATCATCTTCGAGAAGGGCATATCCATCGACCCTGAGAGAGTCAAAGCATTGCTAAACTTACAAATGCCTGGTAGCAAGAAAGAGATGCGATCCTTCTTCGGAAAGATCAACTTCGTCCAGCGGTTCATCACGGGATTCGCAGAAATAGTCAAACCGCTCAATGAGATGATGAAGAAGGATACCAAGATTGAGTGAAGTCCTGAAGCGAAGCGGGCATTCACCCAGATTAAATAGACAATAATGGAAGCACTTGTCCTGGCTAGTCTGGACTATTCCCTCCTATTTTACATTTTCTCCTTTGCTTCACCGCATTCTGCCACGACAGTGTTGACTCAAAAGGTTGAAGGGGAAGAATGAAAAATATCTTTCATGAGCTCCCCCTTCAAGAACGCTGAAGTCCGATATTCATCACCAGAAAAATAGGCCTTCACTTTAGTTCGCACCGTGAAGAAATTCTGGCATTATATTCTCCGGAGCAAGGTACATGCTATCATTCTGGACCAGGCCGTCAAGTCTCTGCTGATGCAGAGTGAATTGGGTGAAATATGGGGGAAATGGATGGCCATCCTCCAGGAATATGACTTAGAAATGCAGCCCATGAAGATAGTCCGGGGCCAGGGACTAAGTTGAGGGATGGCAGAAGAGACTTCCCGCATAAAATGTCAAGCTTACACAGTGGAGTCCATTAACCAAGACCTATGGTATACCGATTTAGTATATTTTCTACTAAATAACAAATGCCCAGAGGGATTACCTCCCCATAAATGCCACGCCCTACAGATTAAAAGCGCCCACTTCATGATCAAAAACTCCGCACTCTACCACAGAAACTACGAGAGAGTGTACCTCCGGTGCATCGACAGAGACCAAGCTATAAAGGTGATTAATGAATTCCACGGGCAGTTTGGAACCGGGCATGGCTCAACCGACACCACTGCCCATTAGATCCTTCAGGTTGGATACTATTGGCCCTGTATATTTAAGGATGTTTACACTCATGTTAGAAAATGCCACACTTGCCAAACTGCAGTGCATCGTGAGCGTAACTATGCTATGCCCTTACAACCAGTCTTCGAGGCTAGGCCCTTCACCCAGTGGGCATTTGACTTCATCAGGGAAATCAATCCCAACTTGTCTGCCAATCACCGATACATTCTCACTGCTACTGATTACTGCACTCGGTGGTCTGAGACTATACCATGCAAAAACAACATGACAGACGTAGTTATCAAATTCCTAGAAGAAAACATCATCACAAGGTTTGGAATGACCTTTGCTTTGGTATGTGACAATGGTCCAGTATTTTCTTTAGCATAGTTACTTGAATGGACCTACAACTGGAGGATCACTCTGAAGTTTTCCAGCAACTATTATCCCCAGGGAAACGGCGTTGCTGAATCAACGAACAAAAATCTACTTGAAGTGATCAAACACCTGCTAGAACAAAATCCCCAAGACTGGCATCAAAAGTTGAAATTTGCCCTCTGGGCGGATTGCATTCGTGTCAAGGCCACCCTGGGAACATCCCCATTCCATCTGGTTTATGGTCAGAACCTTGTATTCCCAGTTAACTTACAGATCCTAGTTTTAAAGTTTATGTAGGAATTTAGCAACAGGGACAACATCGTGGAGGTTTAACTCTTAAATCTGGTGCGAATGGAAGAACAGCGAGATGTAGCCCTTGAACATTTTGCGCGTCATCAAGCAGTGGTAAAATGATGGTTTGACAGAAGGGCCCAATACAAAGCCTTTCAGATTTCAGATTTGGTCCTGCTGTGGGACAAGGCCCAGCAGAAGAAAGGGAAGCATACCAAGTTCCAACGGCTCTGGCTCGGACCATACCTAATCTCATAAATCTGTGGGGTAAATACTTACCGCCTTAACACCCTGACTGGTGAACCTGTCTCATTGCCCGTTAATGGGCAGTTTCTCAAGCACTACTTCGAATAGGGTAAGTTTGTCCAAATTTGTATTATGTGTAAAGCCCCCCGCTTGTAAATATTTCTTTTGGGTGCCTCGTTGCGAGGTACCCCATCTTGTAAATAGCCTTGTCGGCTGTCCTCCGGGGCAGTCCCCTTTTGGTGTTTTTGTTTTCATTTTTGGTTTTCTTCCTGGGTCCCGAAATTTTTTTCTGTCTTGTAGGAATTAGAATGCTTCGCATAAACTTTGGTTTTCGGTACGATGTCTACGGCATGGTGAGCTTTGGAATCTGTCTTTAGCATAGTGGAGTCAGCCCAGTCTCCAGGGTTGTTTCACAAGATGTGGCCCATTTTGAGCAATCTCCATCGGGTGTTGTCTCCGGGAGTCTGGAAATCAGTGAACACAAGTAATATAAGGAACAAGTAATTGGACACACCGAGGGTAGATCGGTTGTACTGGTTGGTTGACCTAGGTCTAAAATTTTAAGGGATTCTTTCTGGGTCTGGAGTTTTATCCCCTCTTCGAACATCTAAGTATAGGTGGACAGGTGAAAGAAGTACCGCCATTGAAATTAGCTAAGCTTAAGCTTAATGGTGAAAGAAGTACCGCCTTCCCACCTAGAAACAAACAAAATAATAAGAAAGAGGAGAGCGGGATGAAACTCTGGTCTCTGGGGGAAACGAGCAAATTGATGACTGGTTTGATGTAATTAGTGCCTCTTCTCTACTCCTCCCAGAGGTCATCAGCTTGATTTCCTTCCAAAGCACACACGACACCACTGATGAAGGACTGCGGACTGGATCTTGTGTGGTTAGATTCTCTCAGATATGTTGCTCTTTTCCTGTCAGATGCCTCAGAAAGTGGCTTGTTCTAGTTTTGCTAACCAGAGATTCTATAGATCTCAAATGCGCTAAGGCATTTGTCCCAGATAGTCGCCATTTGTTATGCCCTGCATCCCCGTCCCTACATTTTGTGTGCAAAATGTTGGGTCCCCCTTTTTTTCTTTTGTTTGTTTTTTTTGCTTGCGGCTCTTGCCTTGTCTTTCTCCCTTTGTTTTCTTTCTCTGGGGTTTTCTTCCCTGTTGTTGTGTTTTGTTTGTTTGGTTTTCCATCTCCGGGACTCCGATCACAGAGGTTGTTCTTTGTTGGGAACCAGACTCCAGACTCCAGGATTCTTCGCCACGATGTTCTTAAGGATATCATCGCGGGGAATCCCCGGGCTCGGGGTCCAGAGGTTTGCTTGTCCGGGGATTGCCAGAAGGAGGTGGATTGCCTTTTTACCATGGGTATAAATATAAGTTTTCTGTCATTTTCACATTTACCGCGATTAAAACACTCGAGCACTCAGAGTGATTTCAGAGCGATTACAGAGCGATTTGCAGAAAGTTAGCGATAATTAGTGCTTAACGCTTCCATCCTTTTCAGGTGATTGTGAGTGCTTCATGGTGGTGGGTTGTGACCATTTGGCAACTTTAGCTATTGCAGAGCTCCCATGGTAACTTCCTCCTTTCCTCCACCTTTCGGCATTCTCAGGTTGGTATCCCTGTTCCCGCCGGTTTTCGTTTCGTCTGCCTGGTGTTTCTTCTTTGTCATTTGTTTGTTTGTTATTTTTCTATTTTGTTTGTTTCCTATTTTCTAGTTTTGCCGCCCGTTGGTGGGTCAGCTCTGCCAGAGGGTTGTCCTCCCTCTGCGCAGAAGTGGTCGGTTTGTAGATTATGTATAAAGTTGTATATACTTTGTGCCTTGCCTGGTTTCCTGTGGATGTCATTCCGCAGTGTATATGTGTGTACATTTGTGTATGTTTGGTGTATATCCCTCTATTTCCATGTATATATCCCTCAGATTTCATGTATATCCTTCCAGATGGCTTGGCAAGGTGGTCGAGTTGCCTGTGTTGCTAGTTTTCCGCTTGAAAGATCATTTCGGGGCAGAAAACCACCTGTTTGAAACTCAACTCTCGACCGATTTCAAACACGTGGTTTTCTCTCTCTTCCATAAAACCAGTTAGACCCTCATTTATGTCCCATGCACACAATCAATTCCAGCCAAGTGGCCTTCACTTTTCGCGCGTTCAGACAGTTGGCTCCGTCATCATCACCATAACTCCTATTTAATACCTATGCACGTGGCGCCCACGTGGGCTTGATGGTTTTCCTTTTTACACATCCTCACCAACGGTTACTTTCCCAAGCTTCGGGTCTCCTACCATCATCCATCCCGTGTCTTTACCAAGTGTGATAAATTCCCTGGACCCGGATGTTTAGTAGAAACTTTAAGTTCATGTAATGCGTGTGCTTTTCATTTTTTTTTGAATAAAACTATCTCTTCAGGAAAAGCAGGCATCACGGTGGTAAGATCTCCAGACCCTAGAATATCTATTTGTTAATACGTTCTGACGGTCGCTTTGCCTTGCAGGTTTTCGGAGTTAACTTCCCAAGCATCTCTGAAGCATTTGCATCCTCTCCACCCAAAAGTCCAGAGCTACCTTCCACGACAACTACCAGGGCGGCAGTAAAATCCAAAATGGAGAATTCCCTGGAGAAAATGCCCCTAAGCATGAAGTTCATGCAAGACAGTGTCATTATGGGCTCAAATATTGAGTCCAAAGTCAAACTTATTACCGACACCAGCGTCGAGACATGGCCAAAAATGTAGGCCTTAGTGAAAATCATGTACATCCAGTGACAGGCTGGAGATCAGCTAGCAATCAATGTTGTGGACTCCAGAATCCTCAAGGCAGCTTGTTTCCCATGCTCTGTACAATCTCCAGAGCTTATCTTGACGCTGGCCACCAATTACAACTCTTATGTTTGGGCTATTATGCTCGCAGCTGCAGAACCAATCGGATACCCTACTCCTCTGGTATCCCTCGACCCAGACACATTCCAGGTGGGTCTGGGAATCCCACAATTCGCCAAGGCTTCAGTGGTTACAAGGTCAGATGCCTTGGCCCAATTCACACAGCTGGAGGATTCCGCCCGGGTATACATGAACACCCATTGGCTCAAGGTTCCAAAGAGGGACCCTAAAAGGATGAAGATAGAAATTCCCCACTCCGAGTTCAAAGAGAGCATTTAGATGGGAATGATAGCATTGGCCGGGGTCTTTGGGCAGCCCTCCGCCCAAGAATTTGCTAAATGGATGTATTACTTCCTCCTCGGCATCTCCACCAAGGGAGGATACTTTGACTGGGCGGCCATAATTTTCAACCATGTCGACTCCCAGTTCCTTTAACTGAACAGGAAGAATAAATTTTACATGTCTTCCTATGTTTTTTGGGCCTTAGCACAGTAGAGGCCCCACGCCCATGGCCTAATTACAGACGACATGCTTGGAATTGGCCTAGGATAAAAGGCACCGTGGGACCATTTTCCACAAGTTCAATGGGAGGCCAGATTTCCAAGTTTTTTCCAGGTAAATGATGTGTTCATTTATTATCACCTGCTCACACCCACCCGAGACGCAGGATACCGCCTATCCTCAGAGGTGATGAATTTGGTCCATAGTTATGGACATTACTACATCCAGTTCCAACAACACACTTACATTAGGGTCACTGTCTTCTCTGAAAAACCCTACTTGTTGCCCAAGCACTATGGGGACAAGATCGTGCTCTTGGAATATTGCAGGCAAATAATGGAGGTGCATGCACTCTTTGCCTTGAAGAAGATACCCAATATTCCATTCCCAATCATCTGTGGGAACTACACATGCAGCCTGGCCACTGCAATGGAGGCAGATAATGAATTGAAAAGCTACAGCTTGGAAGAGTTTTACTTAGCGTGAAATTTTTTTGATCCACATGGCAAGATTGCAACGGCACTGCCCCGGGCTTCAGAGCCCCATCACATTCATATGGAGGATTTCTAGGCAGATTCCCAAGATGACTTGGAAGTGTGAAGCTAGCACTAAGTCAGAATGATGGCCTGCATCATGAAAAGGTTGAAGCTCTGGAGGTTCCCTGAGGACTTCTCAGACGCCGCCCCCACTATCGATCCCCAATACAAGGCAAAAGGGATTGATACAATGAATTTTCCATCGATAAATTGGGATGCCTAGGAAGGGCCTACAATTGAGGGCTTCACTCGAGAAGTGGTCAAGCGAAGTCATACCTATTTTAAAAGGGTGTTCCCCAGAAGTGCCCGTCGAGCAACTCAGCCAGCACCAAAATTGACTTTGGGGGCCGGGACTTCTTCGCAGAGAGTAGATAAAGGAAAAGGGATAGATACGACCCCTCCTGCGCAAGAAGTCCCCATAAAGGAACAGATAAAAAAATTAGTGGCAGCTTCCCAACAGATGAGGGATAAATTAATCACGCAGCTGGCCACTCCAACACTAAATGTCGGGCCAATTCGCCCGTCTTCCTCCCCATCGCTGGCAGTCTTAATGGTGAAGGAAACGGGGGTGAATCCCACAGAAGCAACAACAATAAGGGACGCAGGGCCACCCTTGGTTACCCAAAGAAAGAAAAGGCTTAACAAGAAGCCTAAGGCAGAGCCGGGGTTGGGAACATCCCAGGCCCAACAAGTAGAAATCCTCTCTTCCAGTTCCCCGGAGCTGGAGAAGGAATTAGAGCCTGCTGAAGTCCCGTCCAGTCCCCCTCTGCAGGAGGAATTTAATGATGTTTTTGCAACCGATGAGTTCAAAAACTTGCAGGGGGACACCAGACAAGCAGGGATAGAAGCCCCAGGGGCAGAACAAGAAGCTGCAGAGCAAGAAGCTCCTGAACAAGAGCCTGCATAAGAGCAGAAAAAGTAGATAGAAGAAAGAGAGCCAGAGCCAGAGATTGCCTCCAAAACTCTAGAAATGCAGGGTCCGAAGGTGGACCAACAAAGGCAAGGTGAACAAATGGCATCTTCTATGGGAATCAGACCTTCAGGAATAACCGTAACCCCAGCCATGATGTTCTAAGCGCCACTCCCGGGAGCAACCTTTGGGCAGGTAATTACCACGGCCCAAACTTTAAATCTTGGCCCGGTACCTCCCCTAATACCAAAAGATGTACCAATGGAAGAAGAAGCCCCGACGGTAGAGGAAGAGAAACAAGAAGAGCAGTATGAAGAGGAAATCCCCGAGGAATCCTACCAAATTCCAGACAGAGCAATTGACACAGAGGACAAGGCTGAGGAAATGGAGGTTGCTGAGGAAGATGTTGCTAATTAAGAAGAAGATGCAGGGAAAGGGACAGATGAGGTCCACACCACTGAGGAGCAACAGCTGCAAGACACTGGGGAAGAACCAAGGGAACAGATTCTGGAAGAAAAGCCACCCCTACCGCCTCAGTGGTTAGTAGAAAGCAGAAAAAGAAAAGCTCCATCCACTCCCAGAACTCCCCTCTCCCTGGCCGAAATGATGGCTCAGGTTTAGGCCCCACCGAAGGCCAAGAAAGCCTGGACAGTTCATACTCGTCAAACTGGGTTGGGCGGAGAAATAGTTTCCATTATGGCGACACCTCCCCCAGGTGCCGATGAAGCAACCGCAGAACCCAGAGATTATAATGTTGTAGAGGTATCGCTGGGTAAAAGGGGAATGCAGGGCGAGGTGGATTTGCTGAAGGAGGCAGCTAGGGAAGTGGAGGCTCGTTATGAGAAGGAATCCCAAAGGAAAAAAATGCAAACCTTATGGGGTTGCTCACTGAGCTGGTTCAACCTATCAATGTCGCTCCTCCAGAGGCTTCCACCTTTGAAGATTTACCGCAGAGCGACATAGACTTCCTGTGAATTATGAAGAAGAAGGCCCAGGCAGTGGACGAGTGGGTCACCCTGCAAATAAGAAACATCCGGTGTTTCCTGGTATCCACCCTCCCAGACTTATATACAGCTCGGCATGTTATACACCAGGCAGAGACTCTTATTGACCTGTGGGAGGGTGATATCAAGAATTATCAAGCATGGAAGGTGGAGCTTGAAGAACTCCTTGGCCTGGGAGAAGAAATGATTTCTGAATCCAGAATTTTGGGGGATGAGTCATTTGATTTTGTGAGGACCCAGCACTCCAGACTTGACCTCACATTGGAGGTAACCAAGCAACTGGTAGGGACTCTGCAAGATAAAATCAATGCGGTAAAATATTCTTTCAATTTATATAAGTCTTTTGTGGTAAAGACTTCTGGGGCTGACCCCCTCAGCATAGATACATGTACACCAGAGGATTCAGTTTTGGGAAGTTTTGATGAAATGATGAAGTCCTGGTATCGATCCCTAGAGGGGATAGATGGTGCCCAAATGACAAAGTTAACTTGTATGGTGCTTAGTGGTCACGACACGGCAAAGATGGCCAATGAATTTAAGGACAATGTTCCAGACCTGGGAGAACAAATTGAAGTGGCTAAGTACCAAAGGGCCAGCCTGAAAGATGTAGACGAAGATGGCATTTCCCGCCTCCTCCAGGCTTTCAATGATAATAAACAACCTTGAGCTTTCTCCGGGGGTCGGAGAAAACTCAAACATTGGGTATTCTTTATTCTTTTGGGAATGTAAGTTCCCGGATCCCGGAGTCTCGGATCCCAAATTTTGTATTCTTTCAAGTGATCCGTGTCCCAGTCCTTGAGGCTGACCAGTCACTTTTAGAAGCGGTTAATAAAGGCTGTCAGAAGGTGGTTGGCTACATCAAGGGGGCGTCGACTCAATAGTTGGTTTTCTGATAGGGTGGTCTTCTCGAGGCGCCATTTGGAGGTACACCTATTGCATTGGAGACAGGGTGCCGCATTTCCTATTTATGAGGCATGTAGCCTCGACCTCCAGGGGACCTACTTTCTCCCTTCTCCTTCTTGGCTCTCTTCTCGAGGCCGATTCTTCCGCTGTATATTATTGTCTTATTCTTCTGACAGAACAGACCTATTCCATCTCAAGGTCTTTTGTAGGGTGGCGCAGGTAGTACCAGCCCCCAGATATTTTATTTTATTGAAACATGATGTAAAATAGGGTTAGGGTTAGAATAAAATTGTATAAATAGCTAGACCGGCTCATTTCCAAGGGTCGGTGAAATTGATGATTTTGTTGTCCACAGTAATAGAAAGGCGATTTCTCATTTTAGTTGCAGAGCTCAATGCTCCATTGTTCTGTTTTCAATAGTTAGACGCTCCCCTGGAGCCATCATTGTATCATGCACCAGTGCTTGCTAGAAGAGACATTAATGAAGAAGGAAGAATTCTTTGCAATGATGTTTTTGGCATTCCTACTTCTGAGTTAATGGTATTTCACATTTCATGTTCTTTATGTCTTCTACTCTGATATGTTAAAATAGATCAACGACCTCTTTACCTTCGCTACTGATAAAATACTAGCTGATGGTTGTGTATTTCTTCGGTATTTAGTGTAGTATATCAGAGTATTATTGATGTTCTGGACGTTTAAACATGACTATAGTTAGATGAAGTGTTTCTAACCCTGCAGGATATTTTTTATTTTATTTTCTAAGTGTAGGATGCTAGGGGAAACCTTACCTTATTGAATCTATGGAGAGAATGAGTTGAAGAAACCAGCTATCCCCCTCGAAAATAGTCACTTCTCCCAACCGAGCCATGCACCGTCGTGACCCGACACCCAGGTGCTTGAAGGCCCGGGGAATCTAATTTCCCTGGATAACCTTTGCAGGCAGAGTTGGCCGGTACCTCCGGTACCCAGTGACAACTTATGACTGTAGACGGACCCGGTCAGCAAAACCCCATCAACAATTAGTTTCCCTTTTATTTCATCTAACTATTTAATTAAATTAATTAAATTAATTAAATAATTTCATCTATGGTAATTATATATTTTATAAATACTATCCTAATGTATTTTATCTAAATACATTTCCCTCAAAAATCCCCCTTTTAATAAATTGATATTTATTAAATCCCTCCACAAAGCTAAAATTCCTCTAAACTTGATTTAAATAAAATCACTTTATTTAAATTCCCACCAAAATTCCACCTCGTGCTAATAATCTCCTAATCTTGATTAAAAGACACTTTACCTCTAATCATGTGCACAATCCCACTTTGACTTTTCCAACCTAACCCTCAATCTCAGCCACTCATCTCCCTTCCACCTCTTAATCTCAACCATCCATTTCCTTTTCAATTCTATAAAAGAGGCCTTCCTCTCTTGCATTTTGATCTCTCATTTGTGCATTGTTACTATACTAAAATTGTTTTAGGCTTGCATTGTTGTTTCCATGCTTTGATGATCTTTTGCTTAAATCACTTAGAAATCACATGCTAGGTTAAATCTTGGTAATGAATCATAGTTTCCTTCTTGCATTTGCATATCATTTCTAGTTTAATCAATCATCTTGAGGAAGATTTGAGACTAGTTCTTCATACTAGCTCTTGAATCTCTCTTGTTGACCATTAATCTTGCATTCATAGTTGCATTGCATTGGGGTTTTTGATCAATTTGTGTTTGAGAGAGCACGCCTATATATTCTTCTTAAGAGAAAATCCAACAAGCAATAGGGTGCTATGCTTGTTTACCTCAATCTGATGTTACTTGGAGTGCCATTGTTGTTTCTTTCTCTTTCATGGTAAAAAAAATGATTTCATGTGCTAACCCACTAATGTTTCATGTTTGAGCTTGTTTGCAACAAATTTTGAAAGCTGAAATTTCCTTGTACACAATACCCTATTACAATAATTGATTAGGTTGGCCAACTAAGCTTTCCCAATATACAAATAATTGATTAGGTCGACCACTTAAGGCTTTCCAATATACAAATAATTATTTAACCCCTTGCTAAGATACACAAGGTATCTAAAACAAGTAAACATCAATTAAAATACATCAAATATACTCCAAGATCTGCAATCCATGCTCGCAATCCATAATTGATGCAGTCAAGCTTAGAGGATCCAAGAATGGACTGTCCAAACTTGCAGCAACACCAGAACAACACAACAGAATAGCACACAATTCAAGATATAACAATATTGACTTTATATTATCTCAGTAATTCAATTACATACAACATGTTGGGCTGTAAGGACTTCCTAGTTAGGACCAATTACATCAACAATTTAATAAGATCTCGCAGGATCCAACTATCTATCCTATAGCTAAGTGGAAGAAAATAGATCTGAACTTGTGCTTGCAAGCCACCAAGCAATCTGCAATCTCTGTCTACCCACTTACAACTATTTGCAATAGCTTACAATCCTTCAGCTTATTTGCTTCTCCTCCACAACACCCTTTAAACTAAGAACAATGAAACAAATATATACAAGAGTCCACCAAAGAAGTCGAAGCTCAAAACCATAAGAGAGACCCAGATTTAGGTCCACACAGATCCTAATGAGAGACCCCACATTAATTCAACAACTAAAATTAAATCTAGAAGTCAGGTAGATCAGGATAAACATTTTAGAAAGATGATCACTGAAAAACAACAACCATCGGTAAGAAAATACCCGAGCATCAGGAAAACCGTCGGTGAACATAGAACCATCACAACAACTGAAACCCGTCGGCGAACATAGAATCATCACCGCAACCAAAACTCGTCGATGAGCATAGAACCATCACAACAACCACAACCTGTCAATGAACATAGAACCATCACATTGACCAAAGAAGCATGCCTGAGAAATAGAACCTGAGAAACAGAGAACAAGTATGCCTGAGAGACAGTTCCCGAGCAATAGGGAACAAACTAAAGAACAAAAATGAACATCTTTTTGGTTGAGTAGGATTGCCAAGAATCCTAGGATGCTCCTGCATCAAACACCCCAGCTAAAGAATATGTTTCCATAAACAAAATCATGAACATATTAAGGGAACTAGAACATGTATCTCATACTTGTTCTTAACACATATCCCTTCTTTCCCTTCATTCCATGTTGTCTTTCCTCTGTCCATTATTTCCAATTTCAAACTCATCAGTCCTGCACTTTTCTCACATCTTCTACTTGCAACTAATAGTAGTGGATACTGATCCTCATTGGTGTTTTGATGAACCACCTCCTCATCTGACTGACTGATCAACTCACTATCATCTGAATCCCTCTGTGTCAGTAGTGTCAACATCTGTTGCACCACCTTAGTCAAATATGTTATCTATTTCTTTGTCTCTGTAAATTCCTCAGAGATATCATTCACTTTCTCCTTCAGATTCTCCCTTCCTTCACCCATAGGTTCATCAATTCACTTTTCTTCATGTTTGTCACTGTCATTTGGACAACATCTAATAAATCCATGTCTCTTAGTCTCCGCCTCCTGCAAAGGTATTGGTTTATGCTTGGATTCTCCCTGCCTCACCACATAGGTGTTTGCACGACCATCAAACATAACATGTTTGTCATACTACCAAGGTCTACCGAGAATAAGGTGAAAAACATCCATAGGTATTACATTAAATAATATCTCATCGTAATAAGATCCAATCTTAAAATTAACAAGGCATTGTTCTTCAACCCTAACCTTCGACATCTCTTGTATCCAATTAATCTGATAAGGATTAAAATGCTTCCTCCTTTCCAAATTCAATTTACTAACCATCTCCTCTGAAATAAAGTTCTCAGAATTGCCACCATCAATTATGACATTACATACCTTATCCTTGCACTTACATCTGGTTATGAACAAATTTCTTCTTTGATAAGAATCAGTTTGCTTCAAGGGCAGAAAATTCCTCCTAAGCAAAAGATTCACATTTTACCCCTCAGGTTCATTCTTAGCAACCTCATTCACCACAACATTTCGGTGACTACCAACCTTCTTATCTGCATGGGAATATTCATATGACCAATTCCCTTCTTCTCCACAGTTGTAACAAGTACCTCTGAATACACCTCTACCTGTTCTTCTCCTAGGTTCAACAGGTTTTGGTTCCTCCTCAGTCCTAGGTTTATATTTTACCGATTGCTCTTGTTTCTCTTTCCCTCGAGAATTACCATAATGTCTTCTTTTGAACTTATATTCTACCTTTAGTGCATACTGATAAACATCCTCCACAGATTCAATCTTCAACATACCAATCTCATCTTGGATACTAAATTTTAGACCATTAACATACCTTGCCACCTTTTCCTTAGAAATTTATCTATGTCCAGACCGAATTGTCAACTTGTAGAACTCCTCGGTATAATCTTCCATAGTCATCTCCTTCTGTTTCAGATTCTGCAATTTATTAAACAACTCAATTTCATAGTCAGCATGAATGGACTTAGCCTTTAGCTTTGCGACCATCAACCTCAATCGATTGATCTTCATCTCACCTTCTTCTTCTCGGTCCCTCTGTAACTCTTTCCACTAAAGAGCAACATGTCCCTTCAACTTAGTTTGTGACAACCTCACTCTGAGTGGATCTTCAATGTCTTCCAGCTCAAAGTAGTCCTCCAACTCATCGATCCAATCAATCAGGTCCCTAGGATTAAATGTTCCTGAGAAATTGGAAACCTCCATTCGATAATTTGTACTCAACCTAGCACCATATCTCTGCAACTGACCATATCTGTCTCCTCTAGATCTTGCCATCCGATCTGTTCTGTCATCTCCACTAGATCTAGCAGCTTCAAAATCTTCAATAAATTCTTCATAGCCATCATCTATTCTAGGACCTCTATATAATCCAACATTTCTAATACCTTCCATGATTTCATTCTTCATTGCTGCCATCTCATATTTGAATCTTTCTGTTATCCGCTCTTCCACTTCCTTAGAAAGATCTGCAATTGCCCTAGGATCCAATCTTCTCGGAGGCATCTCTCTAGATCTTTAGAAACCCTAAGATCCACAAGAAATGAACCAACAACTCTGATACCACCTGATGCAGTCAAGCTCAGAGGATCCAAGTACGGACTGTCCAAACTTGCAGCAACACCAGAACAACATAGCAGAATAGAACACAACTCAAGATATAACAATATCAAATTTATATTATCTTAGTAATTCAATTACATACAACATGTCAGGCTGTAAGGCCTTCCTAGTTAGGGCCAATTACATCAAAAATTTAATAAGATCTCGCAGGATCCAACTATCTATCCTATAGCTAAGTGGAAGAAACCAGATCTGAACTTATGCTCGTAAGCCACCAAGCAATCCACAATCTTTGTCTACCCACTTACAACTATCTGAAATAGCTTACAATCCTTCAGCTTATTTGCTTCTCCTCGACAACACCCTTTAAACTAAGAACAATGAAACAAATATATACAAGAGTCCACCAAAGAAGTCAGTGCTCAAAACCATAAGAGAGACCTAGATTTAGGTCCACACAGATCCCAATGAGAGACCCCACATTAATTCAGCAAAGGAAATTAAATGTAGAAGTCGGCCAGATCAGGATAAACATTTTGGGAAGATGATCACCAAAAAATAGCAACCGTCGGTAAGAACATACCCGAGCATCAGGAAACCTGTCGGTGAACACAAAACAATCACAACAACCAAAACTTGTCAATGAACACAGAACCATCACTACAACCAAAACCCATCAGTAAACACAAAACCATCACAACAACCAAAACCCATCGGTGAACACAGAACCATCACAATGACCAAAGAAGCATGCTCGAGAAATATAACCCGAGCAACAGAGAACAAGCATGCCCAAGAGACAGAACCCGAGCAATAGGGAACAAACTAAAGAAAAAAAATGAACATCTTTTTGGTTGAGCAGGATTTCCAAGAATCCTAGGATGCTCCTCCATCAATAATGCATGCTACATCTCTGAAGTCGACCACCAAATAGGTCTCCTCCAGAATACACACGACAACTGACGTCACCAACATGTTCACGACTATCGATCAATATCCAACATTCCTCAATGTGTCCTCTGTTATCCTGTAAGATTGAATCACCTGAAACATCTTCGCCTATAAGATATACCCAAAACACAGAGACCTATTATGTCAAGCATCATTGTCACAGTCCATAAACCAGTCTTTACTAAAACATCTATAACATTACCAATATGAAATCTTAAGCCAAGCGACCTTAGGAATAAGGTCATCACACATCCTTCTTCATCTTCTTATCTTCAATCATTCTGATTCATTTGTACGGTGTTAGTACACTTTTGTCAGTTATCACAACCAGTCTGTTCTCTCCACAGAAACATATGTTGACATCAGTGACAAAGTATGAATATCAATTGCATAAATAGTACCCAAATCTGATATCATCCAACATATACTATCTCTCTAACCTTATCTCTTAAGCATCTCTTTCTTCTTCATGTTCTTCTTGTGGTGTGTTTTCTTCACCCACTTCATCTTCTTTTTGGTTAGTCAAATCTCATGTGATGAATCCTCTTCTTTGATTAGTTTCAACTATTGAGAGTCTTTCATCCAAGATTTCCATCATGGCTCTCATTTCTTGGGCAAGAGATTCTCTCACCTCTCTGACTATTCTTTCCACATTTACCCTTGGATGCATTTTGGCGACTTGAATTATCTTATAATATTTTTATGTACCTCTTATCTTCACAATCCAATCTCCCTTGATTTGATACCAATTTTATGTAGAGGAAGGACATAAAATAACCAACTAGTAACCTAAGGTATTCAAATATTCATTCAAACCACCATTGGTGAGCTAAGCCTATTTGGTTTTTACCTCTTGAACACTTTTCCCATGGGCCTCTCAAACTCTTCAATGGTACATATTTACTTGGGACACTTTCAATAGGTTAAGTACACATCTCATATGCCTCTTGACTACTAGGACACGTTTCCTTCACAATTCTTAACAAAAACTATACACATGAAGCAAGGTTCCTTCCATGACACACTTTGGGTTTGCACTATAGACAGAACAAAGAAATCAAGCTGTAAAAAAATTATTCTTTAACCTTTATACCAGGTCTAAAAACTCTTCACAATCTACTTATTCATATTTCTCTTTTATTTTATAATAAATTTTGATTTAGTTAGACACAAACTTCCATACACTTTCCTAGACTATCATACACTAGTCTATTTGGAATGTCATTGTATAATACATGTTAAAAATTCTAAAAGGGTTAATATACACTTAGGATAGGCCTATAAGGCCTCTCTTCATACTCCCCTTTAAATATTTGTGAAAAAACTAATCAACTTAGGCAAGTTATTTTATCCAATTGTTGTCCATTACTATTTTGACACTCTGATAAATAGAGATACCAGATCTATTGGTGAATGATTTCATGTGTAAACATTAATTTTGAGCTTGAAAAATTAGGATATGGTAAAGGAAATTTTCATAGGCCTCTCCATCCATTTAAAGATATTTCCACCTGTGGAATGCTAAGAAACATATTTTTTTTGTTCATTGGTTACCCTAGGTAGGGTTTCAACTAGTCTACAAACAAATTGCAGTATCTCACCCAATACTTGATGAAATTAGATGAAACCAAAACCAAAATGAAGTAGATTCACCACACAACATTTCCCAATCAGTTACATATCAATACATGAAAGATACAATTCATACAACTTGAATTAGAAATCTATAATGTTGAAAATTGCATAGGAAAATAAGTCTTCATTCACCAATTCTTTCACAATAAATCCTCCAACCCTGGAATTTAATTTTGGAGGCCAAATATATGCATTACCATCCATTCCAACCAATTCAATCAACCAACCACTCATTTTTCTAACAAAACACAATAAATTGACAATTGTTGAGTTTTTTGATTCAGAGCTTTTTTTTGCACTATGACAACTTTGTGCAACTTTTACAATTTTGGACCAATGGACCTATAAATTTCCAAACTAGATAAAAATGATCCCAAATGGTCTCAAATGACCTTATTAACATAAAAACTACCAAGACAATACAAAAAAGAAACATTGGACATGATTGCATGAGGGTGCCCCTACACTAAATCTCTTAGAAGCCCACTTAGACAAACAATCAACAACCCTATTCCAGTCATGGGGGATATTAAAAAAAAAGAAAGGAAACTAACTCCAAGGATCCTTTCAAGTAGATGATTTGGCTACCCACCACAACCAAATGTCAATAAACATCATCCATCTTTTGTTAGTTCAACATATCTATAAGTACTACCTAGGAATCCAACTCACAGATGACCTTTCTCCATCCAAATGCACAACCTCTTTCAAGATCCAAGAGAATAGCCAGAGCCTCCATATAATTATTAGTATACAGACCCTTGTACACAGAGAAGAGAAAAATTATATTTTTATAGCTATCCCTACTAACCCTTCCAACCCCAACATGCTCAAGATTTCCACTAAAAGACCCATTAGTATTAATATTAAGTTTCCCCAAAGGTGGGGAAGACCACTTGTTGTCCCAATTGGCCCACTTATTCATATGTATTCCCCTAACTTATTTATTATTAAAGAGGTCATTTCTGATACCTTCACCAAGAATCCACAAATTTTGAACAATTTGCACAACTCTCGAGGTTAATTTTCATAGAGATATCACACTTAGCCATCATAGTTTCTTGTATCATGCTAGTCACTCTCAACCAAACTTGTTGTGCTAGCTTCCCCTTATCATAAAAAAATCCTATGATTTATTTCTATCCAAACTTTCTAGATAATAAAACATAGACCAATAGCCCATGCCACTTGGAGAAAATATTTCCTAGTAGGGGGTTGGCCAAGACTATTCAAAAAATCAACCAAAGAATTAGCACAAACACGAGCCTGCTTCCAAGATCCCCACCACCAATGTCATGTTTCATTTGTGAAAGAACACTCAAAGAAAATGTGATATTTATTCTCCTCATGTTTACTATAGAGAACACAAATATAAGACCCATAAAAACCTCGCTTGTTAATATTCTACCAAGTGAGGCATATGTTTTGAGCCACTAGCAAAAAGAAAAAATTGCACTAAGGGCATTCAAATCTATTCCAAACTTGATTCCACCAAGGAACCAACACCTCACCATAAGGAACCATGTCCAACCCTTGATATCTTGAAGCCACTAAAAACTTACCCTTCGGATTAGGGCCCCGAGAAAGAATATATGGTCCTTTGAGTGAGTTGCACATACTACCAGCTAAAATCTGAGTAAGATCCACTCTATCCCTTGAAAAAATGCTAGGAGGACACTCATGTGGTTCTTTCCATATAGTAACTTCCCCTTGTACTAATCTTCAAGTATCTTTAAATTCCTCTACCTAATTCTAGTCAACTTATAGAAAAATGTTACTAAGAGCCTGTAGATATGGGAATCAAGACATAATAAGGGGAAATCTATCTGCAGAGTCCCTTTATAATAAAGCTTTAGTACCCTTGTTATAATTCCAAAACATTCCTTGTTTTATCAATTGGGCACCTCTCTTTAGAGTATTCCCAAACAGACAGCCTCTACCTGACAAATTTTATCATGGAAAATCATTTCCAACTACTCCCCAAAAGTATTTAATATTGAGGATTTTGGCCCACACTTGATCTTGATCAGTACACCATATTTAAAAAAATTGAGTAGCCAAGACCCATCCTTTCATGTCTTCTTGTTCCAAAAAGTGTACACCATTTTCTTTTGACTTGTAAGAAGAATCCCATTTAACCAAACTCCAATTTGAAGATAGTAGGTTACTTATCAATAAAAATGTCAGGAAGGGCCATCAAAGTCCTTAATAAAGCTTGCAAGAATTGTCTGTACAAAACATTTGTATATAGGGAGGGCCTAGATCACTGACTAACCTTATGTAAAAGATTATCCAAAATTTCCTGCCAAAGTCCCCCAGGAAACCAACGTGCTGAAAGAGGAGTTCCATGATAAACAAAAGAAAGAGCACCAATTTGAAACCTCAAAATTCTAGCAATCCTGGCTTGAGTGAGAGTAGGGTTATTAAAAAAGAAAATAAAAGTTTTCCCTTCATTGATCTTTTGTCTTGGGGCTTTCATATAAATATCTAGAACTTTTATAAATTTAGCAACTTAATTGATTCTAGTAGCACCCATCAAAGCTATGTAATCAACAAATTGAAGATGAGAATAATGAGGAAGGCAATGTACTAAATGAGACTAATAATTGCAAAACCTCATAATCATGGAAGAGCACTATGCGATTGTAGGCTCACCGAAACTAAAGAGTCAAGACCGATCATAGGCTATGATACCAAATATATTTAAAAAATCAAGACAAATTCATGCTCTGATACCAATAAATAATAAAATCTTCAACTCTTCAAGAAAATTACAGTAGTAAGGCTCTAATACCACTTGGATTTAAAGCAGTATAACAGATAGAAGTTTTAACATACTCTAAATATGGTTAACTATGGAAAAGGTTGGAGGCAAAATGGCTGCGACTTTTTCATGTTATAAGAGAAGAAGATATATTACAAGAGAGGGACCATTACAATAGATAAAATTATTGCAAGTTACATTATGAGTATCCCCTGTTTGTATTCAGGCATGAGGGTAGAGTATACTCAGAACTTACCTCCTAAGACTCTCTACAAGACTCTAAAACTTGAACTCTCAAAATCTTGATTTCCCAAATGAGCTCACAAGACCTCTATTTATAGCATCTTGGAGGCAAAAAGGCAGTTGAATTATTGGTAGGTGTGAATGGTGGGTAGTGGTAGTGGAATTAAATTTCTTTAGTGGATGTGAAAGTGGAGAGGTAAGTGGGGTTAATGGAGTGGAGATAGTGGAATAGTACATACTTTTGGAATATAGAAAGTGGAAAGAAATACATATTTGAGAATGATGTAAGCTCATGTAAGTTGCTTATTACAAATCTTCTTTTATACTGAAATATTAATATCTCCATAAAATATAAATAGTAGTGCACACATGTGTCCATAAAATATTAATATTTCAAAAGATAAGATATTAATATTTTCCTAATAACCTATAACTCATTATTTACTATAACTTTTATGGAACCAAAAAGTGAGAACAATCCACTTAACACTATAAGTAGCAAGGAGGATCTTGCTTTTTAAACTGTAGTATATCATGTTGTTAGATCTTAACATGGATAACGTCATGAAATTGACAAGTGCATGTGCTTTCTATGATTTATTTAGAACTTAGGTCACATAAAGTAGAGGTCCATCATGTCTTCCATATGATATTTTATTTAGGTGATAAACATAAGGTCTACAATAGATATACAAATCTTTTATTATTATTATGTACACTGCGTACATTAGATGGGTAAAAGTACAATGTTGTGTCACACTTTAGACCAACTTATCAACACAAGTAAATATAAGTATATTTCTAACTAAAAATAATTTTGGTCAAACATATTATCTAGCTAGATTCATTGCAGCTAAGTTAGATAAGTGCCACAACTTTTCTAATTGGAAGTGTCTACTAAATGCATATTTTATATCACTTTTGGTTTAATAACCAAAAGAACAAAAAACTAAAAAATTGATGTTTAACCAACCCCTAATCTTATTGATATTTTTATAAAAATATAAATATACCCTTTTGTAGACCTATTAATGATTTTTTTTTAAAATATATCATTTAATGTTTTATTAGCTTTTATATTTGACATATAATTTCTATTGAAAGAAGGTCACCAACAGAAAAATATAAGGTTGATTATTTTGTCAAGGAAAATACTAAAATTTCTTTACAAACTTTAAAAATAATATGATGCAACAAAGGAAAAAAAATCCATGTCAAGATTATATAATTCTTTTTTATTTTTGATAAATATTTAAGACGAAAGGTGACACCAAATGGAAACAGTTATATTCAGTACATACAATTTTTTTGTTTTATATTAAAATATACATCTATAAAAATAGTGAAAAAACATATCCATGCACTAAAGTTTTAAGTTAACAATACACACACAAAATTGAAGGAAAACAGAAAAAAATTACTATATAAAGAGTGATGCATAATTTAACTTCAATTAGCATTTTATCAACAACTAAATTATAGTGTTTATTTTATAAAAATTTATATTCAATTTTTTAAATTTCTTTTAAAATTACAAACATAAAAGACACTAAAAAATAAATATTTTATTAGTTTACATTGTTTCAAAATTCTAAGCATATAAGCTATTGTTTTTTTTACTATATTTAAAAACTTGAGTCAACGTTGGTCATTTCCTTTATAAAAGTGTAACACAACTTTGTGCATCTACCCAAATATAATCTATCATACCTCCTCCATCAAGTGTTACATGTATTTCCTAACCATCTCATATAGCTACTTATAACAATCTAACATTCATATTCCAATGCTCCATCCGTTTCACATAATATTCCACATCTATCACTATGAAACATGTCCAATACCAATATATCTATTGAAATAACCATAAATAACCTAGCCCAAAGTGTCTCATATTCGCAACAACAACTAGCTTACATAACTCAATCCAAATACAACATTCCCACTTGCTACATTGCAAGCCCATTTTACGAAGATATCATTTGTACCATTATCCTTCAATACATGAAAATACCTCACTTAGATACATATAATGGAAAAGGTGATCCCTTGAATCATGTGGCAATATTTCAAACCTTGTGTAGCGGCTTCTCAAATGATCATAGGCTTATGTCTAAATTGTTTTGTAGTACATTTAGAGATAAGGTCTTGTAATGGTTTTTTTCTTTGACCCCTTATCACATTAACTCTTTTCAATTTTTTTTTATGCTTTCAATCAAAAATTGTACAATAACAATATCCTCAATTTTTTTTGACTGATTTGATTCATTATAAGCAAAGTGTCAAGGAAAAAGTGACTTATTTTATTGGTACATTTAAACATTTGCATGCTCAAATATCTTATCTTATGCCTGATATGGATGTTCAAAGAATTTTCATTTCTCATTTGTAAAAAGACATTAGAGATAAGTTATTCTTTTCTTAGTTTATTTCTTTTACCCAATTGTGTGCAACTCTTCATAATTATCAGCTTCAAGTGGGCCAGTTTGATTCATCCACTTCAATAGCTCTAGTTGATAAGAGTGATACCACTCAGAAATCATTCCAAAAGTTCTGAAACCCAAAAAAGGATTCATCAAATAGTGTTAATACACAAGTGACATCTACAACACTAGATATGGCTCCTTTATCGTCTATTTTTAAACCATCTCATAATGTTACACGTCTTTCTAAATATTTGGATAATTTTATGTTGAAGTTAATGAATTCTAATATTTTGAAAATTCCTCCCATTAAGGCAATTGACCCTTCCAAACCATTACCTAGTTCTTATGATCCCAAAGCCTTTTGCCAATACCACCGTCAACCTGGCAATAATATTAAAAAGTGTTATAGGTTGAAACATCTTTTTCAAGACCTTATATAATGCAATACTATAATTATTGAGGGTTTTAATGACAAAGGAAATAAATTTGTCGCACCCCCTAATCAAAATTTGTAGATCTATACCAATCCTTTGCCTTCTCATTCTACCAATACTGTCGAGCCAACCAATCTATTACCTTCCTCTTACACCAATGTTGTTGAGCATAAAAACCCTCCAATTATGAATGTTTATGCTACATGTGGTGTAAACAACCATGTTGTCAACCTTATTGACCAAAATACATCCATACCCAAACCTAAGCCTAAGCCTGAACCTAGCATTACCTTTGATCCTAAGGAGACTATTAAGGAACCTAATGGGCCCCTATAATTACCAAAAAGATCAAGGAATTTATTTTTTATGGATTCCTTATTGATCCCGCGTGTATGGTAAATTTTACTATTGAAGAAAATATTTTCACAATAGAATTTCATCAAGTTACTTATGACAAATCCGATGTGGTGATTAAGGTGCATGATAGTTTCACTTGTCCAACTATAGGTACTATTACCCTTCTCTTATAATTTGGAAAGAAGTGCATGGATGTCACCTTTTCTATTATCCTTTCTTCTGATCAATTCCAAATAAGGCTAGAACATCCTTGGCTTACTTCCATGAAAGTTATTTTTCCTACCATCCATAAGTGTCTGAAGTTTCCCCTAATGAAGAAATTATCAACAATCAATCATAGTCTCTATAAGTGTTTAGTGAGAAATGGAAAATTTAACCTCAACCTCTTTTGTCCAAAAACACCTCAACCCTTATGACCTCACAAAGACATTATGTTCCTATCCTACCAAAAATTAAAATTTGAAACAATTTCCAAGTTGAGCGAACCTAAGGATGTTCAATCTCCTTATCCTATATTGGGACTCCTTCCTACACCTTCCATTCCTCCTATGTATGCTTAAATCCCACCTCCTATCACATAAAATCATCCAACATCCTCTATCCCTAAAACTAGTAAGGTTTCTTTTATTCCTCCTAAAAAGGGATAAAATAAACCCATGTTTATTGATCCTAAACCTTACCAAATTTTAAGTTGAACCAAAAGAAACCACAATGCTCATGATCAATATTGTAGACTCCATGGTAAGGCTTGTGAGCTTTAATTACAAACCATTTCCTCTCCTAAAAAACTTAATGATTCTTTGATCCCATTTGACCAATCTATCACCAACCCAAGAGAGGAAGAAAATCTTAAGAAAATAAAGTTGTCTAAGCACAGTGATTATAATTTTCATATTAAATATTGTATTGTGAATAATTTTGATTATAATATGGATGATAATTTTGATGATGCTAACAATGTTGATGATAATAATTTTGATCCTAATAATTCAAATGATAAGTATGAGGTTATTAAAATCAACCATGAGATTTCTTTAAGATTTTCCAAAGCATTAACCCTAGCTCCTTGTGACAAGAAAAGTGACTCATCAATAGAGGGTGGTTCTTATTTAGAACTAGCAGTAGCTCCATCTACCATGCTCGATGTTTCTCATCTTGCATGTTTTCCAACTTCCCTAAGTTATATTTAGAAAGATTTGGAGGTAGATGATATACTTGAATAACTCTTGCATGATGGATTCTCTTGTGTGTTCTCTTATTCATAAGGTGTTTCCCCCATGATGTCTTGATTGTTATTGTTATTTTTTATATCTATCTTTATATGATCCTTGTTGCTTCATTGGCTCAAGGAAATAAAGGGACCAAACCTGTTGTGACATTCTTCTATTTTCTATCTCAAATATTCTATATTTCATATACATGTTATTTTGTACATGTGCTATTTTTGTAAATGTGCCTTTGTGTTGTCTACTCGAGGACGATGTAAAATATTGAGATCCTTCTCTCTTTTTGGTCTCTGCAATGTTGACCCAAAATATAAAATTTTGTTCATGTCTTATGTGCTCTTCTTCTATTGTGCTCGTAGTCCCACTACCTTGGGGATGAGGTCAATTCATTAAAATTATTATTTATATACTTGGGTTATCAAATATGCATATTAACTCCTGAGTTAGTGGATCCCTCATGTGATCTCTTTTTTTCATATGATTTATTTTTCATGGTTTTTTCCTTTCTTGGGGGCATATCATAGTGGAAACATGCTTGTCTTTTGGATACATTTACACTACCTTAAAGCTATGGCTTTCAGTAAGGAATATGTAATAACTTTAATGTGGGGGCATACACTACTATTTTTTTACAAATTATGTACACACCAAAAATCAAATTTTGCAGTCAATTTATATTCTAGTTTACTTATAAAATTGTGCTTTTTTCTTTGTAATATTCATTTGGAATATTTCCTTGGAGACAATGCTTTCATTGGTGATTCCTTGCCTTGTTCTCTTGGAAAATTTCCTTGGAGACAATGATTTCCAATATAGTGGTCTTAGATTAATGAGGTCCTAAGTGACTTGGGAGCTTAGTGTTTATTTGTATCTTTTACCTTGATAAAAGTTTTCTATGCTTTGATCTACTTTATCAAGAGTATGAAGTAGGTTCATACTTCCACTAATGTGGGGGATAAATGCATCCCTATGAAATTTCTTTCTTAGTTAGGCCCTATTTTAGCATTTATAGTCTTCCATGTATGACATGCTTAATCCAACCTAGTTCTACATTTGATTTTGATATCTTATTTGTAATTAGGACCTCTACTCTCGATTTGGGAACACATTGGAGGGAATGGGATGACTTGGTCACCCCACTCCCTAATATTTGGGCATAAATTGAAACCATGTAATGGTTACAATATTTTAGAGGGAATTTTAAACCTGTGTTAGCATTCTTTTAGTTTAAGACCTCAAAATATTTGGGAGAGGTATATAAGCAAGCCATCCTCCCTCATTTTTCAAGAAACCTAATTCAAATGAAGCTCTTAGCTATAATTTCACATCTCAATCCCTAAGGAAAGAGATGAAGCATCCAAGGAATCAAAGACAAGGAGTAATTTTAAGATCTAAGCATTTGTGAAGGCATCCATGACATTCCTATCCTAAATCCAACATCAAGTCAATGCTAAGCATGTTCACGAGCATTTTGACATCAAGAAGAATTATGAAGATATATGCATTCCAATCTTCAGTTCTAGCATCTGGTATAGATTAGCACAAACTTAATTATAATTCAATTCATTTCCAATTCAAGGTTAATTCATAAACAAAAGTTTGAATTAGGAATACCCCTTCCTACACAACATTTCTCTTCTTTTTTATGTGTAGGTATAGGTGGTGTTTGCATGAAAAGAGGTACAATAAAGTCATAAGGAGTTCTATAGTCTATGATTTGTCTGATAAAAAGTTGTTGGGAGTAGGCCAAGAAGGTCACCCTGGTCCAAGGAGCAAGCCAACCTGGGCATCCAAGTCTCTCTACTTCAACTAGAAATTTTGATTGCAAGTTAGATAAAGTATGTGTTTTCCAAATTTGCTTCCCAAATTTGTTTGTCAATTCCAAGTCACCTTGTACATGAAAAAAACCACCTTTTCATCCTATTTGTCCCTAGATCTTGCATTCCTCAATCATAATTGCATAGTCATAGTCCCCCACAATGAAGACTCACTAAATCTGCTTAGTGCTTGAGGCATCTTGAGTCTAGAGGATCATCTTATTTCCAATGTAAGTGAAAATAGGCCCAAGATTTCTAGTTTTCCCATACAAGCTAGTCAACCCTATTTTCAAACCTTACAAGGTTACATGGGCTAACACTAAGTTAGCTATTCTCTCGTACCTTCAAATGGTATTTTCATGAAACACATTAGTCTTCATTACCTCTAGGTCAATGTGCTCGATCTTTTTGTTAGTTATCATTTTCATGAACCAAAATTAGATAGGATAGCCACTCCTTGGTACTTATACTTCAATGTTAGGGGTGTTTTTTCCACCTTTTGAGTTACTTTCTCCTTTCTTTGGCTAGTTTTAGGAACTACTTCAATGTTTACTCCTTCCTCTTGAGATTTTTCAACACCTATAGGATTAGAAAATATAAATACAAATTTGTCCCTCTCTAAATATCCTTTTAGATTTGTGTTCTATATTGGTCTATGAGACCTATAGCTCTCTAATTATTCTAATTGTTACACAATTCTATGTCTTTTAGCTTGTTTCATTACAGAATCATAAATCAAATAAAAAATTCAATAAAGGAGTTGTATCTTCCTAAACCACTTTGCATTCAACTGTTGCCTTCATCCATTGGCTTGAAGTTGAATCATGTGGTGATCCCTCCAAATTAAATTAAGTGGTATAGGAGTAGGTTTGGAATCTTAAGTACATATTAGACTCCTACCCTATTCCACATATATTTCAACATGATTTGTAACTCATCATCATCAAGTTGGTGTTTGATTTTACCATATAAATATTGAAAAAACATATCAATTATTGATAATTTCATTGTTTTGTTCATTCACAACCTTCTTCAAATCTACATTTATATGAAAATATTAAAAGGAAATTGTAGTGAAATAATTAAAGATATTTTTTGCGCTAAGGAGGTTGCAAAGGGTAAACCAATTGTATAGCATATCCTTTCAAGGTTTATGGAAATAATTTTTTATTTCTATTGCATATTAGAGGATCAAAGAGAGTTACATCAGAGTATATGTCAAGTTACACGAGGGCTGGATAGATACCACAACCATATTAAAAAGAGGCTCAAAATATTACAATTATCATCATCGTGGAGTGTTTCTTAGTAAAAGAGTTCTAACTATAAACCATGTAAACTATCCTAATCAGAAGGAACATCATGGTCAACATCTGATTCATTGAAGTCCGGGGATACAACATTGTATCCAATGATCCCATGGGTTAAGAAGCTATCTGTGCCAGTCTCTACTTCCCTTTCACCTATAGGTATATTAGACTTCTTCACTTGGTCAATGAAGTCAACCAACTTACTGTCAAACTAAGGTCCAAATTTCATGGTTGTATAGCCATGGCTATGTCCTTACTAATGGTGGTCTCACCATCTCTCAGAATCTAAAGGAACTTACTCTCCTTCATCTTTATGACAACTGTAACCTATATGGAAACATCAAAATAAATGAGTCTCCTTAGGGACTCAATAATATTCCCGCTCTGCCCTGCCAAGACATCATTATTGTGAGCCTTCCAAATAACCCACAATATAATAGAAGAAAGAATATACCAAAAAACATTGCAATATTTGCTGTTGTTAATGCATCTATAAATGACATTTAGACTATCAAAGTGGGATTTGTATGTGAGGCCAAACATCTTCCAAATTTTAGATGCAAAGAAATATTCAAAGACGACATGAAAGATAGATTCAGGTTTCTTACAAACATTGCACAAATTAGGATCCCCCCAGGTGTTTTGAAGGGGAGTTTATGTAGAAGGAGACGCCATAAAAAATAGATGATTTTGGGTTCTATAGGTCTAGTCCAGATGGAGGTGAAGTATTTATTCCAATCCGAGGAGGGGACATCAAGATGGTACTTGGAGTTACCATGGGTGAGGATGTCTAGGATCTGGGTGAGAAGGTGGTATAAGTATTTAGTTTTGATTTGGTGAAGAGGGGTAGTGTCAGGCCAAGTAATCTGGGAGGAGAAATTGTCAGGTGAACAAGAACCATTAAGGGGTCCCAAGCTGTTAAGAGTAGCAGAAAGTATGGCATAAGTTCTAATTTAGGACATGGCTAGGTCAAATTATGCTTTCAACTTCTCTCATGCGTCAAGTTTGTCTTCCAGTATCACATCTTGGAACATACATATTCCTTTCTCTGCCTATTTCCTCATTGAGCAGCCTTGTAGTAGGGCTAGAGGCTTATCTTTATGCTTTAGGTTCCACTAGAGGGATCTAGAACCACAAATCTTACCACCAATTTTTGAGGGAGTTGTGTTGCAAAGGAAGTTTCTAACATATTTACAGCTCTTCCATATAAACTTGAAGACATTGGATCCTTGCACAATAATGTTACTATCGATGCTAAGTAGATCGGAATAGCATAGGTAAGTCCAGGATTTAGCTTTAGAGGGATGAGCTCTAGTGAGATTGTTTCTGATCAATATTTTCCATGGTTCCTCTCCAGAGGAGGCCTTGGCAATCCATTTAACTGCTAACACTATACCTTGTTTTCTAAGGTCTTTCAATCCTAGACCTCCCCCAGGACTTCTCTCTGGTGCACCATTCCCAAGAGACAACATGTATCTTTTTATTTACTCTCCCATCTGACCAGAGGAAATATATGATAATCTTCTGAATAGAGATGAACTAGTTCTGATTAAAAATTCAAGAGGAAAAGTAGATGGGCTAAGAAGAAAGGATCTTTTGACAGACTTGTTCTCTGCCAGGGAAGGAGAGGAGGTTGTGGTCCCACTTTTTGAGCTTACTGAGGATCTTGTCTTTAGCCGAGTTCCACATTCCATTAATACTAGGATCCACAAAAAATGGAATCCCTAAGTATCTCACAATATGATTAGGGCCTCCCCACTCCAGATCATATTTGTCCCACCATCTCAGTGGGTTGTTCTCCCATCCTACGATAATGGACTTGGAGATATAGATCTTTCTGCCTAAGGCCAAGAAAAATAAGTCTAGTTTATTCATAAGGAACCCCATATTATTTTATTCAATGTTTAGGAGGATGGTTGTATCATCTGCAAACTGAATATTAGACATCTCTTGGCCATTGGGAAGAGAGATACCTTTTACTTGAGGAGACAGGGTATCATCCCTAAGAAAGTAGTGGAGGGAGTCTTCTGCAATAACAAATAGGGAGGGAGCAAGAGGGCATCCTTTTCTGATAGATCTAGTGAGTTAAAAGAAAAGTGATCTGAAACCATTAAGCTCTACTACTGCCATAACTCCCTTTAGTAAGGTGGAGACCATTTTGCAAAATGAGGGAGGAAAGCCTAGGCTCTCCAGCATTAGTAGGATAAGCTTCCATTAATACAGTCATAGGCTTTTTCATAATCTATGAGGAGCATAACACTCTGTTTCCCTGAAGATTTGGCCCATTCCATTACCTCCAAGCAAGTAACCAAATTCTCTAAAATATATCTACCCTTGAGAAAGCTTGTTTGGGTATTGTTGATGACCTTGGGGAGGACTTTAACAATCCTTAGGGAGAGGGCTTTGGCCAGGATCTTGTGCCCCACATTGAGCAGGGTGATAGGCCTCCAATTTTTTATTAGGAGTCTATCACCTTCTTCGGGGATATATTTTACTAGGCCATCATTCAATGAAGAGCCTAGAGTTCCTGCTGCTATGGCCTCCTGGAAGACCTTATAAAGATTGTTACTCACCCAACCAATATTATTCTTGAAGAATTCTACCATAAGCCCATTAGGGCCAGGAGCTTTGTCATTAGCCATACTCAGGATGGCATTTTTGATTTCTTGTACTGAAAGTTCTCTCCCAATTCTAGTAGCATCATCCTTTGTTACTTTATTAGGGATGATACATCTAATCTTCTGCATAGCTGAGTCCATAGAGTCATTTCCTTCAGTGGTGAAAAGGCTGCTATAGAATTTTGAAAAAGTCTCCAAAATCCCTTCCTATGTAGTGATAGTATTTCCTTGGTCAACGATACACGCAATCTTGTCTCTTGTCTCCTTCTTCCTTAGGGTTTGGAAAAATAATTTAGACCCTCTGTCCCCAAGATTGAGCCAGTTAATTCTGGCTCTCACCTTAGCACCTCTGGTTTTAGTGAGTTGAAGTTTTTTAAGGGACTCCCTACAACCCATCACTTTATCCAATAACCTAGAGTCTGAGGGGTTGTTATGAATCTAAAACTCAGCCTCCTGCAACGCTTCAATGAGTTTGAACTCTTTACCTCTAGCATCTTTGGCCTTCTTTTTTTCCAACAAATTTGAGCATCTTTTGCCAAGATTATGTGGTAAGATTTTGTATCATCTTAAAATAGAAGCACTTCCATGTTAATACTATTTTGCCCTCCTTAGGGGGTGTTTTGGGCCATTATCATGTTGTCCTCTTATTTCTACCCCTTTTCCATCTTCTATGCTTGTTTAGGACCCTGATTGGGCCTCTCTGGGCACTGTTTTCCCCACCTGGAATATTTTCCAGGGGTCTTAACACCCTGGGTCAAGGTCGACCTCAACCTTGACCTAGGTCAAGGTCAACCTCGATCCTGACCTAGGTCCACCTTTTTCATTGGAAAGTGTTAGAGTATTATTACTTTATACTTATTAATTAAATCATATCAATTTAATTATATAAGTTTATATTACTCTAGTTACTTAAGCTTCACTTAGGTACATTATTAATTAATAATGTGCAACCTAGTTTTCCTTTAGGGTTTTTTTCTCACATTTTATAAGGTTGAGCCTTGTACTTTTTCGTTAATCTCTTATGCATTTTTTCACAGTTTGAGAGCACTTTCCTTCTGTCTCCATTTTTCTTCTTCTCTTGTAATAGGTTATTGGCTAACAGGTTCTTCTTGGGTTGTGTAGAATTGAGTTTGATCAATTCTTTCATG
>MU223045.1:737674-749676 GCA_018584345.1 Thuja plicata | reverse complement strand
AAATCATATCGATTTAATTATATAAGTTTATATTACTCTAGTTACTTAAGCTTCACTTAGGTACATTATTAATTAATTATTAATTAATAATGTGCAACCTAGTTTTCCTTTAGGGTTTCTTTCTCACCTTTTATAAGGTTGAGCCTTGTACTTTTTCGTTAATCTCTTATGCATTTTTTCACAGTTTGAGAGCACTTTCCTTCTGTCTCCATTTTTCTTCTTCTCTTGTAATAGGTTATTGGCTAACAGGTTCTTCTTGGGTTGTGTAGAATTGAGTTTGATCAATTCTTTCATGTGCCAGATGCGGGGGAAACTCAAAAGTTTATTTTCCCGCTTCTGGGTCGGCTGTTTCGAGCTTCGAAGTTGTGAATCTTAAAAAGATATTTAATATAGGTCCACTTCTAGGAGAATGAGCCTAATTAGAATTTAATTCTCATATGTTAGCCTCTCTAGAAGTTTGTTCCCTAAACTAGTATATAAGGAAGCCTTCTCCTCTCATTTTCGATGATCATCTACACATAATCTATCGAAGTGACCGTCTACTTTAAGGCATCTACCGTTCTACACGCTTTCAAGCTTCCAAGTGTTCAATCAAGGTTTTCAAGTCTTCTTCTAAAGCATTCAAGTTCTCCATTGAAGATCAAGGATTCAATAATTCAATCCTTTGAATGGATTTGGTTCAAGTATTCAAGATTCATCATTCAAACCCTAGATCTATCCATCATGGTGGTGTGATCTTCCTTCAAGATCCTTTGTGCATCCTCAAGATTCATTCATTCTTACTTCAAGGTGGATTCCAAGAATATAATCATGGAGGTTTTGATTTAGATTTATGGTTCTTAATGTTGAGTCTAAGATTTCATATTAACATACTTGTTTACATTTGAAATACAATTGAATATCATAGTTTCGTTGTTAGATCTACTTCTACAACTTGCTAGCATTCTCCATTTCACTTTTGATTTCAAGGTTAATTCCTAAATCAGGGTTTGACTAAGGAAAACCCCTCCCCCAAAAAACAAAACCATTTTTATTATAGGTACAGGTATGAAATAGAGAATTACAGAGCAGATTTTGATACCCTTTTCGGCAAAATTTTGGGATCCGTGAACAGAATTTTCATCGGAGAAACGCAGGTCAAGGTTGACATAAAGGGGTACAATTGTGCCACTATATTTGGGTCAAGGTCAACCTTTCTCAGAAAAGAAAATGATTTCTGTGTTTTCTCCGTCTCTATGTTTTCAGGCCAGGGCAGGTTGTTTCCAGAAACCCAGTACAGACACCAGAAAACAACAATTTCTAGATCTGCTACATTTCAAGATAAGTGTTTCATTTCATCCTAATCTTTCTGATAAATTATTTTACTTTATAATTAATAAATTAGACACCCTTCCCCTCTTTATCCATAACCAGTTGATTCCTTTTTGCATTGATCATCTCCTTTCGGTTAATCAATTGTGATCTCTTTGTCTTGGATTAGGAGGTAATATATCTATAACATTTTCCACACATACACAACAAACACAAAACACACACACACACACACACACACACAAATTCCATCTGTCAACCTTAGAATTCCGTTGGACTATATCCTCATTATACCAAGCAATAATTCTAATGGCAGCCTGTACAACTTCATCTTTGAGTAGAGAAGAGTTAAGTGTGAAAACCTGCTCTTCTAGAGGGTGAGAAATCTTGGGATGGAATAAGGTGGATGCAAGATATAATAAGGTGATGATCTGAGAGGGTGTAGGGGATAACCTTCACACAATTATCCCCTATAATTGGAGGGAAACTGAATATCTCTTTGTTCATGTAGAATTTTTCTAATCTTGAATAAATCCTCTTATCTCCTCTTTGGAAGTTGGACCAGGTAAACCAAACTCCTTCCAAGTCTATTTTATTCTCTGCCAGGGGGTCAAAGAGATTAAGTTTAGATACCATCCTATTCCAGAAAACTACTTCATTTCCTTTCAGGCCATCCAAATCTCAGCCCTCCTTCTTTGTGTTGATCTCTTTATACCACGTTGAATTATCCTGCCAAGATCCAAGGTATATTATCCAAGTCTGAGATCCACTTCCATAGGTCAATCCTAGCATGGTGATCATTAGGAGCATACACAGAGCATAGTCCATGGATTTTATCCCCAACTCTAAATGTAACCCAAACTGCTCCATTGCAAGGAGAGATCCCCCATCCTTTGACCAATTTCCTCCACTTGGATCCAACTAAAATAGAGGTTCCTCCTTTTCCCTTCTGATGTTTAGAGGAGAATGTAGTTGTATCCTTCCAAATGCACTTTAGTGTAATATCTAGGGTAAATTCAACTGTCTTAACTTCTTGGAGCATGAGGATTTCAATCTCCTTGTGTAACTGAAAAAATCTTTTGACTACATATTTTCTAACAGAGGAATCTAATCCTCTAACATTCCAGGATGCACAATTGATAGATATAGGAGTTTATTTATCAGTGTCCATGGGAGTCTTAAAAATCTTGAAGCATTGGGGTATGCCATTCTTTAGGAGTTTGAATGGCTTGGGATTTCCATTCATCAGAGGAGGTCTTCCTCTTTTCTTCTTGAGAGCATTCCCACTTGGGGCATCCAATGGGATTTTCTTATCTAGCTTACCATCCTTCCTCTTCTTCTTCTTAGATTCTGAGTTAAAGATGAAATTATCACCCTTTGTTTAGTAGGAACCCTCCAACTCTTTGTTGACCTCTCCTTCCTCAAGGTCAAGGTCCTCCTTCTAACCAATCTCCATCCTTACTGTATCTTTTGGAAAGGTGGGTATCTATGCTCCACTCCTCTTCCTAGGTACAAATCTCCATTTATTAGGTGGGGGAGAGGGGGAGAGGTGTTGGGATTACAACCACTGATAATTCATTGATTTTGTCTTCTTTGGTTAGATTAGGGGTCAATCTATCTTCAACTGGTCCTCTATGTTGGTCAACAGAGTCAACTACACCGGGGGAGCATGACGGAAGAGAAGAGTCCCCAGGGTTTCCCACCTTGTCAAATGATACACCAGGGAAGGTAGGATGGTCCCTAGGCACATCTTGAGCTGGAGGAAGGATAGAGTAGATTTTCCATTTGGGTTTAGGAATAGATCTAATCTTGTCGGCCTTAATTTTAATACTTTAAATTTCTATTTGCAGAGTATTTTGAGTCCTGTGTTTCATCCTTGGGGAGTTGGTGTCTGGCCCCAATCTAAAGTCTAATTCACTAGCACAAGGGAGGCTCTTCATTGTATCAGGGACCACCAGGGTCGGGCTTGGGGGGGTTCGTTGTATATCAAACTAGCCTTTGCATTTGTCAAGGGTAGCATAGATAATATCTGAATTCTTCATCTAATACACATTAGTATTGTTCAAGGTGGGTGAAGGAATTTGCTCGGGAAGTGGTGGATGGATAGGAAGGGTAATGATCTGGGATACTCCAGAGGGGGCACCAACATAAGAGTTAGGTGCAAGGGTTGTAGGGTTATCAACATGGGGGTTAGGGTTCTCAAAGGGAGAAGGATTGCATTTTTTAAAAATAGGGCAATCCTACTTTTTATGGCCCTCCTTTCTACATAGGTAACAACTATTAATACCACCTAGGAAGGTGATTGGGCAGTCGATAGGGCAGCCACCAAGGTCAAAGCGAAGAGATTAGGGAAAGTCTATGTCAGGTTTAAGGGAAATGAGTACCCTAACATCTGTATGAGGAATAAGGACATTAGACTGGTCAATCCTTAGCACCTTACCAACTGGTTCGAGAGCCTGTGAGATTAGGTTTAGCAAGAATGGAGGGATATTTTTAATGACAACCCATCAGGGGCTCAAAAGAGCCAAGACTTTGCTATGTGAGGCATTGAGTAACCACGAAATGGCTCTGAATTTATACGGGCCTACTCTCTAAAATTTGTTTGTCAACTATAGCTTTCTGGGATTTAGGGTCTACGAAGAACATTAAGAACAAGCCTTTTTGTAGCATTATACTATAAGAAAAATGGAACACTAGTTTTTGTCCCCAAATCCTTTGAAACCAGTTGTTAAGATAGTTTATAGATGGAATTTTGGAAGCATTGACAGTAGCAAAGAATATCGCACTATCCTTAAGTCTATTTTTTTCTTGTTCAATTGTGACAATCATTTGTGGATTTGCTTTAATGATGAGTTTGGGAGGTGTCAAAATCTTACCTCCATCTCCTGTGGTAGCCTCTGAGTTGTGGGAGATTGCTGAGATGAAGCGGGTGCCTTCTGGAAGTGTTCTCTCATTCTGGACTGCTTGCTTGAAAGTTCTTTGTTTGGGACTCACTCCTTGCGCTCCATCTTTCTCCTATTCTTGCTTATTCTCTACCACGACCATTGTAGGTGCGTTCTCTACCACGGAAGTTCTCTATCATGCGAAACCACTCCAGGGTCAACAATAATGCATTTTACAAATCCTTGTTTCCCATGATTAATAAGGGTATGATTATCCTCCTTATTAGGACCACCATCGTACCTTGGGGAAGTGGAGGCCATTAATGGTACTCACACTTGGGTGCATGGGAAGAAGGGTAGTGTGCGATAAGGGAAGCCCTAGTTGTAGAGCCATCCTTTCACCAAACCAAATTCCATGTATCTTTAATATTATTCCATTTCCCTCCTATCTCCTTACACCAAAGTTATCTTGATAAGTCTACCATTGCTTTTCGTTTATCTTGATGATAATAATTTTGATCCTAATAATTTAGATGATAAGTATGAGGTTATTAAAATCAATCTTGAGATTTGTTAAAATAATGACCAAAATACGAGAGACAGGAAATTGTTTATCACTTTGAGCTAGGAATAAGGAGATTTACCATGAATAAACCCAATTCTAGGAGCATTCACCAAAGAAAGAAGCAACAAGGAGACAATATTTTGAAGGGGGAAAAGCATAAAAAAACCCCTGTGATATAATGAAAGTGGCAAAAAATGCCTAAGAGAGAGAGAGAGAGAGAGAGCTTAGCTCATACAATGTTGAAGAAGAAAAATCTCATGTGTGTCAAAATGAGAAGGAGAGCCATCTCTTTTAATAGAGATGTGAGAAAGGAGTTACATTGTAACTCCCATTTCTGTGTATGCCACATATCACTAGTGTGTGAGACAAGTGTAGGATTCCTCATAAGGAGGAATATCTATTTTCCTTAATAAAGGAATTACAAATATGACATGTCCTCCCACTTGGACTAGAGGACGAATACAATAGGATACCTTGGTTTATCCTTTAAATACATAAATACCAAGGAAAGATTAAATTCTAACAAGATTTCTTCAAGATTTTCCAAAGCATTAACCCTAGCTCCTTGTGACAAACAAAGTGACTCATCAGTAGAGGATGGTTCTTATTTAGAACTAGTAGTAGCTCCATCTACCACGCTCGATGTTTCTCATCTTGCATGATTTCCAACTTCCCTAAGTAATATTTAGAAAGATGGGGAGGTAGATGATACACTTGATAACTCTTGCATGATGGATTCTCTTGTGTGTTTTCTTGTTCATAAGGTGCTTCCCCCATGATGTGTTGGTTGTTATTGTTATTTTTTATATCTCTCTTTATATGATCCTTGTTGCTTCATTGGCTCAAGGAAATAAAGGGACCAAACCTGTTGTGACATTCTTCGATTTTCTATCTCAAATCTTCTATATATCATATATATGTTATGTTGTACATGTGCTATTTTTGTAAATGTGCCTTTGTGTTGTCTACTTGAGGACGATGTAAAATATTGAGATCCTTCTCTCTTTTTGGTCTCTGCAATGTTGACCCAAAATAAAAAAATTTTGTTCATGTCTTATGTGTTCTACTTCCAATGTGCTAGTAGTCCCACTACCTTGGGGATGAGGTCAATTCATTACAATTATTCTTTATATACGTGGGTTATCAAATATGCATATTAACCCCTGAGTTAGTGGATCCCTCATGTGATCTCTTTTTTTCATGTGATTTATTTTTCATGGTTTTTTCCTTTCTTGGGGGCATATCATAGTAGAAACATGCTTGTCTTTTGGATACATTTACACTACCTTAAAGCTATGGTCATAACTTTAATGTAGGGGCATACACTGCTATTTTTTACAAATTATGTACACACCAAAAATCAAATTTTACAGTCAATTTGTATTCTAGGTTACTTAGAAAATTGTGCTTTTTTCTTTGTAATCTTCATTTGGAATGTTTTCTTGGCGAAAATGTTTTCCTTGGTTATCCTTTGCCTTTTTTTCTTGGAAAATTACCTTGGAGACAATGATTTCCTTGGTTCCTTGGTTATCCTTTGCATCGTTTGTTTATAGTGGATTTACTAGCATACAATACTTTGCTTAGTTATCCTTGAGGTGAGTTAACTAGCATAACACAACTTGTTGGAATATTCAACTCTCTCTCTCTCTCTCTCTCTCTCTCTCTCTCTCTCTCTCTCTCTCTTAGATTAATGAGGTCCTAAGTCACTTGGGGGCTTAGTGTTTATTTGTATCGTTTACCTTGATAAATTTTTTCTATGCTTTGATCTAATTTATCAAGAGTATGAAGCAGGCTCATAATTTCACTAAAGTGGGGGATAAATACATCCCTATGCAATTTCTTGCTCAGTTAGGCCCTATTTTAGCATTTCTAGACTTCCATGTATGACATGCTTAATCCAACCTAGTTCTACATTTGATTATGACATCTTTTTCGTAATTAGGACCTATGATGTCGATTTGGGACCACATTGGAGGGAGTGAGATGACCTGGTCTCCCCACTCCCTAATGTTTGGGCATAAATTGAAACCATGTAATGGTTACATTGCTTTTGTGGGAATTTTAAACCTGCGTTAGCATTCTTTTAGTTTGAAACCTCAAAATATTTGGGAGAGTTATATAAGTAAGCCATCCTCCCTCATTTTGCAAGAAACCTAATTCAAACGAAGCTCTTAGCTATAATTTCACATCTCAAACCCTAAGGAAAGAGATGAAGCATCCAAGGCATCAAAGACAAGGAATAATTTTAAGATCTAAGCATTTGTGAAGGCATCCATGATATTCCTATCCTAAAGCCAACATCAAGTCAATGCTAAGCATGTTCATGGGCATTTTTCCATCAAGAAGAATTATGAAGGTATATGCATTCCAATCTTCAATTCTAGGATCTGGTATAGATTAGCACAATCTTAATTATAATTCAATTCATTTCCAATTATGGTTATTTCATAAACCAAAGTTTGAATTAGGAATAACCCTTCCTACACAACATTTCTCTTCTTTTTTATGTGTAGGTATAGGTGGTGTTTGCATGAAAAGAGGTACAATCAAGTCAAAAGGAGAGCTACAGTCTGTGATTCATCTGAGAAAAAATTGTTGGGAGTAGGCCAAGAAGGTCACCCCGGTCCAAGGAGCAAGCCAACCTGGGCACCCAAGTCCCTCTACTTCAACTAGAGATTTAGATTGCACGTTAGTTAAAGTATGTGTTTTCCAAATTTGCTTCCTAATTTTTTTTTTGCTTCTCGGTCACCTTGTACATGCAAAAAACCACCTTTTCATCCTATTTGTCCCTAGATCTTGCATTCCTCAATCGTAATTGCATATTCATAGTCCCCCACAATGAAGACTCACTAAATCTGCTTAGTGCTTTAGGCATCTTGAGTCTAGAGGATCATCTTCTTTCCAATGTAAGTGAAAATAGGCCCAAGATTTCTAGTTTTCCCATACAAGCTAGTGAACCCTATTTTCAAACCTTACAAGGTTACATGTGCTAACACTAAGTTGTGTATTCTCTCGTACCTTCAAATGGTGTTGTCATGAAACACATTAGTCTTCATTACCTCTAGGTCAATGTGCTCAATCTTGTTGTTAGTAATCATTTTCATGAACCAAAATTAGATAGGATAGCCACTCCTTGGTACTTATACTTCATTGTTAGGGGTGATTTTTTCACCTTTTGAGTTACTTTCCCCTTTCTTTGGCTGGTTTTAGGAACTACTTCAATTGTTACTGCTTCATCTTGAGATTTTGAACACCTATAGGATTATAAATTATAAATACAAATTTGTCCCTCTCTAAATATCCTTTTAGATTTGTCTTCTATATTGGTCTATGAGACCTGTAGCTCTCTATTTATTCTGATTGTTACACAATTCTATGTCTTTTAGCTTGTTTCATAACACAATCATAAATCAAATAAAAAAATCAATAAAGGAGTTGTATCTTCCTAAACCACTTTGCATTCAACTGTTGCCTTCATCCATTGGCTTGAAGTTGAATCATGTGGTGATCCCTCCAAATGAAATTAAGTGGTATAGGAGTAGGTTTGGAATCTAAAGTGCATATTAGACCCCTAACCTATTCCACATATATTTCAAAATGATTTGTGACTCATCATCATCAAGTTGGTGTTTGATTTTACCATATAGATATTGAAAAAAAACATATCAATTATTGATAATTTCATTGTTTTGTTCATTCACAACATTCTTCAAATCTACATTTATATGAAAATATTATAAGAAAATTGTAGTGAAATAATTAAAGAATTTTTTGAACTAAGGAGGTTGCAAAGGGTAAACTAATTGTATAGCATAGCCTTTCAAGGTTTATGGAAATAATTTTCCCAAGATCATATCATTATAAGCAAAATCAATGAGTACATCTATAAGAGTATATATGTAAATACTCAAATATTGTTGTGCATTATATAATTCAAAACTAGGAGCCATTAATCTCATAAGGGATAGATATGTAACAACACCAAAAGCCAAATGTATGAAATGTGGAAGGTTGTATTCAATAGAATCATTCTTGTTATGCTTGATTTCTTTCTTGATTTTATAAATTGTGAACCCTAATATTTTTCTTGAATCTTGTGCAAGATATAGGTTGACTTTATGAATTTTGGATAGTTATTAGTTACGAACCTATTTTATGGATCATGGATTTCATTGTACAACTTGTCTAATTTTGTTGTCTAGTTGAAAAAATTTACCAATGTCTACTTTGTTGTAAGGATTTCTGGTATTTAGGAATACATTTAAAGGGATGTTGAAATATTAAGGAACACACTGTCCTAGATCAATGATGCAGATGCATTCTACCACTAGTGCATGCATCTTGAAATCTCATACAATTTAGGACCTAACATGATCCAATCCACTTTCAATCAATAGTTAGAGGTAGAATACAATTTAAATCAACAACACAATTGGTTCCATTCGCAAAACAAATCAACTCCCAATCAATCAATCAAATTCATTCTTTAAACGCTATCTTGGTTCATTCACAATCACACCTCCTACCTTGTCCTTAAGGTTTCCATACCTTGTTCTTCAAAATTGGATCTGAAATCCACTATTTATAAACATGATCCATCTGAAATTTTCAATCCATTAAAAAAACTCTTACCAACCCACAATGAGTCTATCAAATCCATGTAGCAAACATCTTCCAAATCTGTCATGTCCGGGGCAATTCTGATACCATGTTTTCTGTTATGCATAACTTTCACACCTGACAATATTATCCCAATCCCTCTTGTGGAATTGTATATAATTAGGGTTTATAAAACATATCAAAAACTTAGAAGAATCCAACGGTTTGATTAAAAGTTATATCCTTTGTACTGAGCCCAATGTTGACTGTCATAAAACAGAGAAAAACATCCACACACATCCATCTAGGGCATCAAGTTTATTACTCCATACTTATCCATTAAATACCAAACCAAATTAATTTTAAATATATAGGAATCCAATTCAATAATATGTAACTTTTATATTTTTCCAATGGTTAAAATTCAAATTATGTCCAAACCCTTGCGAACAACTCCATTGAAGAGGGTTTCAACCTGCTTTCAACAAATTTGCAATAACTTTCACAAAACGTACCAAAAACTCACCAAACCACTTGCATTAGAAATATAATTCATCCCTCTTTATGAAAATATAAGTTTTGTTCTAGTTAACAATCATTAAATAACCGTACATGTTGCTACAACATGACTATTTTTAGAAATCCTGATAATTGCAATCCATAAAACATTCATAACTCATTCAATTCTTCACCAAAATGATCCAAACCAGAACCAAATGAAAGCTTATTCACTAATTACGTCATAGGAATTTCCATATGAGAAAGGCCCAGCCTGTTTTCTAGGATCAATGGCTAGAAATGGTGGAGAGCGCAATGACTACCATTGGGAGCATCTTGGCCATCCATTCACGGGAGAATCTGATCGTGAGTTCCTTTACTCACCTTCCACTTTACACGTCAATGAATAAAATCAATGTAAATCCTATTTTCTGACGTGATGATGCCGCTACTAGAGAGGATGGAGTGCGTGCCTGGTGGCAGAAAATGCATTGGTTGTCTTTCGCGTCAGAACACTTTCTATTACATCTCTGTGAAAGGAATGAGCATGGGGAAAACCCTGGTGGACATTGTAGAAGGAACGTTCGATATGAGGAAGAACAGAAGTGAAGGGTTCATCATCGAATCCAGGATATACTCTTCCCAACATTACATTTCATTTGGCGGGAGGTGTCGATTATGTTGTGGAAGGAAAATACAATTTTTACCCGGTTTCAAAAATAGATATGTCGTGTCTAGTCATGGTGAGATTGGACCCTGAATTCTCAACGTATGTACCTTCTATGTTGGGAAATTTCTAGCAGGCAAATCTGCATATTCTCTATGATAATGATAATGAGAAGATCTCTTTCACTCCTGCTACTTATGAAAATTTATCTCAATGAAACATCGACCCAGTTTCAGGATAGCTGGCATTGACTATAGGGCTCCTCAGCTGCACCATTTTCATTGTCTCTCCTCTTTTTATCTGAACGCTTCCATGCTAATGTATAAGCTTTGCAACAGTTTCAACAACCACATCTGAGAGAGCAGTTTCAACAGCACTTTCTTCTCACAATTAGTGTACTGTGATTAGGTGTAAACCCCAATTTACTGGAATAAGCTACTTCCAAAGATGTTCTAGCATTTGGGTTTATAGAAATAAGACTTTATTCTCACAATTAGTGTACTGTGATTAGGTGCAAACCCCAATTCATTAGAATAAAATACTATCGAAGGAGGTTTAGCATTTGGGTTTAAGACTCGCCATGCCGAAATAAAAGAAAATTTAAAAATATATTCTGACAAATTTTCTTCCATGAAGCCTAAGGGGTTGCGGTAGGCATTGTAAAGATGAGCTCTTGAAGTAAACGTTTGTGATAGGGCATTGGGGCCACATTTCTACAGTTGTAGAGAAAATTCATGAATCCCTTCCATGGGAACGACTATTAAGAGAACCCAATTTCATAATGAAAAAGACCAGCAGATAGGAGCACCCAATTTCGCTATAATTGCAAGCTTTTTGTATATAAAAAAGAACCCAGAGTTTAATAGCAAAAGAACCCACACAAAGATCTCTAAACTGAACATAAGTGAGGCACCAATTCATATCACATGAAAAAGAAGACCGCAGTTAAGGAGGAAAAAAGAAGAAGAAGTTAAAAAGATAACTTGATTCTATAATGAAGGAGGTTGCAAAAGTAATTGATGAAGTCTTTGTCTGAAGCCAATTTCCTGCTCTGCAAGTAATTGGTGATATTGTTGAGTGAGCTCCCTTTGGTTAAGAAAGAAGTCTTCACTTGAGTGTAACATGGCAGAGGAATAGCTGAATAATCTATGTAATTCATGCTGAAATGATTTCACGCGGACAAATGGAAACCCAAACCTACCAAATGACCTCATTTACTACACAATTTTATGCAAAAATAGAGAGATAAAAAGAAAGAGATGGAGATAAAGCGAGAGATGTGGGTAGAAATATGGAGATGTAGAGACTTAAAGGTATAGGAAAGGGGTCATGGAGAGAGATGGATGGATAGAGAGAAGGAGATGTGTCTATATGGAGACATAATGTGTGTAGGGGGGAGGAGATAGGGATAGAAAGAGGGAGAGGTGAAGAGAGAGAGAGAGAGAGAGAGAGAGAGAGAGAGAGAGAGAGAGAGAGAGAG
>MU223045.1:725279-737457 GCA_018584345.1 Thuja plicata | reverse complement strand
GAGAGATGGTTGGATAGAGATATAGATGAATATAAAGTGGGAGGATGGGGAAAAATAGATAGAGAGTTAGACATAGATCAAGAGGTAAAGATAGAAAGAGATCTAGGGAGATACAGAGGGAGACATAAAGAGGGAGAGATAGAGAGGAAGAGTTATAAAGATATATAAATGGTGAGATATATTGATACAAAGATATATATATATATATATAGAGAGAGAGAGAGAGAGAGAGAGATTTGGATAGAGAGTGATAGAGAGGGAAACATAGAAAGTGAGAGCTAGAGAGGAAGAGATTAAAAGATGTATAGATGGTGAGATATATTGATACAAAGATAAGGAGATCTAGAGAGGATGAGAGGAAGCGACAAACAAAGGGATAAATACTTAAATGACCTTTCCATAACTCTACGGCGTTCACATTTCACACTAAGGTGCAATTGCTACTATATAAAATTTAAATAATAATACACCATTTCTAGGCCGTACATGTCCATACAAGGCATGGAAATAGAGGAAAAATTGTCTAGAACTTCAAAACAAACCATTCAAACACATCACATGACTCCTCAAATGACTAAATACATCTACTTTATCCTTTTCCTAGCTTTGTTACATCATTTTGAACTTTTGAACAACTAGGCCTCAAATGACAACTAAATGACATTTTTACATTTTTATTTGCCCTTAGGCATTACATTTGATTTTATTACATGGAATATCATATCCAAACATATGGATTAACATATTACATTTAAAATATCCCTTAGGATCTCCTGCAATATCCTAATGTCTAGGTGCTCCTGCACCAATCAACCTCTCAAAAAATTGAATGTTCAATTGTGCAAAAGATTCATAAGCATCAAGTGATCATGCAAGTTGCTCAAAAGATGATGCTAAAGTCAATGTTGTTATTTTTAAGTGCCCTAGTTAAATTATTCTAAACTAATAAATGCTTTTTGAATGTGTACTATATATGCAATGATCTAGGATGAGAGGGGAGATGAAATAAATGTAATCCAATACCTTTAAATACAATGATAGATCAATCAATTACACAAGTATATCTTTAGCTAGCTTGTATTGGTTAGTGAAGGAGGCAAGAGTTTGCTAAATTTGAATTTAAAGTTTGAAATTTTAAAGGTCAAATATGTAGATGTAAGATCAACCAATCTTATGTCAATACAATTGAATTAGGATAAGAAAATAGTAACATCCATGCAAAATTAATGTCTTCCCCTGTATTAGAGTGCAATTGTATCAGAAAATAGCAATGTCCATGCAAAATTCATGTATTGCCTTGTGTTGGATGGTGTAATTAAACATTTCAACGAGCATAGTCAACTAGAACAGAGACACACACAACATCTAATAATCATTTAATCATAAGCATCAAGTAATCATACAATTTGCTCAAATGATTATGTTAAAGTAAATGTCATTATTTTTAAGCGCACTAGTTAAATTCTTCCAAAATATTAAATACTTGTTTAATGTGCTAAATGCAATGATCTAGGATGAGAGAGGACATGAAATACATACAATTGAATACATTTAAATGGAAGGATATAACAATCATTCACACAAATATATGTTTAGCCAACTTGTACTCATTAATAAAGGAAATAAGAATTGACTAAATTGGAATTTTAGAGGTCAAATGTGCAGATGCAAGATCAATCTTGTACCAATAAGATTGAATTAAGATAAATAAAATAATAATGTCTACTCATGAAATCAATATTTAGATATAAACGATACAACAAATATAAAAATAAATCTAAATGAGTGAATGAATTTTAAAATCATTCTATGGAACCAAGAGCAACATCATCAACAATTTTCAAATTCTTTTCAAGTGACACTATTCTCATGTGATTCTTGATAAAAGAAATAAAAACATGAACCCAACCTTATACAAAATATACATATTTGATTTCGTGAAATATTTTATAAAAATGGGCACAAGACTTAAATGGGAATTGACATGTGTATACAATTCCAGTAGTACACATTACTTTGCGCCAGATACCAAAAGATCCCCATTGAACCTATTTATCTTTTGATACTTTATACAAATTTTATAAACATATAATTCCATTTAAAACTACATAAAAATGGGGTCACGACTAAAATGGTGAAATTGGCATGAATACAAACAGAAAAGAACAAACAATGCACCAAATCCGCACCGCAGCTCGTTTATCTTTGGAGGAACAAACATATAAATTTAAATCATAGAACCAACTGACCACATACTAATGCTTAAGAATATTCTAGCCTAAATAACGACTCGGAAACGACAAAACAACAATTTTACATGGTGATAAAAGAATTACCTACCGTTAAAAAACAGGTTTAGCGGAGAGGGTCAACTAGAACGGAGACGCGTACAACGTCCATTCTGGCCGGCGGAGCGGGGCGCGGGGGAAATGGAGCGGCGCTGCACACGGGGCATCTGCCGTGGCTGCGCAACCACCTACGAATGCACTCCACGTGGAAATTATGCCGACACGAGGGCAACGACAACGCCGGTTGCTCGGCCTCGTCGTACTTAGACAGGCAAATAACGCACTGCGCGCCGGTACCGTCTTCCACGTCATCTTTACATCGCCTGTAATCGAACACCGGCATGTCCACGTCGACCGTCTGCCCCAACGCTGATGTTGGCGGCGAGAATGATCCCTCCGCTAGCGGAGACTGCAGCGGCGCCTTTTCGCTGAAGGCCACGTATGTAACCACGAGAAATAAGGAGGCGTATGCGATGTAGAAATAGGGGGAGTGGAAATGGAAGACGTACTTGAAGAGTATGAGTGGAAAGGCGAATACGATCACTACCCACAGAAATACGGTCCATGGAGATGATGCGCTGCGCCGTCTTCCTACTATTAGCGGCATGCTTTTTGCCTCTGTAATTCGGATTAAAAACCCTCAATTGCAGAGAGGGTGTGTTGTACTACAAACACCCTTTTGCTCTGCTGTGCATTCTTCTCTCTCTCCCTAAAGTCAAATTTTATGGAGTGTTTCCTCCTAATTACGCTTGAATTGCCTTTTTCTTCGATTCCGCGTCTTGTGAATGCTTTTGTCGTTTGTCCGCTCCGACTATGAATTGTCCAGCACGACACGATGTTGTTTTTTTATTTGGTCTATGAAAGATATTGGCCGCAAAATACTCTAGATATTTATAGCTTTGACCCGTGTTTCGTGTTTATAAGGAATAAAATCGTTTTATACTATCTGGTTTGCGGTCGTTTGGTTCATCCCCAGCTCGCTTGAGGGACACCTTAGAGTTATAAAAAAAAAATTGTTCTATGAATAGATTTAAATTATATTAGTGTTGGTTAATTAAAAGAAATTTCTGTTTATTAACTTTTTTTTAATGTTTTTGACAGTCCCAAAGATCTAAAGTAAAAAGGATGTTAAAAAGGTTCGACGATGATTTAAGACTTATATAAACAAAATTATGTTTAAAAAGTTCGAGGATGTCATTTTCTAGACCTTTATTTTTCTAATAATATTTATTAAATTAAAAAAAATACAATTTGAGAATGATATCCTGCAATGTCTTGTACATAGATTTCCTTAGAATTAGGTAGGTTAGTTTTTTTACAAGAATAGTTTAAAACTATTTCTTATTGATTTAAGGACTATTTTATTATGTAATTTAATAAATAAATTAGTTGATTTTGTCTTGACTATAAGATAAGTTGTAGAGTTTTTTATGCATTTAGTTCAAGTTTTAAGTTCTATTTTGATTGTTGGAATGTGATTTTATATTCTACCCACCTCTTTTTTTTTTTGGAAAATATGTTAAAAAAGAAGAAGTTTATTTCACTAAATAAAAAATATAATATATTTAATTGTGTTTCTTTTTTTAATTAACAAAAAATATAATAAAATTTTTGTGTTTGTTAAAAACAAATTTTAAAAGACTCAAAGATGTCATTTCTAGGTGTCTTTTTTTCTAATATTTTTTTTATTAAAGTAAAAATAACAATTTGAGGATGATATCATGCAATGTCTTCTACATAGATTTCCTTAAAGATAGGCAGGTTAGGTTTTTAAAAAGAATTATTTAAAACTCATTGCTATTGATTTAGGGAATATTTTGTTATGTAAATTAATAAATCAAATAGTTTAGATTGTCTTGAATATAAGATAAGTTATGCAATTTCTTATGTGTTTAATTCAAGTTTTAAGCTCTATTTTGACTATTGGAATGCGATTTTATATTCAACCCACTTCTTTTTTTGGTAAATGTGTAAACAAAAAAAATCTATTTCAATAAATCAAAATATAATAAATTTATTGTGTTATCTTTTTTTAATTCAACTTCAACATTAGTTTGGACTATTGGAATGCGATTTTATAATTAGAAAGCATGAAATTAGAAAGCCAGCCGAAAGCTAATTTCATACCAAAACTAACCTCATCCTACCAACAAAGCTATCAAAATGAAATGCATTAAATATCAAAGCAATTCAAACCAAAATCCAAGCATTCATTTGATTGTGCTTCCTTGTTTCTTATGTTTTCTCTAATGTTATCTTGCTCTCATACTACAAATGCACAAATACGAAAGCAAGTATTAACTGATACTATTTCGAGAATATCGAAGATGTGTGGTTGTAAAAAATGAGGACCATGAGCTCAATTTATAGATTCGAGAATGAATTGAACAAATGAGATCAATTAGCAATCAACATACGAGATTGAAGGAGAGAGCCAGTTAAGTGAAGACAAATAGGCAAGTGTTATTTGAAAGTGAAGAGGGAAATGGGAGTTAGGAGGAGTTAAGTGGAAGGGAAATTAGCAAGTGAGAGTGACTAGTGGAGAGAAGGTGAGTGACAATTGCAGAAGTAAGTGGAGTTAGAAATGGAGTGCAATGAATAAATATGCATTTATTAATTCACTCCCATATTATCAATTAGCTAATTAAATAATTTTTATTTAATCATGACAAAAAAATTAAAGATAAATAAATAACATTATTTATTTATCCCAAGAAGGAAATATTAGGATAAGGGGAGTAAATATTTAAATTATTATATTACCCTAAAATGGACTAAGGATAAGAGGAAAAAGATTAAATAATTGACAAAATTATTTAATCAGACTAATGATAGAGTGATCGGAGACAAATTAATGGGAGATGGTCAAATTAGTGGACACAATTAATAATTAATTAAATAATTGACAACATTTAAATAATGAAAGAATGACACAATATCGATGAATGATAAAGATCAAATGTGTGATACAAAAGACATGTAAAAAGTGTAGCATTGTTTAAATTTTTTTGAGAAAATCATGCCAAGTAGTGGACCAAGAGATGGAGGTAGGATGCACCCTAAAAAACTCAAGGACAATTTTTTGAAAATGATTGCAAGGATCGTCGAAAGAAAGTTAGATGGAAGAAGAAATTAGTAAGAAAAATGAAGAATAATTAATAATGATGATGTCTTACTTTCGTAAGTGCACTTTATTATTAGAGAGATTTATTTGATATGGCAAAAGGATGTGTCACACCATGGCACAAAAGACTAGGGTGATAATGTGATCTCTTTGTAGAAAATAGACACGTTGCAAACAGGGAATGTTTCCATCCATTCTGAAGCATGGTAGACATACTTGCCCTAGAACTTTATGAAAGCACTCCACAAACAGAAGACAAAAAATAAAAGACCATAAACCATCATGGCCATTTGTTGAACAAATGATAGCTTCGGTCAAATTAGCAAGTGACAATGACTAGTGGAGAGTGTAGACACCCAAAAATGGACGAACTTGCGAGTTCGCATTTAATTACTAATTATTCTTCTATTAATTAAATAGTTCTTTAATTGTTTAATTAATCATCTTAATTCTGCTATATCCTTATCTTTTTCATCCCTTAATCATTTCTTAATATTAATTAAATAATTAATATTATTTAATTAATTTCACCTTAATTAATTGGTCTTTATCAATTAATCAAAATTCAATTTATAAATTTTCATGATTTAAATAATTATCAATAATTATTTAAACTAGCTAATTATTTCTTCTCAATTAAATTAATAACCCAAAATTAATTTAATTTCATTTAATTTAGAATTAACTCCGCTTTCTTCTAAATTGAATTTTTAATTCAATTTAATTCCAAAAATTCCAAAAAAATAGAGAAAAGCAATTTTATGAGGAATTAAGAAATCTGAAAATAAAAAAAGAGCTTTAAATCAATAAAATCATTTGTTTATCCTCAAAATTGGAAACTAAAAATCATTCTTTTAATAAAAAAATTAATTGCTTTTAGGAAACTGATTTTCTCCAAATTAATTTATATTATCTTCTGTCTTTTTCTATTCAAAAATAGAATGTCTTCATCATCACTCCATCTCTAATTATCTCCTCCGTTCAATTTACTTTCACAAATCAATCTCAACTGTCGATCAGTCTGAAATCTCTATATAAACCCTCTTCAAACCCATTTTAAAGGATCACAGTTTTTGAGAGCACATCTATTCTACAGGTTTTTCAAGTGAGTTTTGATCATACTATCAATCTCTTTTATCATATTCTTGAATCTCCAAAGTCATAAACGTTGCCAACATCAACACTGAGCACCATCAAAATAATATTTCAGAAGGAGAAGAGAGAAGCAACAAAGGCTTGGATTAACTATTGGTTTGTGCATAATTTCTTATTTGATTTCCAATAGATTAAGTTTCATTTATGTTGTTTGTGGGGCTTTATGTTGATTATTAGTTCATTATTTGTTTAGTTTGGTGCTACTAATCCTCTATTTGAGCTTGTGCAGATTTGACCCCATACATTTTGGTGAACTCGACGTGAACTTACAGCCAACATATTGCTTGCAGACAACCCAAAAAAAATCCCCTGGTCTCAGCCGTATGGTCGAGATTCAACAAATTTATTTTATTTTTTGGTTTTCTCTATTATTTCATAATTGATAAATGTATTTTGCAATTGCAAAATGATTTTTGCAATCAACAGGTTTAATACCGCAATCGTTCCTAGTTATTTTACAATTGGAGTTGTAATTTCACAATTAATTGCTCTCTATTTTCTATAGGATTTCACAAAATTGAAGGAAGTTTTCCGCAATCGCCTGTTTATTGCCGCAATTGTAGGAAGTTTGCCGCAACTGCAAGAAGTTTTCTACAATTGAAATTTCAAATTTTGTTGCAATTATCAACATTTGAATTTTTTTTGAAATATTTAAAATATATACTTTCAGGATGTTTGAGAGTGGTTTCAGATCTCTAGGAGTTAAAATGCAAAATCTATATTTTGGAGGATTTTAAAAAAATTTAGACTTAGTCAAATTTCAGGATTCAACATGTGTTACTAACCTTGTTGTTTCAGCACGTGACTCTTCAAAAAAGGAAAATACATATTTCAAAGACCCCAATATTCTAACAGTTTGCTTGCAGGAGGGGGGGCTTGAAACATAAGACAAATCTGAAACAAAGAAAAAATCATCTTCTATTGTTTCTTGTCTTTTCTATTTTTTTAAAGATTAGGAACACTTCAATTTGGGGTTTTTAAAAAGAGCTATGTGCCTGTCATACACACTTGAATTGGAGCTTAATAACTAAATATTTGTCTTGTGTATCTGGCATGTGTGTGCATCTGTAGAGTGGTCCCACTGTTAAGATACACTATCCTCTCCCACTGGCTCTCGTGGTCATTGGTGCAAGAGAAAAATGTTAATGACACTCAATTTTTATTTTTAGAGGGTGACCTTTGGTGGGAAAAGAGGTACTCACCCCAAAGGATGACCCAAGCAGTAAAAGATAAAGACAAGCTCTTCCAAACCGCTATATAAAAAATGTAGTTGTGATTAGTGTTACAATAAACGGGTGTGAGTTCATTATGCCAGCGAAAATCTCCTTTAGTATCCTTGTGTTGCATTAAAATCCTCCATTACAAGACTTAAAACATCTTGTTTTGAAAGGACTGGGGTAGCCCCCTTAATTGGGAATATTGTTTGAGTATAGTCACCTGAATGGATGTCCTTACTAAAAAAACCAATGTTTTTAGTTGCCAAAAAACCCTCTACTTGTTGATACGGAAGGTCGAATGACCAAATAAGATGCCCCATATAATTGTAGTTCCTTGTAGAGATAGCAATTCCTCGGGAAATGGTGTCTCTTGGAATCCAAAGTTTGGTATGCCCGAGAAGTGTGTGTCGTGGAGGGGACCTAGTGCTACCAAACTTCAAAGTTATCCACATTGAATAAGTGCAGCTGGATTTTATCCAAGTGGGAACTCAATGGTAGTGTCATTTCCATCCATAGGGTTGTTATTTTCTCTGATTAATCTTGGATCTACAAAATATTGTGTCTATTGTGTTTGCTTGTGTGATCATTTTCAACACAAAACCAACATCTTACAAAATCCAATGAGTCAAACATGTTGAATGTCTAGGGTGTCCACATCAGTCTGTTCCAAAAAACATTTTACCTCATTGTTCCAGACTACATTTTATTAGAAAACTTTAAAACTACAATCAAATTTTGAAAGTTGTCATAAGTTTCCACAATCGCCAGAAGTTTTCTGCATTTGCATGGTTTATTGCCGCAATCAAAGATTTTATTGCCACAATCGCCATAAGTCTTCTGCAATTTACCATGCATTCTACCCCAATCACCAAAATTTTTCCGTAATTGATTTAAAGACCCATGCACTTGTTCTGTCTAAATAGTTTAGTTTCCTCTTTCAAAATACTTCATTTTATTTGTCAATGTGTACATTTTAGGAGATAACAAAGAATCAGTGAAATCTCAAACACCTCTATTTTACAGTTCAGTTGTTATTTAGCATTGATAATTCAACGGTTTAGACTAGATTATCTTGATCTCATTATCTCAATTTCATCAATTTGTTATAATGACTCTGTCTCATCTAAGATGAGAGTCAAATCATATCCTATCATCATCAATCTCTGAGATCAAGAGAAGTCAAAGTTTGTTCTTAGAGTTACCCTTGTTAAACATGAACTTGAACCCTCCTCGAGAGGTTGTCCCTTTTATTTGTTTTACGTCACTTATTTCAGTTAAATCTTGGATAACACAATGTCTTTTACACCTTATGAAGGACCAACTACTCGATCACGAACTAAAAATCAATTAGGGGAAGAGGAAACATAAATTTACCCTTTTACACATAAAGACTCCTCTTTGTACACTGAAAATGTCCCTGAAACTTCACATGTCTCACATAGACCAACTATTTTTTTAGATATCACAGAAGCAGAGTTAGAAGACATAGAACAAGATGATCGCTCTTCACAATTTGTAACTTATGTAGTAAAATTAAATCCTAAAAAACTTATCAAGTGTTTCCTCCTAATCACACTTGAATTGCCTTTTTCTTTGATTCCGCGTCTTGTGAATGTTTTGTCATTTGTCTGTTCCAACTATGTATTGTCCAGCACGACACAAAGTTGTTTTTAATTTGGTCTAAGAAAAATATTGGGTGAAAAATACTCTAGTTATTCAAAGCTTTGAGGCGTGTTTCATGTTTTGAGATGTATAAAATCATTTTAATTCAAATTTCAAGTTCTATTTTGATTGTTGGAATGTGATTTTATATTCTACCCACCTTTTTTGGGGGGATAAATATGTAAAAACATAAATACTTTATTTCACTAAATAAAAGTATAACAAATTTAATTTTGTTATTTTTTTAATTAACAAAAAAATATAATAAAAAATCTATGTATATACACACACACACACACATATATACATACATATCTATATGCATATACATATGTATATATACATATGTACATATATATACATATACATATGTATATATACATATACATATGTATATATATATATACATATACACACACATATATGAATATGTATACATATACATATATATATACATATATACATACATATATATGTATGTACGTATATATATATATGTGTGTGTGTGTGTGTGTGCATATGAATATACATACATATGTATGTACATGGACATACACATACATATGTATGTGCATACATATATATGTATATATATGTATGTATGTATATGTATGTATGTATGTATGTATGTATGTATAAGTACATGTATGTATGTATATATAAGAGTAAAGGGAAAACACCAAGGACGAAGCTATCATATTACATATGAATTGGATAAGAACATACAAAACAAAGGTTTGTACTAGGAGTACTATACTTCATATAGACCTTAGGTCCATAAGATGTGCAACCCCTGCAAAGGCTAGAACATTGAGACGTTGCTTAACCTGTCCTATACTACTTTAATCCATGTGTATTAAACAGAGACAATAAATCCTGCTCTACTCATCAATTGGGTGACAAAAATAGAGGGTTAACATGTTTACAAGAAAGCCTCCCCTCTCACCCTCAAGAACATTCTTCCTTCCACAAAAGGTTACTGATTAAAAAGATGATATGTAGTTGGTGTCCATATGAATCTTAACCATCTATCTTAACCAAAACCACAGAGAAAGACTAGATAGCATAAATCCATCCATAAGATACCCCTAGAAACTTAATAAATGCTACCTACCCTAGTTTTAAAACCATCAGACTAAACTAATAACCATACTATATTATGTAATAGAGTCTTATCCACTTATGACAGTATTATACCATTCTGACAATGTACCATAGTAATACCAGTCCAACATTATACCATATAATTCAAAAGCATGTCCAAACGATATATGGTATGCAATGTAAGTTTTAAAATAGAAAAAAATCAACTGAGTTCGCCTATCCGTGGACAAAGATTAACACATGTCTATAAGAAAAAAAGAGGAGATAATGTCTCAAAACTACATCTACCCTTCGAGTCTAGCAAAAAGGGCCTCTCAGGCCTAGTCATCCATCAAACTAGTATCCACATATGAATTTTCCATCAAAGAAGGTCTCACTTCCTCCATCACCGTTGTAGCTATGTTCCTTGAGTTCAAAGTCTTCTTTTGACTTGGCTTCATGATGAGAGGTGGAAGGACCTGAATCCTTACTACAACTATATCTATCATATCCTCCAACACTTTGTATCTGACCGCCACTATATATTCTACCAACATTTGTTCATGAATGCTTCCTTCGGGTATAACCATTTCAACAAGAAGTTTTTGCTTTTAATAATGCCCCCCTTTCTTCCTTCAAAATCTTCTTGGTCTTTTATTATCAGCAGAGGTCGTTTCACTGTTTCTTCCTTCATAGATTCTCCTACCTCTATGAAGTACTCTGGATATGGAATTCTCAAGTCCCTATCTACATTCCATACAAAAATTTCTAAATACTCCAATAAATCTTCTCTAAAAATACCCTGCATAGATTTATGACTTCCTCTTTCTTAGTACGTAATCAACATAATAGAGGTGAATATTGTAGGAATGTTGTAATTAAACCTAAAGTTGTATTTTTAATTCATTGTTTCTTCTCCCATTATAATTTGTACATCTAGATAAGCTACATCATCCAGCTCTTCTAACACCCTTCCCCATCTTTCAGGTTTAATATCTCCTCTAAATTCCATTGAGCGCTCTTCTTCCACAGGCAGAAGGCATAGTTTTGATTCCATTCATCTCTATCCCACATGTCTCACGAAACCTAAATGTATCCTTGCATTAAGACACATATGTTACTTTATTAAGGCTTACCGAGATTCAAACCATTCAAATTCCCACATCAATTAATGATTACGAGATAGTGGGTTCCCTCCCATATGAAATTACACGTGGGAGGGAGTCATGTTTTTAGATATATAAAAGATATGCAAATCCAATGGTATTTACAATCATTAATACATCACTAATTCATTCACAGTTTCTAACCGAGATTAAACATTCACATCATGATTGCCAGATCACATCCCGTCTATTAATAGCAAGGCCAAGTGAGATCCTCTTGGCATACTTCGTAATGATACTTTCTAAAGTGTCATGTCAAAATAAATATAACCAAACCTTCATAGAAAGGAGCTCCAACTAACCTTGCGAAGCTCTGAGAAGGACAACTCCCCAGCATATAAGTTGCTATAAGAGTATATAATAGTTTTTATATAAATATAAATATAAATGTGTATGTGTATATATACACACACCTATAACATATACAAATACATACATGCATACATACATACATACATACATACATATATATATATATATATA
>MU223045.1:692856-705516 GCA_018584345.1 Thuja plicata | reverse complement strand
ACACACACATGCATATAAATATACATATAGGCATATATTATATATACATATATATACACATATAGGCATATATTATATATATACATATATATGCATATATATTTACATATATATATGCATACACACACACACACACATATATATATATGTATATATACACATATATGCATGTATATATGCATATATATACACATATATACATGCATATATACACATATATATGCATATGTACACATATACATGCATATATACAAATAATGTATATAAAAAACAATATACATTATATATACAAACAATATATACTAAAAAACTATTAAAAAATGCAAATAAAAATGTGAAAAACCTGTTGACGATGTTTGATATTTCGGAAGCCCCACAGTTTCAACTCAGCTGAAACAATGATTTTCACTGTTTTGGCGGGTTGTATATAATCTGCCAAAAATGACCTAACCTACTTTCGATTGAAAGTAGGCAAGTACTTTCGATTGAAAGTACTTACCTACTTTCGATCGAAAGTAAAAAGTACTTTCGATTGAAAGTAACTTATGATCAAAAGTACCCATTTTTGGTACTTTCGATCATAAGTTACTCACTTCTGATCGAAAGTATTTGCTTGTTCCGATTGAAAGTATGATTTTTTTTCGTGGGCCACACTTTTTGGGGTGAAATCCTTCCTCCCGAAAAGTGTAACCCACTATTGTGGGATGACCCACTGATTCGGTGAATTTGAAACTCGGTGAAGCGCCTCAGTGTCACCTCAAAACTTGCACTTTTCCTGGAAGTAAAACCATCACTTTTGCTGCTTAATCTATACCATAGATATTTACCTTAAATTTTCCGTGTGTAGATATGGATTTAGCATTAGAAATGCGGGCACCATAAATAGTACATAAGAAATTAAGATTGTTATTCAGGGCTTCAAATTTTTCCTCAGTCATCTCAAAGAATAAGGTAGTGTGACCAACAAAGTGACAATTAAGGAGGTCAGAGTTATCAGGAAGATAGATCCCTTTGATGGTAGGAGATAGGGAATTGTCACGGAGGATCTAGGAAAGGGCATCTGAAGCAATGACAAAAAGGGAAGGGGCGAGGGGGCAACCTTGTCTAATGGATCTGCTAAGGGGGAAAGGGTCAGATAAAGAGCCATTGATATCAACTTGAGCATAGGCATACCTGAGAAGAATGCAAACATAGTTGCAGAAACCAGGAGGAAAACCAAAAGCCTCAAGCATCATAGTAATGAATTTCCATTCAACCCTATCATAAGCTTTTTCGAAGTCCAGAAGGAACATAGCAGAATTTTGCTGAGAGTGCCTAGTCCAATCCATAGCTTCCTAACTAGTAATAAGATTTTTGAGAATATACCTACCTTTAATAAAGCCAGTTTGGGCTGAGCAGATAAATTTGGGAAGAATGGATTCAAGTCTGAGAGAAAGGACTTTAGCCAAAATCTTGTAGGAAACATTCAAAAGGGTTATAGGTCGCCAATTTTTTATAAGGGTCTTGTCTCCCTCTTTGGGAATTAATTTAATAATCCCACTGTTAATGAAGCTACCCAAAGAGCCTTTTTCACGAGCTTCAGAATAGATATCATGTAGTTCATTAACAATCCAACTCAAATTGGCTTTATAAAATTCAATAGGGAGACCATCGGGACCAGGGGCTTTTTCATCCTTGAGGGAATTGATAGCAGTTTCAATTTCACCAGTAGAGACATCCCTAGATAGATAAGCAACATCATGATCATAAATTCTATTGGGGATGAGATATTTACAAAGATTTCTAAGGCGGTTTGCCTCATCCGAATCCTTAGATGTGAATAATTTATGATAAAAATCAGAGAAGGCTTTCTTGATGCTATCTATATCAAAAACTTCTTTATTATCCACAACAATTCTATCTATAGTTTTATTGGAATGCTTGTGTCTAAGCAAGTTAAAGAAATTTTTTGATCCCCGATCCCCATGCTGAAGCCAACGAGCACGAGCTCTAATCTTGGCTCTAGAAATTTTGACCTGTTGGTGCTTTCTAAGAGCATCCCTAGCATTATTAATAGAAATCATAAGATTAACAATCGTAGGGTGATTTTGAATGTTAGCCTCAACATTATAAAGATCAGAGTACAAAACGTTTTCAACAAATCTATAGTCTTTGGCGCGTTTCTGGCCAATAGTTTGTAGTAATTTCTACTAGGAAGAGGTATTATGTTCCCATAGCTCAGCTTTAGACAAGGTGTTGCAACTATTTCTATTTATGATTCTGATAAGGTTAATGGCAGAAAGTATATCATCATCCTTGAGTGGGTTGGTGTTAAGGATAAACTTCCCGTTATCAATGGTTCTTTTAGGAGGTGAGTCATTAAATTTAACACAAACTGAGATGGGGAGATGGTCAGACATGGGAGAAGGAGAGACAATAACAACATTTCCACCATTATCAGAGATAATGGAGAAGAAATTCTTGTTGGCATAAAATCTATCCAGCCTGGAATATATCCTAGATGAGCCGTTTTGAAAATTACACCAAGTAAACCATAAACCAGGGCAAGAATCTTTAGTTCTAGCCAAAGGATCAAATAACTGCTTGAATTGGATAAATCTATTCCACTGGAGTCTTTCCGAGTCCTTCCATGTGAATGGAAGGCCTCCAAACTTGTCCACTTAAGATTCAACCATCTTATAGTCTCCTCCAAAGAGCCAAGGGATATTGGGAAGGGAGGCAAGCCAGTCCCAAAGACATACTCTGTCTTTATAATCGTTAGGAGCATACACAAAGCAAATACCAAAAATAGAGCCATTATGATTGAAGGTGATCCACATCACATGGTTACAGGGGGAGAACCCATTACCATATATAAATTTAGCCCATTTAGGATGGATTAAAATAGCCACCCCACCCTTACCTTTATGGTGATTAGTGTTAAACTTAATAGCATCATTCCATATGAAAGTAAGACTGGCTTCAAGAGAGAAGCCATTGGCTTTAACTTCTTGTAACATAAGCAGATCCAAGGAGTTGAACATTTTAACAAAATTTTTAATAACAAATTTTCTATCAGGGGATTCCAATCCCCAAATATTCCATGACACAATATTCATGATGAAACATTGTTAAGAGAGACTCTAGTATGGTTCATGCTTCCTCCATCAGGTGTCAAGGAGACACTGAGAGGAATACCAGATTTCTTAGCAAAGTTACTTTTATTTTTAGATCCCTGAGGTCGACCTCTTTTTTTGGCCTTAGGGACATCTCCATGATAATCAATGTCATCATCATCAGATGGGGAAGGGAGGGAAGCATCCACTTCCATTGAAGGATTGGCATCAAAACACGCAACCTCAAGGCAGTGTATCTGTGTATTGGGGGGAATATGGGATATAGGCTTACTTTTAGCTGGGATAATTTCCAGAATATCCCCATCATCTAACTCTTTAAAACCTTTCTGAGGGAAGCTACGGATTTGAACATCTTCTTTATTTTCACTAAGAGGAGATAAGTCATCTAAAGATCGAAAAGAGTTGTAATTGTACAGGGTTAGAGAAAGATTTGGTTCACGATTACCCTCACAGAGGGAGGAAGATGCGGCCATGAGTGGAGGATCATGAGAGGAGTTAGCTTGTTTGTTGGGTTTCCTCCTTTTATTTGACTTCTTTGTCATAGCCTGAAATCCATCATTTAGATTCACATTGGCTTCAACAATACGAGTGGAGGGTGGAACCAAAAACACATGATTAGTATTATTAGCAGAGGAATTAGGGTCCACGAAAGGCGAAGGTATTCCCAGATTAGTTTTAGCAGATGAAGGTTCCGCGAGGTTTGACGGTTCACCCTGGCTTTCGCGAGAGTTATTAGATGCTTGTTTCTTCTTAAGAATAGGAAAATCTTTCCTCAAATGACCTTCCTCGCGACATAAAACATAGGCGTTGAGCCCACCAAGCATCTCTATAGGGCAAGTAAAACATTCATCACAAATGCTGACATCCAAAGATGTAGGGATCTCCCTTCCAAGGATCAATGAGATGAGAACACGGGCATCCATATGTGGGACAAGTCTGTATGTTTCATCCATTCTAATGATTTTACCCAGAGGTTCAATCAATTGAGGAAGGAATTTCCACAAAAAAGGAGGAATTTTCTTAATCAGAACCCATCTCGGGGCAGAAAGAGCAAGGATTTCTTCATGTATAGCCTCAGGGGTCCAGGATAGGGCACAAAAGGAAGTATTTCCTATCGTCCAATACTGTATTTTCAAAATAGCTTCCTGAGATTTAGAATTTGCAAAAAAAATAACATATAGCCCGCGCTGAATTTGTCTGCAGAAGGAGATATGATGCCCCAATTTAAGATTCCAGCAATTGTGGAACCAATCATCCAGGAATTTCCTGGGTGTGCATTTATTAACCTCCACAGCGACAAAGAAAACAATAGAGTTACGAAGCCTATTCTTTTCCTTAGTAATTTCCTCAAGCATATCAAAATTAGGAGAAATGGACAAAGAGACTGAGGCAGTGCCAAATCCCTTACCGGTTTCAGAGGCATTTTTTCCACCAACAAGCTCAAATCTAGCACCAGATCGAAGAGTAGGTGCCAGGCGGGTAACAAAGTCAACGAAGGATTTTTTCATTAATGGCGGGTTTGAGGGAATGTCAGATGGATTTAAGCCTTCCGACGGGCCTGGCTCCAAAGGAGTCATTAATGAAGGAGTACAATCACAGAGCAAAGGAGCAGTAAGAATTAAATGCAAGCATACAGGGATATAAGGAAGGACAACACCTGGTAACCACGCGGCGGGAAGAAGGAAAAAACCATAAGTTAGCTGTTAGATCTCCAAAATTGCATCTCGAAAAAAATGCTGAGCTCACCCCGAAAAAACACTGAGCTCCTATTCTTAGTACGCTTGTTTAACAATTTCAAAAATATCTCTCCATAAATATGGTCAATAGATTTGTACATGTAATTGTTTATGTATTTTAAAATTGTATTAAAAAATACTACATTTAATATAAAATATTATAGAATATCCTATATATGCACATATCAAATTGTTATTCCTAATATGTTAATCTATATATTTCCTATGGGCTAACCTTGCACCTCTTACAAAGGAAACTTTATCTTAACGTTCTCCTTCCTCCGTTTTCGTGTCCATTTGTTTGTGTTGCCTCAAAGATTTTGGAACTCGCAGGGTCTTTGAGACCTTGTCCCTTGGGTTTTGTTCGTCCGATTTCCTGCTCTCGACCTCTTTGGCCTACGTTGTAAACTTCGAGTTTTTGGAGGATGTAAGCACACCAATCTCAGCTATCGCGTTATTGGTGGTATACCCTTTAGTAAAAGCACTATTCAAAGCGAGAATTGAGCTCATTATAAATTACCTTGCATTTTAAATCTTTCAAGAGAGCCCTAGAGCAAGTAAGCAACCAGAGCATTTGCCTCCCCGAGTGATTTTAAGATCAGATTCAGTGCCCTAGCTTTCTGTGGTCCCCATGCGAGCTGTGCATGCTCTTCCCTAATTCACCCTTTCCCCATGCCCGCTTTGCATGCTCTCCCCATCTTTCTTCACGGTTTGGTGATCTCAGAAGCAAGTAAGTTCTTCTTGCCTACATCTCATGCTTGTTTTCTTTTGTTTTCTATTTTTTTTTGTTTTCCTTCCATTTTCCCCGCCTTCTAGGGTTTAGGCTAGCTTAAGGTTTAGTTTAGTTTGCTTTCCTGTTATTAGGTTAGAAATAAATCGAATCCTTGTTGGATTTGAAGCTCCAACCTCGTTTATGATCTTGTACCCTAGTTTCTCAGCCCTTGATCATCTTATTTTACAAGTTTCCCTCGCGGGAGTTCTCGAAAACCACATTGTTAGTTCAATCCATATCCTAAATTAGCATTTCAAATCTCACCCTAGCGTTAATGTGCTTTTGTGCTTAAAATAGAACTTCGGACCCAGAAAATCCTCACATACCACCGTGAACAACTTGAACTGAGCGCTAAAAATATGATTTAGTGTTGGAACATTTGTAAACAACTTTTGGACTTCAGGTCCCTAGGAGAAGGTTGGACCTTCTCTAAACTCAGACCATTTCTAGATCATGGATCTCCGAAGGTCTTAAGACCCTTTTTTAACACATAGGAAAAATTTGAGTTTTATCCTCTTCGTGACTTTGGTCCCAAAGGGATCGAGAGACATCAACAACATGAACTCCGGATCTCAATACTCCCTAAAGTCTGTATACCGTCCTAAATTGTAAGTACCTATAATTAGGTGCTCGATTAGGCCCCACTTTAGCATGTATGGGCCCCCGCAATGTTTTTGGGTACTCCGGTTCCGTACGCTTATCTTTTCGGCATCTTCTTCGCAATCCCTATCCTTGAACCAAATTTTGAGGCTTTTTGGAGGAATAGGTTGGTTAGGCCGACCTATTCACCTGAGTTTGCCCTGAAATTTAAATCAGGGTCATGTTTCATTGGATCAAGCTTCTTTCCCTCATTGTAGGCCGAGCAAAGGGGTCCATCATCAAGGAAGCTCATAGCATAAGCATTCATACATCCACATTCATTCAAACATCCATCTACATAAAAGCATTCAAGTCTTCAATACTTCAATTCTTCAAATCATTCTTCTTCTTCACGTCAAGTATTGTGGCAAACAACAACAATCAATATGCAAGGCATGTCTTTCATGATATCCTTTTAGGTTTTTGTGTGGAGTCGAAGCTATTGTATCAACATTCTTGATCACATTCAAATAAGCATTGGCATTGGCAAAGTATAATACACTTCATGATTCAGATCTAGCCTCTGTTGTATGTTACCACACTTTTAATTTATTTCATTTCATTGAAAGGTTGATTCCAACCGAGGGTTGACTGAGGCAAACCCCTCTCTACACACAATAATTTCGGACTAGGTGGTGCTCACACTGGATTGGATTTGGCAAGTTCAAGACTTCACAAATAGTTTGTAATTGAAAACAGTCAGAACCCTAGGTGACCTAGTCCCGGGAACAGGTCGGCCCAAGCAACCTAGCCCCTTAAAACAACATCAAATTGAAGCACAAGTTAGCAACATCTGGTTCATGTTTTTGGCATTTGCATTGGTTTATCAAAATTTTGTCGGTTTGTGTGCACAGAAAGTACATCCTTTCCTCCATTTCACCCTAGCTCTCACATCTCCCTATCAATTTTCCATATTAATGAAGGACCGTGTTACCCATTCAGCGTTTGAACCGTTCTAAGCCTATTAAGTTTTCTCTCCTTCCTAATGTGTAATAGGAAATAGGATCATCCTCTTAATCCACATTTTCTTATTGTAAAGTCTGAAATCCACAACTATTACAATTGGAATACCCACTTCAAGACTTTGGGTTCCAACAAAAACCAAGGACTAGATCTTGCGAACTTCGAAAGTCATAGAGACTTAAGCCCACAATCTATAAGGCGTGAATTGTACAACTTAGGACTTTGGGTACTTGGACCTTATCCTCTAAGCCTTGGAACTTTCATTTTCCTGTTTCCCGAGCTCACACCTAGTCATTTTCAAAGCATTCCTTCAGGACTTCAGAACCTGAAGTCACATTAAGACCTTATCCTTGTGACCTCAAGACTCCCGAACTCCCGCTTCTTGCACTTTACTTGATCATTTGCAAGAGTTTTCATTTGGACTTCAACACTCAAAGAAACATTAGGAACTTATACTGAAAATACTATTCCGCCCGAAAACTTGCTTTTCAGGCCTTAAGCTCAGTACTTTCAATGCATCCCTAGAGGACTTCATGTCCGAAGGGATCAAAGGATAATTTTTTTAAAGGATTATAACTTTCACAAACTTGATCCCCGGGGTCCCAAAATGAGATTTCGGGCCTCGACTGGATCAATGGACTAAGTCTTGTAAACCTCTGTCCACCTGAACTCCCAATCCCCACGCCTCCTGAAATCTTGAAACCCCAATACCCAAAAATTTTAAAATTCCCAAGCTGGTAGAATTTAATGAAAATGTAATTTAAACTACTTATTTGCAGTTGTAATCATATCCTCTGACCCTGCAAGTGTTCAAATGTGTGAAGAGGAAGCGGGAGTACCTTATATAGCCCCAAAAATCAGCCATAGAAAAGGTAAAGCTGCTCCTATAACAACGAAGCGTCTATATCAAGGTGTACCTACCCTCTCTAAGTATGGGAATGAGGTGAAAATGGTGACAGACACTGAATGGGCATATTAATCTAGAAGCAATGAAGATGTGTTCCATCCCAATACACCTAGGAAATACATGAGAATAGCTCGCTCAGGGTTAGCTCATGTTATATTATTCACATAGGCTGTGCAAAGCTTGGAGTGGATAATGGCTATTGCACCACTACAACCAGGCCACAAGACAGTGCATGGATTCTAAGGGGGACCTTGATAGTGGACCTTACCCCTGACATGGTGGCACAAACTTTTGACTTGCAAATCCTTATGAGACAGTGCTTCAAACTCAAGAGAGTGAAGCCCAAGATTTATATGAGAAGAATTTGGATAAGAAAACGAAACAGTTGAATAACAGCCAAGGTGCAAGAAATTAGGTCTGACTTCAAGCCCAAAATTATAGACCTAATTGATATACTTAGCAAGGACTTTGGTAAAGAGGAATCCAGGACTTACTACCCCTAGATGTACTACCACATCTGCACCATATGCGAGGGAGAAGGTCATTTTAATTGGACCTAGTTAGTATTAGACTATATCCATGAGCAGCTATACAAAGTGCAAGAAGCTAAGAAGCTCTTTATGACTTTATGTGTGGTGTTATTGGTCGCAAGGACTAATAAGTTCCCTGGCCTGGAGACAAAAGGGAGAAGGGAAAAAGAACCAGTACTAAATTGAAAGTATCACCCCGTTGCCTCTGAAGGAAGCTGAACACCACTTTAAAAGGGTTAATGATACATTTATCTATGCAGTCATTAATCAATTAACAGGAGATACGGGCTACCAATTATCTGCAGAGCAAATGAAACGCATTGCCATATAGGGATACTGGTTCATACAAAACCCCAGATCCCCATACATCAGACTGAGTGGCTTCCACCAAGCACTATTCTCGCTCCAAAGCTGTTGTAGTGATACCAGGCAGATATCAAAATTAGTTGCTCCATGAATGCTCAAATGTGCAAGTATCGAGAATAGGAGTCTACGAGCTTCAATCTATTAACTTGGAAATGCATACTGCTAGAAACAACTATGATCCTATACTTTTTGCAGTAATAGCATTGTACTTTAGACTTATGGTTATTATACCTCTGGTTTACTTGTTTGAGGGTTCTGTTGTTAAACCCCCTTAAATTAGAAGGGCTCTTTCGAAATTTCTCCTCGGATTCTGCATCAATTCTAATATCTCTTTGGTTAATAGTTCTACCTCCTCTTTCCATTGTTACTAGACCTTCCTCTACATCCATCTCTCATAACTTGCAGCTGAGTTTTGAAGGCATTCTCCAGTGGATCATTATCATAACTTGTCATTTTAGATTCATGCACAATTAAGAACCAATCAATTCATCAATTTGCATTTGATTAATGTCTTTAAACTCTTCTACGGGCACAACTGCAACATCAAATTTCTTTGGCAAACTTCTAAGAACTTTCTCAATTACTTTTTTATCTGGGAGGTCATCTCCACGTTGTCTCAACTGATTGACAATGTTCATGAACTGAGTCATAAAACTATCCACAGTCTCACTGTCTTTCATTTTCAAGTTCCAAAAATCTCTATTCAAGCAATGCAACTTGACATCCTTCACCTTGAAGACTACACTTGACACCTTCAGAAATATGGTTTCATGTAAGCCTTGCTGAATACGGCAAAGAGCGCTTTGTTATCATTCTTTCAGTTATCCTTCAACAGATTTTTCTCAGCATTCATCATATCCATTTCTGCTGCTTGGCTAGCAGGCTCTGGATATCCATCAGTGACAAATTCTCAAAGATCTTGAACACGTAGCAAAGTTCACATTCTGATATATCATGAATTATAATTTTCGTGCTCTAAATAGGAACTTGTGACTGATCCAAACTACTGTTTGATGCCATCTTAGTTCAAATTTCTTATAGTTGTAATCTTCAGATGGAAGTGGAGGCCATTTTGTAGCTCTTTAGGCAACAATCTTGAAACACCTTCATTATCAATGCGACTTTCCCTGAATCTCTTTGCTATGATAGCAATTATTGAAAGAAACAGAACATAGTGATGATTGCAGGGGAATTGCATATGAAGGTTGCAGGGGAATTACAACATAACAAATTGTTGAAATAAAACAAAACAGAGCGACAACAGTCATATGCTGCAACATACAAAACAAAACTTCCAGTGACAAATTATATGAAATACAAATATGGATCTCTAAAGAGTTCTCTTGAGGTCTATGATTGTATTCCAATACATAAAAGAGCATAAAGATATAGGCAACAACACAATGGTAGTCGGTGAACAGAGATGATTTAGAAACTTGCAGTACATGGCAAGTTAAGATGAGTAAAAATCAATTTTCTGAAAGGCAGACTTCACTTGTGGTGAAGAGATGGGTCTTCAACAAGCCATGGGAGAAATTAATATTTATTCCAACAATTTATTATTTATGAGTTTCTGCTTTGATCCATTGTCTTCAGCCATTCTATAAGTTTGCCATTCTTCTTTTTATGCTGCGTATGACCATTAAGTCATTGATAGCTACTAGCAGTTAGATGATGCATACACACATCCATCCATCAAGCATTGAATGTAGGGAACAAATACAGACCCGAGCTTCCCAATTAAACAGTTGACTGAAATGTTGCGTTGAAAATTACCGCCTCTACATGACCTATTAATGCACCCATCATATAGCGGCCAAGTTGGCACAACAAGAGAGAATGCTGATGTAGGTGTTAGAATTTGGCTTTACATATGTCAATTGTATATTTGAAAGACTACATATGAGCACTGATGCTCATTCTCACTAAAATATCAAATCTCTTCAAAAAAGGATTACTGAGACATAAAATTTACTTGTCTGAACCAACTCTGAAAGACAGGATATTGCACTTTTATTTAATATTTCTTCCTCATTATTATTATAAACTTGAAGTTGAAAAAACAATCTACATAATAATATCCTATTATTACCCAAAATAACAAAATAATATATTTAAATATTGGAATAAACAGCCAACTAAATTGATTTTAGAAAATAGTAGGTAGAGAACATTCTAAACCAATGCAAACTAATAAGCTCTGGTAAATTGTCATGTATTAAAGACATAAGATTTCCACAGTCCATAATAATGTGGTTTGAGCCGGAAGCTCAAATCACATTGTCATGCTTTGTTAAAATTTGACTGGAAGATAAAACACAGGAAACCCATTTTGTCTTTGTGGACAAAAAGTAGCTTTGTAAGAGATAATTCTCATCTCTTCACAACCAAAACAATTGCTCTGTGTATTAAGCTGTTCTTTTCTGTAATAATTGCAAGAGTTGGTCTTTGGGCATCATCCCTCCATTCAAAACCTCCTTAACATATTGGTTTCTCAAATTCTTATAATGTTTGTACAAATCACTATCCTCTCCTAATCCTGTCAGAATGTGCCCTTCTTTTACACTTCCATATGTCATATGAAGTGGACGATTAAACACAAATAAATAGCGTATGACGACGTCATTTTCATGTTCTGGGCCAACCACATAGAATGGTGGACTTGAGTGTTTTTCGCCTGACATGATTTCACAAAGAGCCATCACAGAGTACTCTTTGGTTATCGTCCCCATTGTCAAAGGTAAAGCTGTGGAATAGTAAATTGAGCAGCTCATTGCAGGGGAGAAGTAGATGCCATCCCCATACGCATTTCCAGCACTCATGTACTCTGTCTTGCTCAAGCATCTTAATCCATTCCTGTAAAAAAAATAATCCAGTCTTTAGAGAAAAGACAAGATTTCAGTGACAATAAAGCAGAAGATGATTCAACAATCCTAATCTTTATATACCTTATGATAGAGTACCAGTTCGCCAGAGGACTTCCATGGAAGGCAAAAACAGATCCTTCAGTTTTCCTCCGCTGCTTATAGACTCTCCTTATCAGAGTCATACAACACTGCAAACTGGTATAAACAATTATCAAAATTTAATTTGCAACTCTGCTGGAGTGGATGAAGTGACAATCTATTTGTAAAGAGAATATATGTAAGGATCTTGTATGGAAGCCTTAGTTTTTCTCCATAATCTTCTTCCGATAAATTAGCAGAATTGCTCTTATTTTTCAGCCAGGACATCCCCAGCTTTAAAACTAGCTCCATTTCATGTGAACACTGTTGCATTTCTGAAAGAGGGGGAAATGAATTTATTAACTCTCCTAGAAGCTCAATATTTTTATTGGATAGATGTTTCCTTTGTATATGAGGATTTTCACATCTCTCTGAATGCGTGCCATGCTTGTAAGTGCTAAAAAACCCAGAACGTCTTCGAAGTTCCTCTTGTTTCAAAAGAAACGCTGGATATGGTTCAAAAACATCACGATTGCTGCCACATTTTGTTGCAGCAAATGCAAGTGTAAGTTCTAAATCCATTAATTCTGTCTTTTGAAGTTCCTGCAGCACCGATGCTCCTAAACCCAGGTCTTCAAAACTGTACAAGCTGAAAAAAAGAAAAGTTTGAGAAGGTAACCCACGAA
>MU223045.1:678673-692139 GCA_018584345.1 Thuja plicata | reverse complement strand
GTCGTTCAAGCTTGTCATTGAGGAGATCAAGGGTTTCCATGAGGGTCTCATCATAATCTGGTTCTAAAGACACAGCACATGCATAACCATCATTCGGGATGGTGAGCTGGATGATGTACCCGCCGATGTTAACATTCATACATTCATTATCATTCACTTCAATTATCACACCCAGACTGTTTGCACGCTCTCTGTTTTCAGTCATCTAAGACTTGATATTTTTATCCATCTTCTCTTGCCAACTAATCCAGAGACGGGATCTCCACTTCTTATACTACTCAATTTCTTCAAGAAGAAAAAAGCAGACTGCCTATTATTTTTTCACTACAATAAGTACAATTGAATCACTTAGAATAGAACTGTTCTTCGACAAGTACAATTGAAATTCTAGCCTATATATAGCCTGCCAATGGACGTGCCTTTTAGGATTGATCCGCACTCAAAGTGTTAACTCTTAGTGGCCGACAGCTTCACTTTCCCGTTTTCATTTTGAAATTTACCCTTATTAACGCCCCTTCTGTTCCATTGACACATCTTTAAAAGAAAAATCTTTCCAAATATTTTAAAAAAACTGACATGCTTTTTGCTCTTTTGTGATTTATTTTTATTTTTATTTTTTCTTGATTTTATTAATTAATAATTAATATTATTTTAATTGATTTTTAAATTTGTAAATTTATAAATTTTAGTTTGTTGAAATAAATCTATTAATAATTTATATTAGTAAGATCTTTTTGACATAAAATTAAGTAATTAATAATTATTAAAATAATTTTTTAAATTATGAATAATAATAAATTAATAAAATATTATTAATTAAAATCAATTTTAAATTATAATGTGATATCTATCACTTTTAATAAATTTGAAATAATTTTTTTGAATTGATAATTTTAATCTAATTATAAGAGTAAAAATAATAGATTGCAGTAATGATGTTTTTCTTTTAGTTTTAAGTTTTGCTGTATTTAATGCACAAAATTGTATTATATGAAAATTATTTTGTTTATTTTGAAAAAAGTTCAATCCATCATATATTTCATTTACAGTTAATTAGTTTTAATTTATAAAAGATATATATAGATATATATACTAATAGTTAAGAAGTTTAGAATTTTAATAAATGTAAAATATTCCAGTGCTAGTATAGTAAATTTGACAATTTTATGATTGGTAGTTTATACGAATATATTTATTTCAACTAGTTAATACTTAATTTTGAAAACCTTTTGTATCAAAATAATAATGATATCAACGTGTGGAGGCTAGGGGAAACCCTAGCCTTACTACCCATTCTGCATAGCTCATCATTGGAGTTGTATGCGGGGTTTTTGGTTGCAAGTTGTGTAAGGAGAAGTTGGCGCTGGTGGGAGTGTGTTGTGGGGTGTCGTGGGTCTTAGGGCATGGGCCCTTTTCTCCATCGCTTGCCTTTTGTCTTTGCTTTTTACTGTGGTGTTGCGGGTTCTTTATTTTGTTTTCTTGCCCATGTAAGGACTCTTGATCTAGGTGCTTATTGAGATTTTTTTTTCTTCTCTCTTTTGGGTTCATGTTTGTTCTAGGGTTAGGTATTTTGCACTTCATTGTTTGGGCGAGGGTTGCATCTCTCAATGTTTATTTTCATGGCAGAGCAAGGAGTTTCTTCGAACTTGATAGGTTTGGGGGCTATGGTTGTTTCAAAACCCTCTTTTTCTATGCATGCTAATGTATCAGTGTAACATAATTAAACTTTGTTTGGAGAAGAGTCTGTTGCTGTCAATGATTTCTCCATAATTAAGAAAGTGAGCAGATGTTTGGCTAGGAGCCATGATTGTCCTATTTTAGTGATCTAGCCAGAGACGGTCTCGAAGGATATCTCATATTGGTGTAATCACACTCTAATATGCAAATTCATTAGGGCTCTTCATCAAGCCTTGCCATGTGCGGTTTAACTCAGCAGAGGAGCTTCCCTCAAGAGTCTTAGTTCAAGTTCATCTCCCTAGGCTTCTGCTCAAGTTCTGGAAAAGTGACATCATTCAGTTACTCTCTTGCTTGGCAAATTGGTGGGCTCTACTACACAAACACGGGACATAAAGGTAATCTCATATGCTCGAATTTGTGTTGAAATTGATTTTAAAAATTCCTTTGCCAAATTCTATAGAAATTTGTTTGGGGTCCTCTTTTTGGATCCAATAGCTAGACTATGAGACATTACTATTTAGATGTTGAATTTTCCATGAGTATGGGCATTTGCAAAGGAGATGCCCTAAGTTCTTTTCTACTACTCTTGATTTGAATGCTCCCCCTAGTCCCGTTCTTAAGAGGGATAAAGGGAAAACTCCTATGTTTGAAGGGGCTATGGACAAGGAAGGTTTTATTCTCGTGAAGCTTTGCAAGAAGGGAAGAGGCCAGAGGAGAACTTTGAAGGATAGAAAAAATAATGAAACCTTTAATCGATTGAGGCTGTTAATGATTTGCTTCAAGTTGAAGGTATTTCAACTGAACTATCCTTTCGTGTTGTGTCATTGGGGGTGACATTGTCAGAGGATAGACAAAATGATAATATGAATTTATCTATGCAGGTTGAGTAGAATGGGGAGATGGATACAAATTTACCCTCTCAGATTCCAGATTTGCCTAAACTAGGTGGAACTCATACGCAAAAGGATGTTAGTGTTGTGGTATAACTAGTACCCTTCCTAGTAAAAGAGAGTTTGGATCATGGTAAAAGTAGTGGTGTTGTGCAAGTCTTCAGCTTGCATCAAAAGCCCCTCAAGAAGTCCTTTGGAGAAATCTTCAAAGGCAGGACATAAGACGAACTAGGTGAAGGTGAAGTTAGTTGGTGATATGTTGGTTAAATCTGTATCAGTGAAGACCAATGATTCCCATTCCTCCCAGCCTCATAAATGATTGTCAACTCTTGGAATGTGAGGGGTATGAATAACATCCCTAGACAAAAAGCTATTCAGGAGTTGATTGAATCCTAGTCTCCTGATATTATTTTTATTTAGGAAACTAAGTTGATAGTGGATGTTTTGCTAAACAAAGCTCCGAGACTTGGCCTAATGGTCATTGGTATTGTGTGGGAGCTCATGGCAATTCTAGAGGTGTTACTTGTTATGGAACCTAAAGAAGATTATTCCTTTGTGGTGGATTTCTAGCTGCTCTTCCATTTCTTTGGTCGCTTCTAGTTTTGGATGGGGGGAAATGTGTCTCTTCTCCAATGTTTATGCCCCATGGATGTCTTGGGAAAATAACAACTTTGTTCTCATATCAGGTTTGTTTGATCCCTGATGCCCCTTCTTCCATTGGTTGTGGTTGAAGATTTTGATGAGGTTTCTAGTGTGGAGGAAGAAAGGGGATGTTTAGTTAGATTGAACCCTTTTGCAAATGTACTTAGGGATAATATTGATCTCCTGAACTTAATTAATGTAAAACCAAATAATGACATCTTCACCTGGAATAGTAGGAGAAGTGGGGAAGATGCTATTTCATAGAGGCTTGATAGATTTATTGTCTCATGCTATTGGTTGGCTGATAGGTGGACTACTAGCTCTAATTAGATTGGAGAGGCTCTGATCACCGACTGATCAAATTCTTAGTTGATTCATTCAGGGTTTCTAAAAACCCATCTTTCAAATTTCAACTCATGTGGTTGCAGGATCTTGTCTCCAAGATCTTATGATTGATTGGTGGCATGAAGAGAAGCCAACTTATGATAGAGCCATGCATTCCTTTGTTAAGAGACTTCAATATGTGAAGTACATGCTCAAGAGGTGGAATACACAATGTTTTAATAACTTGCATTCTCATACATTAGTAGTGTAGTCGTGTCTGGATAATATCACTTGTTTGATTCAAGATCAAGGTTTGACCTTGTATCTAAGTAGAGATGAGTCTCTAGCTCTTAAGGAATTGAATGAATGGGTGTTGCGTGAGGAGATTTTTTGGAAGCAAAAGTCTCAGGTTGATTGGCTTCATGAAGGCGATAAGAACACTGCTTTCTTTCATAATTCAGTTAAGGTTCATAGGCATCACAATTTTATTATCTCTCTTGTCTCCTCGAAGGGTGCTCAACTTTCTTCTTGAGGTGAGATTTCTAGAGAGGCTTCTCAATACTTCTTAGCTTTGTTTAATAAGGATTCTCCCCCAACCTTTTTGAGGAGGGAGCCACCATCTTGGATTGCATTCCCCCATTGGTCTTTGATGAGATGAATGTGTCTATCATCCGACCTATCTTATTGTGGGAGTTAGAGGAGATTGTGTTTCAAATGAAAAAAAGGTAAAGCCCTAGGCCATGCAAATTTTCCTATTTAATTCTTTCACAAATTTTGGGAAATCATCAAATTTTATCTTTTAAAGGTGGTTCAAGAGTCTCATAGAATTAAACAGATGCTAAAGGTTATGAGCTCAACCTCTCTAGCTCTTATTCCTCAAAAAGACAGTGCAAATAGTTTGGATCAATTTAGCTCCATTGTATTATGTAATGTGGTCTATCAAATTATCACTAAGTTGATTGTAGAAAGACTCAAGCCTTATTGCAAAACTCTGATATCTAATGAACATGGTGGTTTCATTGGTGGTAGGTAGATTCTAGATAGGATTGTGATTGCAACAAGAGCCATTCACTCTAGGGAGACCTCTAAGGACAAGGCTATGTTCATCAAATTTGACATGACAAAAACTTACGACATAGATAATTGGTCATTGTTGAGGAGAATTCTTTTAGCTTTTGGTTTTGGGGTTGAGTGGGTTAATTGGATCCTGAGTTGTGTTACCTCTACCTCCTTTTCGGTTCTTATCAATGTGGAACTGTAGGAGTTGTTCATGACTTCTCGTGGTCTTCGGCAAGGAGAATCACTTTCTCCCTATCTGTTTAGTATCATGACTGGGAAGATTTACTAAATCTTGTGTTAGACAAGGACCGATTCATGGTTGGAGTTGGAGAAATTCTTTGCCTCTGTATTCTCATCTTCAATTTGTGGATGACACTACCTTGATGGGCATGACCAAAATCAACGAAATAGTGAATTTTAGAAGAGCTTTGGATGTTTCCTTGAATGCTCCGAGTTAAAATAAATTAATGAGGATAAACCTTTCATCTTCTTTTTCAATACCCCTTCTTCTATTCATAGTAGAATTTTATAGTTACTCAGATTTCCAATTGGCTCTCTTCCTCTAATTTATCTCTGGATTCCTCTAGCTGTGGGATCTCAACACTGAATTTTGGCAAGGGATTTTGGATAAGTTTTATAAGAAGGCTAGCCAATGGACATATAGACGACTTTCATATTTTGGGAGAGTGATTCTCTTGAAGTCAGTGGTACAAGCTTTACCCATTTACAAATACTTTGTGCAAGTTGCTCCTAGATTTGTTAAGGAATTTGATGCTCTTTCCTGCCAATTTTTATGGACTAGTAATTTCCTCTCTTCAAAGAGGAGGTTTCTTAAGTGGGAATTAGTTTGTAGGCCAAAGAAAGAGGGAGGTCTTGATCTTTGACTTTCTAGTTTGATTGATAAGGCTTTAGCAGCCAAGTTGTACTAGCAGTGGTGCACCTGTTAGGGTTAGTATTGGGCTAAATTTATGATTCACAAGTATCTCCTAGGTGTGAGTAGCCATGATGTGCCTAGACACAACTTTGTTGGAAGGGGATCTATGATTTGAGACACCTTAAATAAGGAGCAAAGCTTATCAAGGAGGGCCTTTTTTGGATTATTAATAAGGGCTTTGATGCTCTCTTTAGGCTTGATTCTTGCGTTGGGCACCCCCCTATTCTTTCCAAATTCCCCCATCTTCAATCCCTTCGCTACATTTTGTCTCAAGATTATTGGAATAAGGTGGATGATTTAAAATTTTTAAACATCAAGGTCAAATGGAAATGACTTGTTAGAAGGATCCCAAGGATTGGCCTTTAGGTGGCTCAATAGAGGATTGTTTGGAACTTGATAAGATCTCGTGGGATGATTATGTAGCTCCGTTAAGGGGAGAAATATTCTTGCCTGTGACCCTGACCCAAAAGGAAAATTCTTTACTGAGATGGGTTAGGTTGAGTTGGATAGATAATTGCATGGGCAAATGGATGTGCCCTTGTGGAAGCAGGCTTGGAATAATTTCTCTTGGCCCAAGAGTAATTTTTTCTTATGGCTGGTAGCACAATGGAAATGTCTCATTTGGGAGAATTTGTGCAAGAGGGGCTTTCAAGGACCCTCTGTTTGTGTTCTCTGCTAAAATAGTGAAGACTGCACTTCACATTTGTTTTTTTAGTGCTTGTACTCTTAAGTGATCTAGCATTGGTGGTGGGAGGCATGCCAACATGTGGTCATGCTGCCTCTTTGGCTGAATTTTGGGAAAGCGTGGGTAGACCTCCAACTAAGACTTTGTTTCTCTAGGTTCTCTAGGTTATTGGCCCTACTCTCATTATTTGGAATCTTTGGTTGGAAAGAAACTACAGGATCTTCTAGGACTCCAAATTCGTGGGAAGTTAGTTATGGTGAAAAATTGTTAGTAGGCTTCAGGAGACTATTTCTACAAAGTGTAATCTTTCTAAGACAAGTGATTGTGGTGAATCTACTGTTAGTAGGAATATAAATTTTGGAGTTAGTAGCTTGAGCTTTATTGCTGGCAAAAGATCTTGACAAACCAAAAAAATAGATTTATAGATAAGGGAGAAGGCTCCCTCCTCTTGTTGGAATCTTGAAGATTAACACAGATGGACCATCCCAAGGGAATCCAGGGCATATGATAATTGGTAGCATTGGTAGAGGTAGTGATGGCGGTGCAATTTTTTCTTCTCTATCTATAAAGGGCAACATTCTAACAATTTGATGGAGGCTCTTGCTATCATGTTTGAAGTTGTGAGAGGATGTTCCCTCAGTTGGAAGAAGATTATTTGTGAGTCAGATTCTCAGATTGTGGTTGATATGTTGAAGGAGAATAGTTTGGATGACGTTAGTTGGTAGCTAGCCATAGTGGCTAAGAAAATCTTGAACCTTTGTAACTCCTTGGATTATGTTTCTTTCTGTCAAATTCCTAGAGAGTGGAACTGAGTGGTTGATTATTTGGAAAAATGGGCTTCAGAGAACTTAGAGGGATGGGATGTTGGGGATTGAGAGGGGTTACCTCCAAATTACTTTGTGACTTTGAAGAGGTTAATTTTGGAGGATAAGAATATGTAATGGTATTTTTGGGTTGTTCCTTGTGGGACTTCTTGCTAGCTAGTTGTTTTCGTGGTTGGGCTTGAAGCCTTTGAATTTATACTTCCAAATTTCTCTTGAATAAATTTTAACCCCCTTTTCTGAAATAAATACTTAATTTTAAAATAGAAAATAAAGAAATAGATATATAAAATATTAATAAGAAAAATTACAATTTTAATAGATATAGAGTATTTTAACATTAAAATAGTAAATTTAATAATTTTATGATTGATAGTTTACCCCTGCCCCCGCCCCCCCACACACACATGAACTAACATTTAAACATTAGTCAATATTATGTAAAAATTAATTTTTAAATATTGAACATGATAGATATCACATCCCAAATATAAATTAAGATTTTATCACTATATGTTATTATTTAAAATTAATTTTAATTAATAATTTATTATTAATTATCAATTATTTATAATTAACATTTTTATTTTAAATAATTAGTGATTATTAATTAATGTAAAATCCTCTAAAAAGATTCTTACTAGTATGAATTATTAATAAATTTCTTTAAAAATAAAAAATAAAATTTATTTTTAATAATATTGAATATTACTTTCTTATAATTATGCCGAGAGATGTTCGTACAATCACATGGTAGAATATTCTGTAAATAAAAAATTAAATTGAAAAAAATTGACATCTAAAAGATAGTTAAATGTATGAAATGGTAGATGAAGAGTTATTTAGATTTAGTGTTCTCTTGGATGTAGCTTGTGATAAATTTACATTAGCCACTCTTGGGACAAAGAAGAATTTGTTGAGAGGATGTATATGTATAAATTGGGAGTTGGTGCAATATTTAGGTATGCATTTGGAGCTTGGAGGCTAAAATCATGGCTGAAACCCTAGAAATCATTTTATTTTCAAGAGAGTTGCAAGTGATGAAGGAAAAGCAACACACTTTGGATTTGTTGGCACTGAGAACAAAGATGGATATTCTTGGCATTGTTTTGATGAATTATTGCTATTTTAAATCAGAATTATTATTATTTCTGTTGTTATATTGGTGTATGTTAACATTTATAGGTAGAATAGCCATTGGAGCCAAAGGCTTACAAGTTAGGAAAGGAGACGATAGTTAAATTTTTTTTTTTCTCTTTATTTTACCTTAATATTTGATGCAACATTAAAGGGTATGAGAGACCCACACCTCCTTGACTAAAGCCTCAAGAGATTATACTCACGGCAACACCCCATTTGTCATCATTTTCTTCAACAGGTCAAGAATTTGGATGATTTCTCTTGTTGGGTGGAGCTAAAAGAAAATGCATAAATCTTTGTTTACCCTACTTAGTTTTTGAAGATGTATGAATACAATAATACTTTTCCAGTAATAACGTGTTACTTAGCTTTTATGCATAAAAGCCCACGCAACCGTAGTTTGCATGTTGCACTGTTTATTTATCATCTTAATGCATAATAAAAACCAAGCATAGATGCAAAGTAGTGCACTATTTCAGTTTTTAATATTAATTTTCAGATATACGAATGGTTTTTTCAAAAATTTATGGTAATATTTCTTTCAACTCTATCTCTTTTGAACAAATCTTCAAAACAATGGTAGCCTTGTTTTCTTTTCCTTTCAAATGTACACAACAATGATGGAGATAACAATTATAAAACAATTATATATGCAGATGGTTTGAGAAATGTAAGAAATTTCAGAGAGAATGCAACATTTTTAATGCTTGTTAGTTTGCAAATTTGTCCTTCTATAATAATTCCTAAAAATGACTCCCTATCCTGAGATTACAGACTAACTAGAAACTAACAATTGGTGAAGCTACCATTGAAATGACAACTTTCCTCTGAATTTCAGAGGTATAACTCCCTCTTATAATGTAATTGCGTTTACTGGGGTATGCTTTTAACCAAAAAGAAAAAAAAGGCCCACTGACACCTGAGTGCACTTATGAATAGAGGAAAATGAGAAAATGACACAAAGTCCACCTTCTCATCATAACATAAACAAAGAGAGGTTTCAACATTTCAATTCCAGATAAAAAGATATTCTAGAACTCAAAGTTTCCAAAATAAGCACATGCATAACCATAAATGAGATAGCATCGTAAGAACCATTTAAAATAACTCAAAGTCTATTTTACAGTTAAACAATATATAAGAAAACACACAGTTTTGAAATGTATGTCTTCGTATTACTTAGACGCCAAAATAGAATGACACAAAGTTCAATATGCCTCTATACAAAATGGTTACATTCCAAAATTTTGGAAACAAAATGGAAAGACAATTCCAAAGCTAAACATTTTGTCGCCATTATACTAAAAATGATTAAGTTCCTTGCATTTCAAAAAAAAGTTAACCTACTTTGGGCACAAGATTCTTGGCTTCATCAAGTTACATTTCCATGAAGAGATTATGAAGCTCAACGCGTCTCTCTACTTCTTCCAATAGAAAGGTCACCCTTTAATATTCAACGTAACTAGTTTTCTCCTTCAATGCCACTGAGAATAGCTGAGAAATAATGTCTTCTTGTTCTGTCTGGGGCCAATTCAGGTCAGGTTGAACAATATGCGTAGGCTCATCGTATTGAAGTTCACCATTCACAGGGAGAACCATCCCAAGAAAATCCATTTTAGTTGTTGTTATGGGGAAGACTGAATTCGAAAACATCACCAGCTTTCCTTTGTAAATAGAGCTTTAAAGCTCATTTAATCCTAGTGGCAGCTAATAATAATTCTTCATTTCCAAAATCATGTTATTACCTCAGCTATTTACTTCGTCACACTTGTCATTTAAGAGTTCTACTCTTCCCAAGATTTGAAAAGATTGCACTTTGAAAGATGTGCGACTTGATATAGTCGGGAAGTCGGCGTGTAGCATGAACTTGCATTTTGAATCAAAGGCCTATCAAACTAACTATTAAGGATTGACAAGAAGGGGCAATCACTATATAGTCAGGGAAGTCGACGAATTCTCCAACATTCTAAACTTTTTAAAAAGTTATGGAAGTTCATGTATCCACTCGACTCCCCGATAGCCAACAATTTAGTGTAGTCGGTGAGGTCAGGAACTTTGTTAACTTTTGTACCATTAATTTGGTAAGATTTTTGACTGGTTCTAAAAATGCTATAAGATGTCGACAATGAAGGGTAAGGGAAAGCCGAAAAAGTTATGAATGAGGATTGTTAGTTTCACACTTAAATTTTTAAAATCCGGGGTAACAATTGGCTTTGATTGGGGATTGATTTTCCTTGGGAAAAGTAGAGAACTCCAGAATCTTTTTCAAGGACCAATGCCTTATCCACTGGGTTATAGGGTCAAAAGGATGATGAGAAAATAGGGCGTTGTTTGTAGAGGGGTGGAGGGGACTTGAGCACAAACTACAAACTAATGAGCCAAATTTGGGAAGCCAAAACTACCTAAACCTAAAACACACCAAAACTTATTTACAAACATGTACAGGGAAAGAAGCCCCTTACCTCAAAGATGTTAGAGTAAAAATGATATTTAACTTAATTAATTTAATCTTATTGATTAATTAATTAAGTCACCTTTTTTTCACTTAAGCTAGATTTAGGAAGCTTTAATTGCATTTAATATTATTTTATTTTATTTTATGCAGCCTTTAGAGTTTGCTTTAAGATTTTTGATCTCCTTTAGTAAGGATTGATCTCATTGTAATAACTCATTCTGATTAATTTAGTCTCATTTATTCCTTCAAATCTAATTATTTTATGTACTTGTTGTTTGAGGATTTTCTCTTATACGTGGAAGGTTATTTGCATGCAGGTGATTATTGGGCTTGTGGGAATTCACCATTCTTGAATTCTAACATGGTATCAGAGCTTACCCCGTGGCTTCTTGCTTGTCAATTTTGAGTTTTTTCTTACAATGAGGTATTTGTACTTCTTGGGGCAATTTGGATCTCACATTAGATCTAGAAGGTTCGAGATAGTCAGGATCGCCTTTTGTTTTGCTGAAATCGAACATACGGGGTCAATATTATAAGGGTTTGAATTTCTAGGGTTTTTCTCTATTCCAGAGGATACCCAAAATTTAGATTGCTTTGGGCCCAAATGGACCTCGCCATCAACTTCAAAAGGCTGATTCGACAAATTTTGATATAAGATTAAATTTATTCAAGTCAGTGGAGCATCTGGGGCAAAAAGCTGCCCTCTAGGCTGTACAAGTACAGAGACAATTTTTGAGAAAAAAAGAAAAAAAATAGCTCTTCATTTTTTAGGAGGGTCAAAATGTATTAAATTTTTTTACAAAGTTAAAAAAAAACTTTATCACATAACCCAATTTCAAAAGTGTTTTTTAAAAGAAATTCAAGCGCAACTTACAAGGAGGGTACATTGATGTAGGTACAAGCCTGCACATGTAAGAACAAGTATGTCAACATGCTGACCATTTTTTAGTCAAAATTTGATGGTCGTCAACCCATTAATTAGTTTGACCTTATTTGTCATAAAAAGGAGTTGGTGGTTTTTTGGCCGTAACTTGAGCAAACATAGGAATTATTGGGCAAAAAATATATCACTAGAAAGGTGATTTTGAGATGGAGCTATTTTTGTAGGTGGTGTTTTATGATTTTTCCGTTTTACAGGGTTTTATTCCAATCAAAGTTAGAGGTTTTTTTTTGCCTTCCCAAGGGCATAACTTGTGCACTCGGACTCCATTTTTTGAAAACAAATAGGCGTTGGAAATGTGTTTAAGTGTTCTTTACAGATTTGTAGTCAATTTCATCATAATTTTAACCACGTACATAGAGATCAAATTTTAGTTCTTTTATTTTTTTTTGTACTTTATAGCTTTCATATTTGTGTTAGGGTTTGGGTTCTTGTATTGTGGGGGGTATTTTTCCTCTATTTCACATGGAGTATTCTTCCTCTATTAAGAAGCTTACTTCACACAATTATCACACCTGGTAGGCACATATGACCCACCTTCTCATGTCAAGAGGGTTATGGTCATGTTTAGATGAGGTTCAACCTTAGTTGACTATCCCATTTGAGGTCATGCAACACATGAACATAATGGATGAGGCCATGGGGATGCTTTCCCTAAACATTTCAGATAGTCTTTTGTTTCATCTTGAGAATTTCACTACACCTTTGGACATGTGGACCAAGTTTCATGATCTTTTTCATACTATTAATTAGTTTCGAGCGCTTTAGATTGAGGCAAAGTTGACCTCTTTTGCAACTGATTCTTTTTCATTTATTGAGGATTTCTCGATGAAATTCAAATCAATGTATATACTTGATTCTCTCTAAGCTTTGAGGTTCATTTCAGAATTTTTCTTCTACCTTCTACTCCGCCATGGATGCCTTGGGTCTATGATTTGTCATGCCCACCTTTGAGGTATTTTGTAATCGGTTGACATATGATCAGTCCAAGCTCACACAGTTGGATGCTCTTCTTGGATCAAAGAACCAATCATTGGTAGCTTAGACATCTCTAGGGAAGCAAGAGCAAAAAAAAAAAGTCACAGACCATAGAGCTTAGCAAGGATTCTAGTTCTCAGCACCCCTTTGGCCCACCTTCTCCTAACGGGAAAAAATCAAAGACAGAAAGACCTAAGTGTGCTTATTGTAAAAATCCAAATCACGATGAGTCTCATTTCTATGAGAAGAAGATAGATAGATATACAAAACAAGTTTAAGATATGACAAATTTTCTTATGAAGAGAAACATTGATATTCCTTTTTCTTCTACTTCTTAGAGGTCTTTTTTCTCCATCATCATTTTAGACAGATGATTAGGACAAAGGAAAGGGTCATGCATTATGTGCAACCACTAGTTCACACTCTTATAGATGGCTAATGGATTCATGTGCTTCACACTATATGAGATCTTCTCAGGTTTTATTCTCATCTTTTGAGGCATCTCCCACCCCACACATTTTGATGAGGAACAACACTATTATGATTGTATGTGGGAAAGGTTCTATTTGTAACACCCCAAAATTGGCACCTAACAATCAATCAATTTTGGTGCATTTTCTTATCTTCAAAGTCCTATTGTATTAGGCAAATTCTTCTCCTAATTGACTTTAATTGACTGAGTTTAAAATGCAGAAAACCCAAATTTGCATAAATCTGACATTACACTTAATTCCTAATTTCTCAAATGATTATTAGCTAAAATCCCTATGATTAATTGATTTAATCTTAAAGTCCTAAGTGATTTTAATTAAATCAATCCCACCCCCTTTGGCTAATATACATAAAAGGAATTGAAAGGTTATTTAATTATTGAATGAATTATCCTCAAAAAGGGAATTCCATAATTCCATGTGAAAGGAC
>MU223045.1:593807-610189 GCA_018584345.1 Thuja plicata | reverse complement strand
TTTAAAGAAAAATCAAGGGGAATCCTTTGTTACTTTCTTGCAAAGGTGGAGATGACAATGCTCTCACTACTCTAGAACCATTCCTGAAAATGAAAAGATTGATATCCTTGTTAGCAACTTGGTTCCCAAAATGTGGTATGAAGTTAGGAAGATGGTTTTTGATTCCTTTGACACTATGGTTGAAACCACATGTAGGATTGAAGATGTTTTAAAAGAACAAGGACTTTTGACCAAACATGGAAACAACAAAAACAATGGTCAAAATAACAACCCTAACAAGGATAAAGGGAAGAACTCACATTGGAATAGGAACAAAAAAGTGGTTAATGATGGGGTTGTGGACTCCTCTCAACCCAAAGATCAAGCGGTTCTCCACTTGTCTAGTGCTGTTCAAGCCATGAAACTCAATGCATCTAATCAACAAGAGAACAAGCCAAGATACCAAGATAGACCTAAGAAAGAGAGACGTTAATTTCCAAGACTTGGTGATTCGTATGAGGATATCTTGAAAAAACTTATTGCTAACAACCTTGCACATCCTCAAGATCCTGCGAAGCATTATATACCTGATGTTAAGCCACATTGGTGGGATGAGAAAGCTTTTTGCAAGTTTCACAATGACATTGGACACGATATTTAAAACTGCTACAAACTCAAACATCTTATTCAAGATCTCATTGACAATGGAAAGCTTAAAATAGATGGATTGAACACCAACGCCGATCATAAGGCATTCAAGGAACCATTGCCCAAATATAAGAAGGGGGAAACCTCTAAAGCTAAGAATGGAAAGGCTGAGATCAATTACACTTATATAGATGCAGAGAATACTATCAATATGCTTGATTTTGTAGAAGAAAATGTCAACATGATGAGGGGTAAAGATCCCTAAGGTTATGATCTAGACGTGTACTCTCCTTCTATCTTTGATGAAGAACCTGTTGTGGTGCTAAGGGGTCCTAACTCTAGAATGTCATCCCAAACTCTTAATGCTGTCACACGAAGTCAAGGTCTGATTGTCATTAGAGGACCCAATTCAAGTCAACCAGGTAAACTAAAGCAAGTGGCATCCAAGAATGTCACCTTAAAACCGGCAGTTGATCCTAAGTCAAGTTACAACCTTGTTGATCAGTTACAAAGAACCCCAACTCAAATTTCCATCTTTGAGCTCTTAGAGTTGTCCCCGAGACATAAGCAATTCCTTGAGGATGCTTTGCGTATGATGAACATCCCCAACAACTTAGACGTTGATCAATTCCAAAACATGGTTAACCATTTTTCTATCCCTCATTACCTTACCTTTTCAGAGGATGATGATAAATCTTTGAGTCACCCACACAATCTTGTCCTTCATATTGAGGTCATGATCCACAGATGGGGGTGCTGGGCTTAATATTTGTTCTTTGAGTCTTTTTAGGAAGTTGGGTTATTCAGAAGAAGTCATAGATACCAGAAAGAAGATCACTATCAAAGCCTATGATGAGGTAGAAAGAAGTTCCAAAGGATTGGCCGTCCTTCCTGTTAGGATTGACCCTATTGAAAAAGATATTTTGTTCCAAGTAGTTGACGCTAGTCCTCTTGCGTACAATATCTTACTTGGTAGACCATGGATTCATGATATGCAAGTAGTGCCATCTACTTACCATCAATGTGTTAAGTTCCCCTACAATGGAATAGAGATTTGTATACCCGGGGATAACACTATCTATTAATTCAATTTTAGTAGGGGCTCATGTTCCCCTCAATAAAGAAGAAAAAGATTTTGATGCTACCTTAGCTGAATGCAAACACAAGCTTAAATCGATAGACCTTGGCATGGGGGGGTATCAGCTCAACTCCCTCACAACATTACTAGTTTTTCCTAGGTCTTATGGCAAGCCTTCAAAAGAAAAGAAACCTTCCTCTTTAGATATGGATTTATTTGGAACATTTGTAGAGTCATCAGTACCTATCCAAGATGAGAAAGTAGAGACATTTGTTAGAGACTGGATCTATAGAGAAGAAAAATACATGCATAATGAGAACTTCTCTCCCTCTCCTAAGACTTATGGAAGAGGGTATTATTTTGTCAAAAATATGGGCTATCTTGAATATGGCCCTCTTAATCACAATCTGGATGCTAGATTTGAACCGCTTGATCATGCTCTTTTTGGACGCAAGTCTAAGAAGCCAGTTGGCCTAGGATTTGAGAATTACAACAAGCACACTAATCCTCTCTTTGATGAGTCAGATAGTGAGGATGAACCAAAATATGTTTCTAATTTGACAAATCAACAAGATATGTGTGAAGAATGGGTCCCTTCCACTAATCTCCTTTGGGGAGATTCAAATACTCTGGTCATTCATGAGACAGTTGCAACCTTAGACCAAAATGAATCAGATGCAGAAGATCCTTTTAGAGAATGTCAAAGAAAGAATCTTGTTCATTTAATGGAAAGAGAAGGTGACACTGGACCTTCCACATCAATATGTCCCAAACCTTCATGGTGTAAGCATCCTAGTTGCAGTTTAGACACAAGTTCACATAAGTATGAATGGGACTCTTTCTCAGAGTCTTCAACAATGGATAGAGATATTGATGTTGTTCACACTTATAGTTCTCAGCTTGAGGTAGCCAATGAGTCATGTGTAGGATTAGAGGATTTGAACCCACGTGTTGCTTTAGTGGATGATTCTTCGCTTGTTAGGACGTATCCTGATTTGGGTAGCTTAGAGGGATACTTGAAAGACTCTGACTCTTTGATCACCAATGATAATATCATTCACATTTATAACCTTGAACCAGTTGTTGACTTGCCTCTTGTTCATCCTGACCTCATTGGTTGGTCCCAACGCTATCAATAACCTGAGCTCTTAACATTTAAAAATGATTATGAGATCGCCTGTTATTTAAATGCCATTGAACCCATAGTCTCTTCCACCAGTAAACCGGTTACCAGCATGACAGAGCCAGACATCAAGTACCTTAGTCACAAAATAAAAAGAATAAGAGTTTTAATGGTGAAAACCACTATGTGGTGGTGTCAAAACCAAAAAAATTAAAAAGAAATGACGTATCCAAAGGTGAAAACCTCTCTGAGGCACCTAAGGATGAGGTACTTGATGGTCTCCCTAGTTACTTTCAAGATAGATCTTCAGTGCTTATTGAACCAACACAAGCAGTTAATTTGGGTACAGATGAGGCTCCACAAATAGTACACTTAGCTGAGTCCTCGTCACCTCAAGAAAAAGAAGCTTACACTAAGTTCTTACAGAAAAAGAAAATAAATTTTGCATGGACTTATTCATATATGCCAGGGTTGGAAATTAATCTTATCATGCATCACTTGTCCATATCTCCAGGTGTCAAACTAGTTAAACAGAAATTGAGAAAGATGCATCCTCACATAGCGCTACTAGTAAAAGCAGAATTGAAGAAACTCCTTGGTGCAAAATTCATAAGAGCTATCGCCTATGCTGAATGGATATCAAATATTGTACCAGTTTCCAAACATAACAAATCCATTCGAGTTTGCACATGTTTTAGAGATGTCAATAGAGCATGCCCAAAGGATGACTTTCCACTTCCCAATTTAGACATGATAGTGGATATGGCTATGGGTTATGAGGTTTATTCCTTGATGGATGGTTTTTCCAGATATAATCAGATTAAGATAGCTCCTAAAGATCAAGAAAAGAATGCATTAACTTGTGCATGGGGTACCTATTGTTGGAACGTTATGCCTTTTGGATTAAAAAATGCAGGAGCCACCTATCAACGAGCTATGACAACCATTTTTAATGACATGATGCATAAAAACATGGAAGATTATGTGGATGACACCTTGGCCAAGTCTAAACAAAGAGACACACACTTAGATGATTTAGAAGTAATTATAGATGGCATGGAAAAATTTCAACTAAGGTTAAATCCTAAAAAGTGTACATTTGGAGTCACCTCTGGAAAACTACTAGGATTCATTATTTCAGCAAGAGGAATAAAGGTAGACCTTGAGAAGGTCCAAGAAATTATAGATATGCCACCTCCTAGAAACATTAGTCAAATGAGGAGTCTTCAAGGACATCTTTAATCTATAAGGATATTCATTTCATAGTTGACGGATAGAGCTCAACCCTTCAACAAGAACTTACACAAAGGAGTCAAATGTGTTTGGAATGAGGATTGTCAAAAGAGTATAGATCAAATCAAGAAGTACTTGGCAAATCCTCCCATTTTAATGCCTCCTATCCAAGGGAAACCACTTATTCTATACATTTCAGCGACAAAATATTCCTTGGGGGAATTACTAGCTCAGCTTGATGAAAATGGGAAAGAAAGAGCAATATACTATATTAGTTGCACTCTTGTTTCATACAAGGTTAACTACACCAGCATTGAGAAATCTTGCCTTGCAGTTGTGTTTGCTTCCCAAAAGTTGTGACATTACATGCTTGCACACACTATACACCTCATAGAAAAAAAAGATCCACTCAAATATTTGCTAGGTAAGGCTGCCCTCACAGGTAGACTTGCTAAATGGATGATGATCCTTTCAGAGTTTGATATAGAGTAAATTGAGCATAAAGCAATCAAAGGACAAGCCATAGCAGATCAATTGGATGATTTTCCAATACAAGATAATGCACCTATTCAAGTTGACTTCCCAGATGAGCACCTCATGTATATGACTGAAAGAAGATAGAAGATGTTCTTTGATGGATCCTTTATGCAAAATGGTTCAGGAGCTGGTGTGTTGTTTGTTTCTCTTCATGGGTACATGATCCCTAAGTCTTATAAATTATTGTTCCCATGTACAAACAACATTGCTAAGTATGAAGCTTTAACAAATGGACTTAAGATGGCCATAGAATGGAGAATCACAGAGGTACACATCTATGGGGATTCACAGCTGATAATCAACCAATTTAATGATGAATATCAAACAAAACATGAGAAAATGGTACCTTACAAGCAAATGGTTGATTCCTTGAAACACTACTTCACATTTGTCATGTTTCAGCAAATCCCTAGAGTAGAAAACAAAGAAGCTGATGCTATGGATACACTTGCTTCACTCCTTCAGTTAGAGAAACATGAATCAAGATTTGAATCTCTGGTGGAAGAGCTACATCACCCTATATATGACTCTCAAGAAAGCCATGTCATTTGTACCCTTTTTGGTCGTGAGTCATCCCATTATGGTGCCATTTACTCATACCTTCATGATGACATTATTCCTGAAACCTTTAACCAATCTGAGCACTGAAACCTTACCCAAAATGCCTCTCTCCATTCCCTTATCTCTGGTGATTTGTATAGGAGGGGTCTAGATGGAACACTTCTTAGATGGTTAGAAAAGGAAGAATCTAGACAAGTGTTAGTTGACATTCACGAGGGCATCTGTGGGGGACATTCTAATGGTCTTTCCATGGCCTGAAGGTTGCTTAGGGCGGGGTACTATTGGCCTATGATGCGGATTGATGCAGTAGCTTTTGCAAAGTCATGTGAAAATTGTCAAAAACATGGTAACCTGATACATGCTCCAGGTAGGGAGCTCATTCCTTCTATATCTCATTGGCCATTTTAGCGTTGGGCCTTTGATCTTGTTGGGAAGATTCATCCCAACTCATTAGGTGGACACAAGTTTATTATCACTGCTACTGATTACTTCACTAAATGGGTAGAAGTTGTCCCACTTTCTGTTGCCTCGGGCAAGACAGTCTCTCTATTCATTTTGAACCATATCATCTATCAATATGGAGTGCCTTCTGAGATTATTACTGACAACAGAGGCCAGTTTAAAAATAAGGACCTTAAACAACTCTGAGAGAAATTCAAGATTAAACAACATTGGTCCTCCATTTACTTCTTGCAAGGAAATGGTCAAGCAGAGGCACCAAAAAAAACCATTCTTAAAACCTTGCATAGAATAGTTTGTAAGAATGGTAGAGATTGGCACTTACAGATGAATCCAGCTTTGTGGGCCTATAGAATGAGTGTTCGTACTCCTACTAGGGTTACTCCTTTTTCCCTTGCATATGGAGCTGAAACAGTGTTACCTTTGGAGGTTGAGATTCCTTCACTTAGAGTTTCCCTAAAAGGTCTAGTTACAGATGAAGACTACCGCGCCATGAGACTTCAAGAGTTAGAACTTCTAGATGAGAAATGTCAAGCATCATTTGACCATATGAGGGTTTATCAAAATCACATGTCCAAAGCCTTCAAAAAAAAGGTTCACCCTAGAGAATTCCAAGTAGGAGATCTTGTCCTACGTGAAAATCCCAAGAATCAACAACATAAAGATCAAAAGGGCAAATTTGAACCTAATTGGCTTGGACCTTACATCATTACAGTAGCTTTTGGGACAAGTGCTTATTTACTATGTATAGCAGAGGGAGAGCAGCTCCCTGATCCTATCAATGTCTTGCACTTGAAGAAGTTCTATCCATGATGCCCATTTTGTTTGGGGGCATCCTTTGTACATAATTATTGATCTTGAAAAAAATCCAAAAAATGATATATTGTCAAAAATTCTAAAAATCAGAAAATATCTTGAAAAAATGATCATCTTTGTGAAAACCTAGCAATAGGCGCTTTGATGTATCTTCAAAAAAATTATATATTCCAAAAATTCAAAAAAATCAAAAAAATAGAAAAAGTGCCTTGGTGAAAACCTGGAAACAGGTGCCTTGGTAGCAAAAATTCAAAAAAATTATAAAAAGTCCTGAAAAAAATAAAAAATAAAAAATGAAAATAAAAAAATAAAATCCAAGTGGTGAAAACCTGGAAACGAGCGCTACTTGAGGCCTTTGTACCCCTGTTTCTTAGCTCGAGTCCTTGACACTTAGCCTTTCTCCATCATGCCTTGTCCTTGTTGCCTTGGTCTAGAATTGGTCTTTGTCTTTGTCTAGGGGGCATAACTGTGTTAGATTTGGTCTCTTGGATATGTTAGTCTTTAGGACATCTCACAAACGATGTTTTTTAACACCACCCCAACTGTATTTTTCAATACAACCCTTGACATCGAGTGTTTTTCAACACTTTTCAGTTTGGTCTTACCTAGTTTTGTCATGTGATCTTATCTGCTTGCAAACATTCGATCCTTATCCTCGGAACTCAGTATCAGTTAACACGCTTAAATGTTTAAACACAACACTTAATGCTTGAGCTATGTCATGATCTTTTCTTTGTGTGCTGACTGTTATTGATTTTTTTTGAGTGTCCTTGTCTAATAAGTCTCTCCAGGATGCATAGCTAGAGGACTTGGGGCATGGGGCATATTTTTATTTTCTTCCTGCTTTATGCTTCACCATTTTCTCACAAATGTTCTTCTGGTCATCCTCGCCTGTATACCTTGATGGGAGCATGGTTTTGCTACATTAAATTGGGTAAGCTAACATCGAAGTCATCTTGACCTTTATGTCTTTGATGCTTATGTTAGAATCTTTCCACATTGCAATCCGATATAAATCACATTCATATCTTCATAGTTGCGCTTGTGACTAGTGATGATTGTGTGATTTTCTGATGTCCATTAATAATGGCCCAATGATGAAAATAAGTTCCTTAACATTCTCTCATGAATGATGAACACAAAGTCCTATGTTACAGTTGCTCTATTGCAAGTACACCTTTGCATTTTCATGTAGCTTGCATTGTTAGACCTCATGTTAGTTTGCATTTTAGGTTGCATTATGAGTTTGAGAGGGTTTCCTTCATCTTTCTTGTGGACTTTTAATCAACTGTGGTCATGTTTGATCTTCATTTCCTTATCTTCTTTCATGATCTCAATCGAATTTTTCTATCTTAAACAGTTGATTGATTTTGGGGCATTCTCTTTCTTAAGGCAAATTCTCTTTCTTCTCTCCATTTCTTTCCACCTCTTCCAAACTTCTATCTCCCATTCACTTTCACCCCACTTCTTTTCTTCTAATTCAACCTTGGGGCATACTATTTTGTGCTTGATGATCTACCTTAGTTCTGTGATCCTTATATATTTCATCTTACATCAAGAACCTTATATTTAGTTTGATTCGACCAAATTTATCAATTTGTTGTTTCTCCTCTATCTCATTTCGATTTTGATCACGAGGGGGTAGTACCTATCAAACTTAAATCCTTGATTCAGCTTTATCAATCCTATCATTTTCTCCGCTTGGGGCAACCTTGCTTGAGATTCTTATCTCGAACATGTCAATTACTTATTTACAACGGTGTTGACCTTGTCTTTTTCAATCAACTTATTTTTTGTCTTGATGTCAATTACTTATTTACAATGGTGTTGATGTCTATGTTGTTTTTGATCCCAAATCGATCTCACACTTCAAATGCGTTCTTTGACTACATGTGTTCCCGTAAAGATCACACATTAGTCAAAGAGGGGAAAATGTATGCACCCTAAAATGGTCGCCTAGACTATGGGCCCCCATTCTTCAATTTATCAAATGACCATAATCACTTTATCAAATTCCTAAATCAATGCTTTACAACATTTTCAATTCAAATCAATTTCCTTGATCAAATCGTAATTTATTTAATTATTTCAATATTTCCTAAGGTTTGATAATTTTTTCAATAATATTATTTAATTAAAAGAAAACATCCTTTTTTATTAAATGAAATAATCTTATTTAAATAAAAGAAAATATCTCTTAAATGAAATAATCTTATTTAATTAAAATATCCCATTTTAATTAAATGATTTTATCTTATTTAACTAATATCCCTCTTTTAATTAAATAATCTTATCTTATTTAATTAAAAGAAAATTCCTCTTTTAAATAAATAAAATCCCTACTTAAAGCTCTCTTTTTGATAAAAAAGAAAATAAATCAAATAAAAAAATAAATAAAAATCCTTTTTTCTCTACATCTTCCTAAGTGGTGGGCTTTTTGCCTCTTAATCATAGCCCTTTGATCTTGCCTTTTGAAGATTTAAAGAACATGGATCAACCAAGATTTAATCTCCACCATTGCTTTATTTTCCTTTTTTTACCTCTTAATCTCAATCGTCCATTGCTCTTTATAAGGAAGCCTCTCCTCATTTGCATAATAAAAAACACACACACACACACACACACACATTCTTTAGTTTATTGTTGTGTTGCGGGATTGGAAAGCAATTTTGGAGGAGAATTTGAGCACTTTAGCTTGGATATTGCAACTTCTCTCTTCTTGTCTTCTTCTCTCATGCATTCATGTCAATTCATTTAGATTAATTTTGCATTTGCATTTTAGATTAAAGTCATATTTTCTTTCATAGATTAATTTTGCATTCATATTTCCTTTCATAGAATAATCATGCATTGTTATCATATAGATTAATTCCATTACCATATAGACAAAATCATGCATTATCATATATAATCTCTTGTTTTATGGTGTACTTGTAGGGTCACAAACAAGGTCAATCTGAGGGCCTCCATCACACACCTTTGCACTCCATGAATAGAGAGCTATGAGTCACAATTTGAGACCTCATTCTTGAGTAATCTTGGATATAATGATTCATAGAAGTGTGACACATTTTTAGAACACAACTGTTAGGTCAACCTGGTTAAAGGATTTTGACTGATACAATAGTTAGAAAGTAATCATCAGGTGCGATCTGATACATATAACTTACTTTGTAAATCTAGATCCTATTAAGCTCTTATGCTAATTCACTGAGTGGCGTCCATTATCATTTCAATCTTTTGATCTGCTTGGAAATCCATCAAGCAATCACTTTTGCAACTCTTTGCTTCTTTGTTCAGCCTTCTTTGCTAGATCATGCCAATCAGTCAATTAACCATGCAATTCTCTTGCATACACTTTTCTCATACATACATGTCTTTGAATAACCCCTTGAGGATATCTTATACCTCTTCACTTAGGTAAAATAAATCTTTTCCGCTTAATTAAGATCATAGATCCTAGGTTAGGTCAGATCCAATAGATCTTTCCATCTTTACATTTAATTTATTTCTCCAAAGCAATCACTAATTAAATCTTGGATCCATGCATTAATTATGGTTACCCATGCATTTAAATAGTGTGGACCAATCATGCTTATCCTCAAGTAACTTTACATATCCCAATAAATTCAGTTATGTCGGCCAGAGATCTCTAATCTCAACATTTACCAAAATACTGCTACTCGGCCAACACTGTGTTCTTCCACTCGGTCATCACTATTTTCCTCAACAATTTACTGGTGCTCAATCGACACTAAGAAATTATGCTTGGCATACACTAGTGCTCGGTCGACACAAACTTCACTCGACATATACTGTTCCCAATAAATTGACATCTTGACTTAGTGTTATGGATAAACAACACATTCCTGTTGAGTTTGCATTTGTTCAACATGATTCCTCTTCATATTTTCCTGACATTGTAGCTCCATGCATTGAGCCACCTAGTGCAGTTGTTGAGGACATATAATAGGACATTCATCTCCTCTTAGATGACAAATTTAACACATATGTTATGCCACCTTCATTGGAGCTTCCATTACATGATTCTCATGTGTTCTCTTTTGAGCATCATCTAGGCCTTCCACTTTCACCTCACATTTATTGGTTTCCTCTTCTTTGTTCGTTGCCTTTTTTTTTCTTCCGCATTGGAGCCACATTGGTCTGATCATTGACACATGGGTTCTATCATTCTGGGGGGTTTGGAGTCACAATCTTCTCTCATGGGGGGGATTGGTTGTACTTATGGTTTTTAAAGAGTCTCTTGACATATTGCACTTGTACTTTTTTCCATCTCCTTTTAGAGAGGATCTTTTTCCCACTCAGTTTTCTCCGCTTTACAAAGATTTGGTTGTGATTGGGCACCTCATCAGACCTTGTTGTCGGGACCCACATTTGCATTCTCATATGTAGTTTCATTCATGCACTTAGCTTTTTAGCTACTCCCTAAGTTATCTTAAGGGGAGGTGTTAGAGTAAAAATTTTAACTTAAGTAATTTCATCATATTGATTAATTAATTATGTCACTTTTTTTTTCACTTAAGCTAAATTTAGGAAACTTTTGTTTGCATTTAACAATTCTTTTATTTTATGCATGCATCCTTTAGAGTTTGATTTAGGGTTTTTAATCTCCTTTATTAAGGATTTATCTCATTCTAATAACTCATTTTGATTAATTCAGTCCCATTTATTCCTTTAATTCCTATTTTTTTTGTGCACTTCTTGTTTGAGGATTTTCTCTTGTATGTGGAATGTTATTTGCATGCAGGTGATTATTGGGCTTGTGAGAATTCACCATTATTGAATTCTAACAAAAGATTGTCCCAGGTTGCTCATGTAAAACCATTTACAAGATGGGAGAAATATGACCCTTTACGGAACAAGGAACCATGGCCATATAATGTGGTTTAAAACAAATTTTGCTTGGTGGTTGTTTCAACGTTGAATCTCAAGTTAATGGAATGCAAACATTTCTTGTAAATACACTCATGCCTAAACAATCACTCTTCATCATAAAAGTCAACACCATAATTAAATTCCCTTTTGACCTCATGTATGACCTCTGTAAAATGATAGCTTGGCCCAACATTATTTGTGACTTCATTAGTTTTATCAAAGCATAGGAAAGAAATACCATAAAATAAGTATCCTTCCTTCAAATTACATGATGAATCAATCTCTACACATGTGACTGTGGGGTGCGTCTACTGAATATTACATTCTTTAAGTATGGGATCAAATTATATAGAAATGACTTCTTCTCTTTTCACACAAATAAAATCATCACTAGGCTGAGTTATTAGATGATCACATTCTTCAATTTTGTCTTCATCAAAGGGAGTAGGAAAAAGAAATGAAACCTTTTTAATTTACATAGTATCTTCTTCAGGAAAAGATTTTTCTGAAAGTAAAAGGACACATTACCTCCTCTTGTGATTCTTGTCTTCCATCTAATTTGTCAGGAAAGCTAAATGATGAATATTTAGGCTTTAACATTCAAAAATATGGTTGATTTTTTTTCCCATATCCACTAGATTTTCAATCTTCCTTTCAAATTCATTAGTTATTGAATCAATATCTTTAAAAATAAAAACTTCCACTTCTTGATTGTAATTTAAAAATTCTTTTGCAGCCCCATTAGAAATATTCTCTTCTTTTTTATTCTCTTTATCAATGTCAAAAGTGAAAAGTTTCTAATTTAGGAGGAAATGAAGACACAAATATAATATCCCTCACACCTTATTTTGTATCACAAGAGTCGCAGGTGAATGTATTAATTCCAACTTTAGTAATGTGGTCATTTTCATCTTCAATTCCACATCGAAAGTTATCATTTGATTCTTCTAGGCACTAATCCAGGATAAAGACAACCTTGTGTTTATCTAGCAATTCTTCTTTTTTAGCAAAAATGAATGATGGCTCAATTTATCCCATCTGCATGCATGTCAAGAAAGGCTTGGATTCCCCATCTTGGTTCTAATTGAAAATCCCCCTTTGTTGTTGATTACTATTCCATGAGAATGATAAATCATGGGGCTTAATTAATGCTTGTTCATAATTTTTCCCACTTAGAACAGAGAAGTTGTAAGATGTCAGTTCTTCATTTCCTAATTATTTTTTCAATGACTAACTTTCTACTGAGGCTTGCAATTGTTGAACCTCTTGTTCAAGGTCCTTGAGTAAATAATATATGTGATGCACAATCCTTAACAAAAGTGCTATTTTTGGTCTTTAGATGGATCTAACCAAGTTTCTTCTCAGCTTCACAGATACTTTCTTTTAAGGCATTAAAAAATGAATGAAGTACCTTGTCATATTCAACCAGTATTTCTTGAAAAGTGGTATGGGCCATTTTTTGGGTTGAGACTGATTTATTTTCTTGGCCTGATATTGAATATATTAATGAGATTTTTTAATTAAATAGAGTCCCCAACCTTCATTTATAAGAAAACACCATTTTATATTAAAATGAGAAAGCACTCATCTTTTCATTCCCTAGTAGAGTCGCCAAAAATCTGTTAGTTTGTGAATTCATCTTACTAAAATAGTTCTTATAAATGACTCCCTAACCTAAGATTAATAGTTGGAGAAGCTGCCATTGAATTGACAACTTTCCTTTGAATTTTAGAGGTACAACTCCCTCTTATAATGTAATTGGAATTTTTATGGGTATGCTTTTAACCAAAAAGTACAAAGGCACACTACAAATTGAGCATAAACATGTTATAGATGAAAAAATAGATGCATGCACTCATGAATAGAGGAAAATAAGAAAATGACACAAAGTCCACTTTCTCATCATAATATAAACAAAGAGAGGTTTTAATAGTTCAATTCTAGATCAATTAATATCATGTCTCAATGGGGGGAGTGGCGACAGTCAACTAAGATTCAAGATGCAGATACAATATACAAGTTTTAGGATAGGCTTGGTCATTTCAATACTCAATGTCAAGAGGGAGGGCATGATGTCATGATAATCTTCCCGGATCATTATTCAGACCCGTTGAAATTCTCTACAAATTCTTAGCACTGCTCTCCAATTATCCAGACCCCCCTCTCACAGTTTGATCAGCAAGTTATTAGACCAAATGAGCAAGGCAATCAAATTATACTGTAAAAAATGGTGCAGATTCTTAGATGGTTCATGATGTTCTTTTATCAATTGCAAAACCAACTGAAGCTATGTTTGCTACGATCAAGTGATTTTCAAACCACCTCAGTTTCAATTTGTCTAGAGTTGCTTGTTAAGAGGGTTTTTATTATGCCCAAACTTCCTCCAAAACTATTACCTTGCAATCCACCATCTGTGCATCAGCAGCTTCGGCAAGTAGGAGACCAGATAATTTCAAAGATAGCTGATTCTATAATTTTTGGAATAGCTCAAGAAGAAGGGCTCATTGACTATGAGATCAAATCATCAGTGCTTGACAATTTAATCAAAGAATTTTAGTATTGGAACAAGTAGGAACAAGTTCAATCTTCCATTATTCAGTTGGCTAATATAGGGGTTTAGGATCATGATCAAAATTCCATTGGTCAGTTATCTATCATAGAAGTGGTTGAATCACTCGAGGAATCAAAACAAACAAACATTTGCACTGATAATCCATCTCATTTGGTGTGGCATGATCAAGAAGAATTGACTGATTTTTCAATTTCTAAAGATTCATTGGGGCTGGAGGCTTGTGTTTATTAGCAAATCTAGAAATCAGCAGATAGCTTACTATTTACAAACTCAAAATCTCATAATCAAGTTCAGGAAGTATCTCGGGTCAATCTGCAATCTTCAGATAATATAGAAACACCCAATGATAAGAAATTAGCTAATAAACAACAGATACTTTCTATAATGCAAACTCCATCCCAACACACACATGTTCTGAAAACACCTAAGTCTAGGGGAAGACCAAAGGGCTCTAAGACTAAAACAGAAATAGCGGCTGGTATTCAGACTACTTTGGATGACTCATTTGTTGTTACCAAAAGAGTGACAAGGAGAACAGAGTGTTCTCCTTGTCCACAATGAGAATTAATTCATGGAATGTCAGAGGCATTAATGCCTCTGACAAAAGACATAGAATTAAACAGAGTGTTGATTCTATGCAAGCATATATAGTCATGATTCAGGAGACCAAGCTCTCTCAAGACACGTTTCAAAAAACTATCTTAAAATGGCACAAATGGAAGTCAATACATACTTTGGGATTAGGAGCTTCTGGTGGACTTGCAGTCTTATGGAATCCCCGAACAGTTAATGGGTACCCTCTGCATGAAGATTATAACTGGCAGATGCTGAAAATTTTGGCTTTTGATACATCCTTTCTTTTGGTCAATGTCTATGGCCCTTCTTCAACTCAGGACAAAGAAAGAGTGTGGGATAGCATTACCCATTTTGTTTAGTCCCAAGCTATTCAGTCGGTCATAATTGGGGGCGACTTTAATGCATTACTGTCTCAGAAGGAGAAAATAGGGGGTATTGTGCTTCCTTTCAAAACCATGCAAGAGTTCAATTGTTTTGTTGACAACAATAATCTAATGGATATTCAGCCGTGCAATGGATCATTTACATGGACAAATAAAAGATCTGGTTTTGCACATATTGTTGTCAGATTGGATAGGTTTCTCATAACACAAGATTGGAAAATGAAAAATATGGATATTACCTCAGAGATTCTTTCATTATCAGGGTCTGATCATTATCCAATCTCAATGAATATCGCGCAATCAAATAAAGGTAATGATCAACAATTTCACTCATCCTTCAAGTTTGAAAGAATGTGGCTTTGTCATCCTAAATTCCTGAGTCATGTCCATAATTGGTGGCATGGAGCTCCATATGTGGAAGGTTCTAGGATGCACCAGTTTGCTATGAAACTGAAATTTATCAAAACACAAATTAGAATATGGAATCAAAAAGTATTCAAGAATGTATTTTCTCAAAAAGCAGTTGTTAAACAACAATTAGAAGAAATTCACAGCACTATCATAAAGAATGGAATGAATGAAGATACTTATGTCCAGCAGAAAGATCTTCAGCAAGAGTGGGATGAGTTGTGTAGGAGAGAGGAAGTTTATTGGAGACAAAAGTCTAGAGAGTTATGGCTCCAAGACGGAGATAAAAATAAAAAATACTTTCATGCTTCAGCGAAACAAAAAAGAGCTTCCAAAACAATTTTCCAAATCAAAGAAGCTTCCTCAGGAAATCTCCTCACAAATGAAGCTCTTATTCGGGAAGAAGGGATAAAATTTTTCAAAAATCTTTTGTCGCCTGATACATTGCCTAATCCTTCGGATTCACAAGTTGATGAGATATTAGAATCTATACCAAACATGGTATCACCCCAAGAAAATGCTATGCTACTGGCTCCTTTTACTATTCAAGAAATTCAAAAGGTGGTCTTTTCATTCCCTCCAGACAAAGCACCCGGTCCAGATGGGTTCTCTGCTATTTTTTATCAATGTTGCTGGGATACTATTGGATGGGATTTGTTTGCTGTTGTAGAAGAATCCAGAAAAAAAAAGAGCATGCTTAAGTACTTTAACACAACTAATATTTCAATCATCCCGAAGATCAAGGATCCGCAAACATTTGCAGATTTTAGGCCAATTTCCTTATGCAATCTGACTTATAAGATCATAACCAAAGCAATATATTTAAGGTTGCAGCACCTCATTCCTTCTCTAATTTCATTGGAGCAAGGAGGTTTTGTCCCGGGCAGAGAAACCATGGAAGGAACATTAGTAGCTCATGAGACTCTTCATTCGATAAACTCAAATCAATCATCTAATTTTGTGATTAAACTAGACATGATGAAAGCGTATGATAGAGTATGTTGGAAATTCTTGTTTCAAGTATTAAGAAAAATGGGATTCTCTAAAGGTTGGTGTAAGTGGATCAAGGCATGTATCTCAGGAGCTTGGTTCTCAATTCTAATTAATGGAAAG